>WPIO01000046.1:2497500-2747500 GCA_009760855.2 Cristatella mucedo | reverse complement strand
CAGCAACTTTGCCCTAGCACGTCACGCCTAGAGCGCGGGGTGTGCGGGATCGATAACACATCCTAACAGGAAGCCAAAATAAGAGCAGACAAAAATCCAAGCTGATTTAACAGCCTCTTTCGTATAGCGACAGAAGAGCCTTTACGGCTATCGCCGCCACCTGCAGTGGCAATACAGGATTGCCCACTGCAGGACTCGAACCCACGACTTCGGGACGGAGGTCGTGAAATGCAACCACCCTACTTAGTGTGCCATCATGGCTCACTTGAAGTGGCAGTGGCGGCGGCAGCGGCAGCGGCGGCAGTGGCGGCAGTGGCGGTGAGCAGAACCCTAAAACGTTCATTTTCGATTGCACAGTTGTTTCACGTTCCGTGAATTTTGGCAGCGATGATAGTAAAGCTTCTGCCCGTCCGCCGTAACTCTGGCGACGGTATCAACAATTATCCGCGCCGAGCAAATAAAATTAATTACTTACTCGCAGGGATATTGCTGACATTAGGCTAACGAAGCCCGAAGCCTCTAGTGCACCTGGAATGATGGCAAAACGCAGGATCGCAGACGGGTCTCAATCGGACCGCAGGCCTTGGCCACATGATTGGATTCTGCATACCAGTCCGTGTGGGGGTCAGGGTCTGGCCGGCATGGATGACCCCCATCGAGTCAGTTCGAGGAGGTCAGCCAGCGTCTACTGACATTCCCGGTGCTAAGCGTACGCGCGATAGATAGTATCGGGCGATCCGCCCTAGCAGCCCCGTTCAGATCCGTTCTAGCTGGCTGCTGGTGAGTGGTGGCGGGTCGAACTTCGCAGCAGCTACAGTACTCGCCAGCGTTCCTCTATTGGTCTGGCAAATGTAATGTATCTCCGTCAGTAACTCCACAAAGTCATAAAGACGATGTGGGTGTTACGCAGGAGAGTTTTGTATAGCGCACTCACAGCCTAAGCGGCTTTCGGTACGCATTCGGTAGCCAACAGACTTCGTCTCACGCAACAAAGAGAAAGTGGGAAGCATAGCAGAGTTAGGAGAGCAGTTGAGGTAGTGAGTAGCATAGAAGTAGCAGTTCAGGACCGCTGAAAAAGATGTGCCATAGTCGGCAGTTGGAGAGTAGACGTCGTTGCGTAAGAATTGTGGAAGCGAGTTCCACAGTCTAGGACCTGCAGAGCTAAAGCTTCTGTCGCCAACTGTCTTTAAGCGGAGGAATGGGACAGCTGACTGGCATGGTTAGAAACCACCATACTTCTATTGCCTTCGCGACAACGACCGGTACCAGCTATACGACCTGCCCGCCTTGCAAGCAACGAAGTGCACACGTAAAAGCATTGAATGCAGTCGACTCGTCCCAGCGAATTCGCCGACTGTGAGCTACGAGCAACCTAAAATATAATTGTATTTCGCTATTAATGATTATTTAATATTTATATCAATACTAATATTTGCTATAAATTATATTTATCATTAATTATATTTTATATAATATATATATATATATATAATTTATATTAATAATATTATAGCTTATTATTATGAGCTTCCTGTAGCCGTGTGCGTACGCAGGAGGTCGGCGACAACGCTGAAGCGGCGGCGGCGGCGTGCCAGATCCGCCAGATTACGGCGCATATATTAAGCGCCTGGATAGAGATCAAGTTCTTGTCGGGTGCTATACAAATGAATTACATTTCTGTATATCTGCCGCGATACCATTCGCGGTTCCTGAACTACAATGGCTAGGAAATAGAACCGGGTATGTAACAATCTTTGATTGAGCTGCACAAAAACCTAAGTCGCGCGATCGGGCAGTCAGTTTTGCTTTAGTCGCAGCCGCTGAGCTCCGGAAGTCGAGCCAGGTAGGAGTTGCACCCCGCCCGAACCCCCCCCCCCGAGGCTTTTCGCTGGTCGGCGGTTTAGTGGTGGCGCTCCGGTCGGCGCACGAGAGTCGTCGTGAGCCAGGCAGGGCCGTCGCTGGAAGCCTGCAGCACTCCGTCGCTGTCGAACGGAGACTTCTCTCTCGCAGCCTCTCAGCCGCTGCGGACTTGTTACGTTGAAGTTCGGGCGCGCTTTTCGTCGCCGCTGCCGCGATCCGCTTCCGTCGGTCGGTCGGCGTACGTACACGCACGGCGCGTAGCAGCGTGCGCACCTGCTACGAGTCGACCTTTGAGCAGCTGAGGTCAAAGGTCCCGCTCATCCTCCCCGGGATCAAGGTCGCGCGTCAGCAAGAGCCGGCACCGAAGTCGTGCTCGAAGCTACATCATCAAGGATCGCGTGCATGCTGCCACTAACCACAATCGCATGCTGACCCTGTGCATGTCATCGTGTTGTTTATCGAGAGTGCTACCACTGACCATTCGACCGTGTTTCCTTTGCAGCAAATGTAAATTGCCAAGAAAGATATTGCGTTGTCTGAGGGTGCTACATCGAGTGTATTATTCTTATTATTATTATTACCGTAGCTAGAGCTGCGTTTGGAGCCTAGTTCTGTCCGGATGTGGAAGCTGCCACACTGCGTCTGTAGTAGTAAGCGCCCACGTGTGCTGTCCTTAAAGTATACAAAAGTCGTTTGTATAGCGCCCCAAGAGAGCTTAATCTCTATTCAGGCGCTTCACATATGCCACGGGACTCGAGCCCGCGTGACCTCGCTAATCGACTGCATTCGCCCCTTGACCTCGGTCGGGTCGAGCACCTTCACCACTGGCCCAAGCCAGCTTTACAAACGCTTATATGCGTTACAAACGCTGTGTGCGGCCGAAATATGCCCTAAAAGCAGCACTCACAGCGGTGCAATAGCCTCGGCCGACGCGCTACGAATACTGGCGACGCCTGAACCTTGTAGCGCGGCGGCGCTAGCTACTTGCGGTCGCTGCACCGATGCATCGCGCGGGCGCGCCGGCGGCAGTGGCAGAAGCAGTGCAGAGACGAAGAGCACGTGCTCACACATTAGTATAGAAAGTCCACAATGTATAAGATAATCGATAAGTCCATTCGGTAGCTTGGGAGAGGCGCCGGCGTTCAACAGCGGCCATTACGAAGAGCGATCGCTTACTGGCCTAGAGCTCAAATAAGCTCAGATGCCTGGGGCCAACTTCGGAAACACAGCTACCTACCTATCTTATCGAGTCCACTTTTGTGCGGCCTCGGCCATAGATTGTCGCACAATCGGTTCCTAGCCGTTCCAATTCCGGAACCGCGAACAACGACGACCGGTCGTAATCTGGCTGATTTAGCTAGCGCCACCATTTCAATGCGAAACACGAAGTTTGGCCTGACGCTCGATGCTAAGCAAGATGCAGGTAGGTACCCACGGGCCAGTGACAACCGCCGGGGCCTCGGCGTCGCCGAAATTAGGCAGGCGTCAACCGCGAGACTCTCTCGTACAGAGGGGCTGAGCCGAGTCGCTGGCACTAAATCGTGAAAATATCGGAAGCACCGACTTGCATACCAGGCCTCTCCTCTCACTTTCCTCCCTCTCACTAACTCTCACTCGCTGTACCGTGATTTTACCAGAAGCACCAACTTATTTACCACTCAACCGACATCGCAACAGAAGCGTCCTAATGCGGCCGGCAGTCGCGCAGCAGTCACCAGCCCACGGCGAGCAGTGAGCGCAAACGCGGAAGTCGCGAAACACGAAATGTAAATTTACACATATATACTCATATATATATATATATATATGTGTGTGTGTGTGTGTGTGTGTGTGTGTGTGTGTGTGTCTGTGTGTGTATACTATCGTGCAGTATTTTCTTGCACGTTTCGCGAATCGCATCCGATGAAACGAAGGTTGCCATGCGGCACGCAGGCGACGATTTAAGCTCCGAAATTTTACGCTCCGATACTGCGATGCGCGATCCTTTATTGCCGCTGCAAGCGGCGGTGACAGCCTGTACAGCTCTTCTGCCGCTAAAACAAAAGGAGGCTGTTATATTAGCCAGTACTTTTTCTGTTTTACTACGCCCCGCGCGATCGTATGCTTTTGGTTCATAAAATGCACGCCTGCAGCATGAGCCACCGACCAATCGGCGGTAGACCTGCGTCGGGTAGAAAAATCACCGTCTCCGGACGGCCGAGATCCCGTCAAGGATTTCGGACCCCGAGTTCGCGGGCTCAAATCCTGCAGGCGATTTACGTCGGTCGATTAAGCGCAGGGCTGACCGGATGGTCCCATAGTGCCAACTTAGGGCCGTGCTGTAATGTATCCGAAAGAGCATGGCTGAAAATGCCACCGCCATAGTACCGCGGGGGACAGGCGAAACACTTCCTCACTGAGGACATCTACGACCGTATGCGGAGTAGCCAAAGCTTACGGCGCCAATTAATTGCAAGAAGCGTGCGCGTTACGTAACAAAGCCCAATCAGTAGTCGTAGCTACTGAATTGGGAGTGCGACAGAGGAAGCGAGTGGCGCAGGAAAAGTGGGCACGCATAAAGCCTGACTGGAGAGAAAGCCATCGTGTCCGCTACCATTCGTGCATCCGGAAATTTGTCTGGAAGCCGCCCCCATCGCTTGACGAGCTCGGGGCGCTGACTTGTGTAGGCGGCTCAGGGCAGCGATCGGCAATAAGGCCGAGGCGAAAGACGCCTACAAATAATAATAATAATAACATTGATAATACACTTGATAAAGCCCCCTCAGAGAACTCAATCTCTTCCTAGGCGCTTTACAATTCGCTTAAAGAAAGAAAGGGAGCTAGCTTTACCTTCGGCCGGATTCACGATGCGCTAAACTTCCGACGCGAAGTACCGCAGCGCTCGGATGAAGGAACGCGTCACGACGCCGAGGATAGCTGAGCCCGCGACCTCCGATCACGACCTCCGGCCAACTCATCCGCTTCGCCTAAGCGCCGGTCGTAGGCCTAGAGCGGCCGTCGGGTGAGATTCTTTTTTCTTCTCTGCCGACGTTCTAACGCGAGCGCGATGCGGCGCGCCAAACGCGATGCGGCTATTCGGTAGCATTAACGCCGCATATAGCCCGGCATCGACCGCGACGAGGCATTGCCCTCGGGTACATCGACTCAGGAGCATATGCCCGACTTGCACCTTCGCCGCGATTCGCGTTAGCGCGCTCCGAGGCCTCAAGTCTCGAAGCGAACGCAGCCGGCGAACGCCTTAGTCTAGCTCGGGCAAAGCATCGCAGAATAGGGGCGCACCGCGGCGACGCGTCTTCGCCGGCGTCTCGATATCGTGCGCGCACGCCAGTGGCTGTCGCTAGAATAAAAAAAAAACGACCTCGGCAGTACGCCCGCGGCGCCGCGGGCCGACGCGCGGTCAAGGTGAGCCAGAACGCCCAGCCGTCAGCTCGCTCGCGCCCTTGACGATGACAGCGAGGGGGCGGATGCGGGCGGAAGTGGCGCACGGCCGAAAATAAAACCGTAGGGCAACGAGCTATTAATAGCGTTCTCCCTTAATAGAGCTCCCGAGCTTCAGGCGGGCGCAACATCCGGGCACCGGCTGCTTCTCAGCCTGCTGCTGCCGAGACCGGAGGTAAACTGAAAGCGGAGCACTCGCTCGATGCGATCAACTATTATTAAATATAGACAGAAGCGAAGGCATTGAGGTTAACGAGGAGAGATTGGACAGACACAGACAGAGACACACAGAGACATAAGAGAGATGCATCGCAAAATGTGACAAAGCAACAAACAAGAGACCTATAGACATAAAGATGGAGGCAGCGAGAGTAAGAGAGACACATCGAGACAGCCAGAGCCGCAAACAGACTCATTGAAAAACTAGGATACAATGAGAGATGCGCCGACCGAAGAGATAAAAAGAGAGATATGAAGAGAGAGAGAGAGGGAGGGAAAGAGAGGGAGGGGAGGGAGAGAGCAAGAGGGAGAGGAAGAGGGAGAGAGAGAGAGAAGAGAGAAGAGGGAGAGAGAGAGAGAGAGAGAGAGAGAGGGAGGGGAGGGAGAGAGAGAGAGAGGGAGAGAGAGAGAGAGAGAGAGAGAGAGAGAGAGAGAGAGAGAGAGAGAGAGAGAGAGAGAGAGAGAGAGAGAGAGAGAGAGAGAGAAAGAGGGAGAGAGAGAGAGAGAGAGAGAGAACGAGAGAGAGAGGGAGTGGGAGAGAGGGAGTGGGAGAGAGGGAGTGGGAGAGAGGGAGTGGGAGAGAGGGAGTGGGAGAGAGGGAGGGGGAGAGAGAGAGGAAGAGAGAGAGAAAGAGAGAGAGAGAGAGAAAAAGAAAGAGTGGAAGAAGACGGAGGTAGGGAGAAAGTGAGACTCCGTATATTCCAGTAGGGCTGCCAACGCATTTCTTTTAGTTTAGGTCTACAGTTTGACTTGTTTTTCTCTTTCCGGCAGGTCTATCAGAAGACACCTGGCTTTCTTCAGTCTACACACTTCCCCAGCATGCTTTCTGTCATACTTATAGCCGTATCGTCGTTTTTCATCGTTCGCAAGGACGCTTGCTTAGTCGGTCAATTAATTCTCATGCTGGTATAATATTTGTAAACGATCGTAGGGGTGGCACAGTATGAAGCCAAAGAGACCAGGGGCCGCCAGACCTGCCGTTTCCTGAGGCAGCCATTGATAGTCAGGCTACGGGGGCGTGTCAGGTGGCCAGGTCACCCTAGGGTTCCTTTCAGGTCGGTACGAGGACGGCTAGGACCCCCTGCCACTCCCCCAGTTGACTTCTTCCTAACCCCAAGTATGCAATGTAAAAGCGTCAGTTCACGTAAAAACCTTCACGTTTTCTCCCTTGTAAGACGAGTACAGGCCATCTATGATTCTCCTTGTCAGACGAATACTAGCCGGATGAATGAATGACACAACCGAAGACCTCAGAACGCTCTGGCACAAGTCGGCGTGCCCAACCGAAGGCCTCGGCGGTGTATTTTGACGACGGCCCACCCTCGGGCCTGAATGCTAGAGCCAACTCGCCCTCACTCAGGCACGCTCTCTGACCAACTCTACAGCCCACTTCCGGTAGCACTCGGCCATTACAGGCATATCCTTCCTTATCAAAGGACCCAGAAATGTATCTCCGTCAGTAACTCCACAAAGTCATAAAGACCATGTGGGTGTTAAGCAGGAGAGTTTTGTATAGCGCACTCACAGCCTAAGCGGCTTTCGGTACGCATTCGGTAGCCAACAGACTTCGTCTCACGAAACAAAGAGAAAGTGGGAAGCATAGCACAGTCAGGAGAGCAGTTGAGGTAGTGAGTAGCATAGAAGTAGCAGTTCAGGACCGCTGAAAAAGATGTGCCATAGTCGGCAGTTGGAGAGTAGATGTCGTTGCGTAAGAATTGTGGAAGTGAGTTCCACAGTCTAGGACCTGCAGAGCTAAAGCTTCTGTCGCCAACTGTCTTTAAGCGGAGGAATGGGACAGCTAATTTATTGTCCACACAGGACCTGAGGGCGCGAACAGGCTGAAACTGATGCAGCAGTTCAGCTAGGTACGAAGGAGCTAAGCCGTGGCGGGCCTTGTGGGTCAGCGTAAGAACTTTGCTCTGTATCCTTTGCTCAACCGGCAACCATCCTAGCTCTTTCAGCAGAGGTGACACGTGCTCAAACCGCTGGGACTTGAAGACCAGCCTTGCAGCCATATTCATAGTCAGCTGTAGTGGCATAATAGCTTTCTTTGGCAGCCCAGCCAAAAGAGAATTACAATAATCAAGCCGAGACAGAACTAAAGAGCTAGTTAAATTTTTTACAAGCCACTGTGGGAGACAGCTTCTAATCTTGGATAGGGATCGGATGTGATGGCTAGCTGTAGAGGCAGTCTTCTGAATGAAGCTTTTGAAATACCTAGATTACGAGCACGTGGTGAAGGTCGCACAATAGCATCACCTATTAGAACAGCAAAGCCTTTTAATCCAGCCACACGCTTAGGGTGTCCTATGAGCAGCAGTTCGGTTTTATCGTCATTTAATTTCAGGAAGTTTTCCGACATCCAGGATCGAATATCGGCAAGGCAAGCATTCAGTTTCTCAGTTGCTGCAGCAGATTCCGACGGTTTAAATGACAAATACAACTGAGTATCGTCAGCATAGAAGTGATATCCTATTCCATGGGCCTTAATGTACATCAAAAGGTGAGGCCGTGCACTTACACCCAAGGGCAGCAGCTCAAATCAAAGGTCACAATTCAGTGGCTGGTCCACAAGCTGACATCGGGAGCCACAACATCGTATGAACATCCAGCCACAGCCCTTGCATGCTATATGCACGATATTAGCCACAGAATGCATGCCGAAAGACGCTAAGCTGTGAGCTGCACTTATAGAAAACTCGCTAGAGTGTCAGCTACAGCTTAGTCCTGGGTTCGAGAGGCAAGAGCTGATCACTATGTCATATGTCGGAGGACACGAGCAAGCAGTGCTGCACCAGCCTCCGAGCAGTAAACGATACACAGCAGCCTTCTAGACGGGTTGCTTAATTCGAGTCGAAAGCACTGGAACTGCGAAATACCTAAAGTGAATGAACTAGTGTGCCGTCTGTGGCAAGGCCCAAATGATTGTTAAGCGATAACCAGACAACAAGTCCTCTAGACCCTATTCCCACTTTCCTGCTCCTAAGTTGCATTGATCTGCTGCTGCCATGCATAACTAACATAATTAATATATCATTAGCCTCAGGTCATGTCCCAGCACCTTTCAAAAAAGCTGTAGTCAGGCCACTTTTCAAGAAAGTGACACTAGACCAAGAGAACTTAAGCAACTACCGCCCAGTCTCCCTTCCACCATTCCTATCAAAGACACTGGAACGGGTCGTGGTGGACCAGCTGAACTCATATATCGAAACCACACACATTGCCAGTAAGTTCCAGTCTGGCTATAGAGCTAATCACTCCACAGAGTCAGCATTGCTTCGGGTATACAACGACCTACTTAGGAATGCAGACATGGATAGAGTGTCCCTGCTTGTTTTGCTCGATCTTTCGGCAGCTTTTGATACCATCGATCACAGAGTTCTTCTAGAGCGCCTCTCATTTCGCCTGGGCATCACTGGCACTACTCTGCAGTGGTTCAGGTCCTATCTCAGTGGGAGACTCCAGAGTATTGACGTGAATGGACAAAGATCATCTGAGGTACCTCTGAAACGTGGGGTACCTCAGGGCTCCGTGCTAGGTCCGGTTCTTTTCACGGTTTATACTCTCCCTCTTGCTGATGTGATTGCCAAGCACAATCTAGGCTTTCACTTCTATGTGGATGACATTCAGTTTTACCTTTGCTTTGATCTCTTCCAGCCTTCGAGCACCTCAAAATTCTCTCATCTCACTTGCTGCATGTATTGATGACATCCGAATATGGATGGCAGCAAATTTTCTAAAACTAAACGATGATAAAACTAACTTACTAGTTATGGGCAAACCCAGTGTGATTCAGAAATTGGAAAGGCTGACGCTCAAAATTGGCTCTGCCAGCATATCTCCTGTTGAATCAGCTCGAAATCTAGGTGTCATATTCCAAAGTGACCTCTCGTTAGACGACCATATCAGCTCCACAGTCAAATCTGCCTATGTTCAGCTTCATAACATTGCTAAAATTCGGGCTTGTTTAGACAAATATACCACGTCCAAGTTGGTCCATGCATTTGTGACATCCTGTCTCAACTTCTGCAACTCACTGCTCACTGGCCTACCAGCATGTCCGATCAGGCGATTGCAGCTTGTGCAAAACTCGGCAGCTAGACTTTTCTGCCGTGAGCGTCGCAGTTGCCACATTACTCCACTTCTCGCCGACCTGCACTGGCTACCAGTCAAGCAACGGATTGACTTCAAGGTTTTGTTGCTCACTTTTAGGTCCCTTCATTCTTTGGCTCCAGCCTATCTTTCAGATATACTACCCCATCAGACCAAGCGTCGTGCCACCCGCTTTTCGGAATCCAACAATCTACCAATACCTCGTACAAACCTCAAATCTTTTGTAGACCGTGCATTTAGTTCGTATGCTCCCAAAGCCTGGAACTCCCTCCCGAGTTGCGCCAGAACATCCCCTGACCTGACCATATTTAAAAAGAACTTAAAAACACACCTATTTAGCACAGCATATAGTAGGTCCCTGTGATTCGTCCTTCGTGTGCTTATGCATGCTGACACGGTGCATGCTGCCACTAACCACATTTGCATGCTGACCCTGTGCATGTCACCCCTAACCATGTTATTCATTTTGTTTGTTTATCGAGCATAATATTACTGACCATTCAATTGCATTTCACTTTGCAGCAAATGTAAAGCGCCAAGAGAGAGATTGAGTTCTCTGAGGGCACTTTATCAAGTGCATTATTATTATTAATAATAAGCAATGAACATCTGTGTATCTTGTACATACTGTAACATTGGCCTGGGTAGTGTATTGCCATTCCGGCTGTCTTACCGTTTCTTAACTCTACGAGCTGCAAAATGCCCTGCAGTGCTTGGGCTTGGCTCAAGCAGGTGAGGGTGGCCCCATCCGCCACACGTGTCGTTAGCTTGGTCGAGCCAGGCAGCCTGCCCAGTCAGCACAGCAGGCTGCAGCAGTGTCAAAGCGACACTCGGAGCTCAGCTTACTATTGTATTAATTGCTTTTGTGGGCAAGTCTCAAGCCAATCGATCTGCATTCACACCTAGGAACGTGCCAACATTATCCCAGCAATCCGTTTTTAATGCAAGTCTCCACTTGTGTGTGGGCAGGGGTCCCCGACGGATCTAGAGTCAGCTTGTATGCTGCACTGATGAAGCTGGTGCCTCCGAGCGAACCTAGCAGGTCATTGAAGCAGCATGGCAGCGATCAAGGCCCCCTTGTCGGCAAAACCTTGAAAAGAAGTCACACGTCGTCGGTGTACATTCCATAGCCACAGTGGCTGCATGCACACACACACAGGTCCAGCTGTAAAGTGCAACCGATTGACTATCGGTCCACATCGCTTTTACACGTAAACTATAGATTGTGAGATGGATGGATTCTAAGTATCAAAATTTTGAATCTGCTGCTAATCTCGAGCACGGTTCCCTGATCTGACCAATGTAGCATGCCAAGGTTTCTCGTGGGGGATGTAGCCAGGCTGCGGGTCAGCAATAGGCAGCATCGGTGCCCTAGCGGTGCCCTGCTGCAGGCTGCTAAGCTGCCACAGCCGCACGCTGTCTGCTTGTCAGCTAGAGGGCAGAACTTGATACAGAAAAGAGCCTCAATGCATTGGCCAAGCATAGGAAAACAGGCAAGCTCAGTCATGCTAGCAAGATTGCTCACGAACGCAGGCTGACACTTCACAAGGACAGGAGCAGCGGCACGGTATCACTGGATGCTGCATCGGTATCCAGCAATACCACACCACTGGGCAGGAAGGCAGCAGCAGCAGCCTCCGCCGAACGAGGCTGACTGATCTCTCTGTCGATGCTTTCTGAATGCAAGCGGCCGGTCAGCGGTGGCTTATCGTAGCTACCCGAGCCCGTGAGAGCTACCATTGCATGTGCAATGAGGGAGGAGATAAATGGTGCCGCTGGTGCTACTGCGATCGATTCCAGCCACAGCTGCCACTACCCACCCCAACCCACCCTGGAGAGGCGACTGCTGCCGTCAGGTTAAGTTCTTTGAATAGTTCTTAGCTGAAATAGGCCTACCAGAATACAGTGGTTCAAAGCATGGGGCCACAGACGCTCGTACCAAGGAGCTACTAGCTGCCCTGACTCCACGACAGGGCATGTTCATCTGTGAGCGATCACTCCACCCACCTGACTCCGGCATGCCCCCTTCGGGTCATCCCAGCCTGCTCACCCCCACCCCGGCTGAGGGGAGCCCATTGCAAACTTGCATAGCCTAGCCGTGGGGCACATCTGCACGTGAGAATTGCACTGCCGGACCTCTCAATGCCATCCTCGAGGTGATGCAAACAATTCAAGCCCGAAGGCATTTTCTCAGCTCTTGACTGTGACAGCAACCAAAATGCAGCCTCGACACAACGGGAACGCAGTCGTAGCAGGCTGACGTGTGGTGCGTGAATGAGCCGATACCGCTTGTGGTTGACGAGTTAAGGAGCCTGGCTGCTCGTGATGTTTGCACTCATCGAGCGGGATGCCAATCGATAAAGCACAAAGCAATGGAGGCTCTGAACCAGGCCGGTAGTGCTGCTGTCCACAAAACAGGCAGCAGTGCACGATTCACATGCTGCGATCGACACGACTGACGCAATCACGATCACGACACTGCCCAAGGTAGATGCTGCCGTGCTTGGCACTGGTCACGAGAGCTTCGATGGCCGGTTCCAGCCAACCCCTGCCAGTTGAAGGCAGCGAGTCACCGACTTTGCTGCTCGGTTGTTTAGCAAACATGCTAGCTCTGGTCAGCAGCATAATCGTGAGGGCTCAGTAAAAAAATAAAAATTAAAAAGCACCGACAAAATCGTCTCGCTCTAAGCGGACAAGAGACTGCCCATTAGAGTAGGCCCGGCTCGCCGAGTCACTCCCCACAAATGAGGTCAGCCATGAGCTCAGCCGGGCAACACGGCCTCTTAACCGATTGTCTAGGTCGGACTAAGGGGAACTTTGGCATGCCTATCCAAAATAGCCAAATGGAACAAGACTTCGGGGTTCGAGATGAATCCCAGATCGGGTAATTCTGCATCCGGCCATGCCAACAATTTAACAAAAGTAGGGTGTGTTCGCCGTGTACAACGATAAAATCAACACCCTCATAAGCAGTCAAGCTGAAAGCAGTCATCGTAAAACAGGACACGCGAAAGTGAAAACCAAACGGACCGTTGGCTGGCGGTCGGGGTGCCGTCAGTCGCTCCTGCAGGTGCATGCACAAGCTGCACTGGACGGGGGGACTCGAGCCACGATCATGACAGGAGCATTCGAATGAATCTGACAGCAAGCCAAAATTGCGGCAGGCGACAAGAAGTCGTACATTAGAAGTCTACACGTCCATTCTTCAGGGCTCTTATCGAGCGGCGCTACCGTTGAGAGATCGTCGGAGAGTTTGCATTTGCGCTCTACCACACGCAATCTCCATTGAGCCAGGACACGAATTCCTCGGATCATAAATTACGGTCGTTGGGCGCCAAGCGATGCGCAGGAGCTGACCCGAAAGCGCAGAGGTGCAGTAAAGCGAGCGAGCGGTGACCCAACTGAGCACTGGGTGCGGGACTTGCTGAACAGCGCCGGTTGGTACGTCAGTCAGACGCACACCGTGAGCCCAGCAGCTTGGACCGACCGGCGAGCCAACGCCCACTCTACACAGGAACCGCATAAGCAAATGCAATTTGGCAGCCGCCATCGCTACACACGCGCTCGCTCCGGGTCGTCTCAGCACTCTGAGCGAGCTGCCGCAGGCTGCTCGCGTCAGCCTGAGCGAAGACAAGAAGAGCTCGATTGGTCCGGCAGGCGGCTGCGGTGGCTGCAACCTCCCCGCCCCATCCTCCTCCCCCCCCCCCGTCTAATGTCACGGTCGTACCCTTGAACTCAATCGGCGCGCGCGACCCGTTCGTAGGCCTCAGCTCCAGGAGGCGGATCTCCCAATAACGGCGTGGCATTAGACCGCCTACCGCTCGGCGTACCGCCGCCTGACGTCGTGGCGCCGCGATCGCTCCTCGCAGCCGCGCGCGCGAGTCGTCGTCCGCGCTTTCTGTTCTGTTCAACCTACCGATCTTCTCAGCGCGTCACCTGCAAGTAAGTGAAGTTGAAAGACGCGGCGGCGGCGGCGGCGGCGAACCATTGGAAGCCAGAGACGGACGGTGCGGGCGAACGGCGCGGGCGGCCCGCCGATAGCGTCTGTCTTTTCCAGAAGTTTCGCTTCGCATCCGGCCTTCGTTGGCAGCCGAGTCGGCACCGGCGCATCGAGCTGGCTCCAGCGCGACGGCGCAGCGATGGCTGCGACGGCGCGCTATAAGCGGGATACGCGCGACAGGTGTCGCCGATGGGTGTCCAGCATAATATAGTAGCGTCGCCGCCGCGCGGCGGCGACATGACTGGCGAGGTTCTCGCGAAAGTAGGATGTCCGGGCGCGGCGTTGCCCTGCAGCGCGTCGAATTCCGAAGGGCCGCCGGCCGCGGGGAAGCTCGTGCAACGCGGCGGCCGTGCCGCTAGCGGCTGCTCCGTCGACTCCGGGACGACGGCAGCGGCGGCAGCAGCAGCAGCAGCGGCGGACGGCGACGCATCGTGTTCCTCTTTCGGCGGCGCCGTCAGCTTGAGCGCCGCGACGGCTAATGCGGCCGCGGAGAGGCGTACCGCGACTGAGGAAGAGCTCGCAGCAGCCGCCGCTGCCGCAGCTGCGTCACTATGCTCGCCGTCGGGGCAACATCGTCAGCAACATTCGACGCTGCCGCCGCCGCCGCTTCCGAATTACATGGGGACGCTCGAGCAATTCGTCAGCTCTCTCACCATCCAGCCGACTGGCTTTTCGGCCTCTGCGAGCTGTCCGTCGTCGCCGCTGCCGCTGGACGCGGCTGCGGACTTATCCTCCGGCGGCGGCGAGGTGCCAGCAGCTGAGGCAGCCAGAAGCTCGCCATCCGCTTGCCTTGCGGCTCGTGCCTCCACGGCTCCGGCTGGCGACGGCGTTCGGGAAAACGGAGTGACCGCACACGTGCCGCTGCCGGAGCTGCCGGAATTCGAGAGCCTGCGGGTCTCGAGGACCAGATCGCTTGGCAGTGGAGGAGGAGGCGGAGGCTCACGTGTCGACGCCTCGGCCGCCCGACGGCTGGCCAGGCGCCTGTACAATCTGGAGGGATTCAAGCGAAGCGACGTCGTGAAGCACCTCAGCAAAAGGTGAGCTGCTTGCACGAGCGGCAGCGGCGGCTGCAGCGGCTGCAGCGGTCAGCCACCGCTTGTGGCCGAGCAGTGTTCCTTGCATGCGGGATGTGTCTCGTGTCCCTTGCATGCGGGATCTAGGCCTGCCCTGGTTCGCTGGTCTGCATCGCTTCGCAGCAAATCGGTGGCCAGCTCTCTTCGTGCCCCCACTTGGTGCAGCGGCAGACCCTTGACGCTGCACCTGCTTCGTCGGTTGCGTGTGATGCGAGATTAGGAGCGTGCCGTCGGTGCCTGCCGCCCGCCGTGAAGGCACTCGCCTATGTATATGCATATCGCATATGGTACATGCTCTGCGAATGGCGCTGGCTCGCTGCGCATCCTACCCGGAAGAGAAAAGCGGACGGCTCGAGCTCGGATTGTGCCGCCCCTCGCTGGCTGGTGTCGCCCCTGCCCCGTCGCAGCCGGCAGGCTCGTTAAAGCGTGCATTTTTTGGCACCTGTGCCGTTCGGTGGCCGAGAGGTTTTTGTCATCAGGTTTGAGGAAACCCTCGGTTCTTCTTGTACATACAAGTCGGCGGCAGCGGCAGTGCCCCATGGAGAGTTTCCTACCCGAGCACGCACGAGAGCACTGCGTCTGGAAGCTGAATAGACCGAAGCAGCTGCTACCGGCAGGCGGCTTGCATGCACCGTTGCGATTAACCAAACGAATCCTTGTGCTCGGCGTGCTTCACTGTAATTAGGCCGTAATTAGCATCTGCCCACCATCATACAGGTGGTGCAAAGCTATCTGCTGCTGTGCACGCTCGGCTGGCAGTGTCCCTGCCCCAATGCACCTTGGACAGCCTCTTGGCTGAGGGCCTGGCGTTCGACCGGAAGCGTCGATAACCGGCCATCTGAGAGTGGCCGGCCGGCTGCTGGCGCTGCTGCTTCCGCCCGCCCTGCTGGGCACGGTTCGGGTGCCTCTTGTCAGGTTCGGCCATCTCCTGCAGATGCCATCGAACTGGCCGGCAGCCTCAGCGGGAGTTCATCCATCGCAATCCAGTCTTTTGCCAAGCCTCCTTCTCATAGCCGCGGGGCCGGGCAGAGAAGAGTCGGCTTATTGCATTTTTGACATTTTGCCTGTTGGGCGGGCTCAGCACGTGAGCCGGTGAGCTGCTCCACATGGTGTGGCTAGGCGCTCCTCCTCGGCCAGCACCCGCCGGCCCGAGTGGGGCCGGCGACCGTCGTCGTGCGTGAGCTCCGTCCGCTCTCGCTGCGCTCTGTCTACCGCACTACCGAGCTGGCTGCTGTCTGTGGCCTCTCCGTACTAGAGAGCCGTCTGCTGGCACGCCCGGTGTGACGTACGCAGGCGGGTGGCCGATGCAGCTTCCGATGCACCGTCATGGCGCACGCTTCGACTCGCACTGACACACCGATGCGCTAGGTTGCGTGGCTGCGAGTTGTGTGCCGAAACGGAGGGTGTGACGCCGGCGTCGAAGGTCCGTCCGCTCTCTCTCCCTTGGCTCGCTCTCTCTCTCTCTCTCTCTCTCTCTCTGGCCACCGCGTGCGTGCGCAGCCACCGTGAGCCAGCCGCCTGCTCAGCGGTCCGACCGGAGGACGTGCGAGCGCGCAGCTGTCGCGCAGCTTGTCTTTGTCGCCAGGGTTCTTTTTGCCGACCGCATCGGCCGCAGTGGCACGCACCAGCCGTCTCGAAGTGTGCTCGAACTGAGCATGTCGTGCTGCGTGTGAGAAGGTGCCTAGCAACAGCGGCGCGAGGACTCGGTCCACAACCTTGCTCCCTCATACCGTCTGTCAGATGGCGGCGTCACCGTTAAACTGACCGTCGCAGCTTTTTCACGTTTTCTCGATAGCAGTAGCAGCCGTGATGGCACACTAGGTAAGGCGGCTGCTTTCACGGCCTCGGTCCCGATGTCGTGGGTTCGATTCCTGCGGTGGGGCGATTCTTTATCGCCACTGCAAGCGGTGGTGATAGCCTCAAAGGCTCTTCTGTCGCTATACAAAAAGAGGCTGTTTAATCAGCTAGGATATTTTTTAGCAGTTTGCAGTGCAACCGCGCGCCTTCACTGCGCGCCCTCACCGGCTTCGGCTCGAAGCCGGTGCAGCCGAACGAGGAGCCATGCGGCCGCCTCGCCCAAACTGTGGCTTGAATTTTTCTGTGTGTGCTTCCGTTCAACGTCAGCAGCGGCAGCAGTGCCACCTTGGCCACACACACACGAGAGTAGGCAGGCCTAGTCGGAATTGTGGCAGAGGCCTCTCGGCGCTATGACTTCCTGGCATTTGATAATCAGAGCCCAGCATTGTCCTCTCGGGCGAAGGCAGTGCAGTGGGTTAGATTGCTTCCTGCCTGCCCCGGCCTGCCTGCTTGCCCCGGCCTGCCCACTGCAGTCTTTGGCCACCAGCAGTTTCAGCTTCCGGTCGATCCCGGAGGGGCTGCGACCTTCGCCCGGCTGAAAGCAGCCGGGCAGGCATCTGCTAGCTCTCGGCCTGCTCGGCGTGGTGAGTGGGCGTGAGCGGGCGCAGCCAGCTCTGAGAAGCCCGGTCCGGTTGCTGGCAATCCGCGGTGGTTCCACCGGCTTCTCAGCAAACGGTGGTGGCAGCATCGGCTAGCAGGAGTAGCCGTCGGCTTGTCGCTCGCTTTCTTGCGGTCGTCTCTTCTGCGAGCTCCGCTGTGCGCCTGCTTCTGCTGTGCGCTGGCTGCTAGGGCCGAACAACCGGATGGGACCGCCTGCTCGGACAGCTATGCTGAGCCGGGTCTCCTCATCTGCTCTCGCTTATTGGCTAATCGAGCCTGTCGGCTTTCTGCTTTTTTCCAGTGCACGCCGGGTGCCTGCTTCTGCACGTATCTGTGCACGTGGATGGGCACGCAAGTGTCTGCATCCGCGTGCACACGCTCGTGTGCGCATGCACGCGGTGTGCGTCAACGTTGACCGTGCAGGGGATGTCATGGCTGCTTGCATGTATCGGTTCTTTAAGGCAGTTTATTGGTCTGCTGCACAGGCACCGTAGGTTAGCAGAAATGCCCGCGCAGCCGCACGTCAGCGTCAGCCTTCGAATCGTCGCCGTCGTCGTGGCAACTGCTCTGCATTTGCTGCCGATCTTGATTTGGCACGCCAGGACGCACGGCCCGCCGAGCCCCTCGGTTGGTGCTATCGCCAATGGTGTCATCGGCCGGGTTGGCTGGGCAGCGGCATTGCTTTGGGGCCTGCGTGCATCCTGTGAATAGATGAGTAAGAGAAACCAGGGAGAGAGAGAGAGAGAGAGAGAGAGAGAGAGAGAGAGAGAGAGAGAGAGAGAGAGAGACCCTCTCACGAGCCGTTGTTTGGCTGTGCAGTTCATCGAAAATTTATGACGCAATTTGAACTGCAAGAAACTGGACTTGCACCTAAGTGCTGCACCGTGGTGGGCTTCTGGTTATTGAGCATTCCAGCAGCCAGCCTAAACGCCAGTGCTGCCCCAGGCTGCACCACTTGACTAGGAAGTCACCCCTGCAACCAAGCAGCTGCCACGATTCCTGCTCCTGCTCCGGCACCATTCTTCCTTCTTTCCTTGTGGTCGTCTGCACAGACTGCAGTTCCTGAACATTGATTTTTGACAAAGTGCCGGACAAAGCCTAGTGGTTTTTAGCTTTGCAGATTCCTTGAGGGATATAGATAGCGTGAATCATGTAGGATTGAAACATGCCGGACGTCTGCCCATCCCAGTCAGAGTTCGATCCCTCCTCCTCCTCCTGCTTTGGTGGGCACAAGGCGGCCACGAGCCAATCTGCAGCAGCAGCAGCCTCGGAAAAAAGCGCGGATCCTTGGTCACCTGCAGCAAGGGCCAGGGCAGTGTCCTATCAATCCAAGTAGATTGAGTCTAGGCTTTGATCCTACCGCTCTGTGTGTCTGTGTCTGTATGTGTGTGTGTGTGTGTGTGTGTGTGTGTTTGTGTGTGTGTTTAGTGTTGATGCCACTTGTTCAATTATCTAGTTAAAAGTAGTGACCACGGATAACGGCTTGTGCTATGCTTGGAGATAGCATTTCCGCTACTCCTGCTACCGCCTGCTCGGTCCTGGTCTGCTCTGCCGAGGGTATCTCTCATGCTCCACTGAGCTTGATCTGCTGGCCTGATAGCCGGGCAAAGCCAGCGTTGGCTCGTCGTCGTTGGGTGCGCCCTGACGGCTGGCTAGGCATCACGCTATGCTTGCACGTAGTTGCCGCTCATTGATCATTGTCAGCAGTCGCCACGTAAGCAGGACCCACCAGGAAACCATCGGGTAAGCGCTGGGAAGAAGCCATCAGACGTGGACAGCTGCCCTGTTCATGCGATCGTGTCTGTCGGGCACTCGGTGGGGCCGCCCAGGGGCAGCGTGGCTCCTGCCGTGCCGCGCGAGCTTTCACCGCTGCCGGCGATCGCTGCTCTCGCTCCCGTGCCACGTGCATCCGGGCGCACAGTCGCTGCTCCGGTTTGAATGCCTGGCCTGTAGCAGCCATTTCGTTGCATCCCTCGTTGCAGCAACGACTTTGCGCGGCTCGTGGCCGACGAGTACTTGCAGCACTTCGACTTCAGCGGCCTCACGCTGGTCGAGGCGATGCGCGCCTTCTTCGGACTTCATCCACTGCCTTTCAGCGCCGCCGAGTCGCCTGATCAGCAGTGCATTGCCGCGCACGTGGCGCGCCGCTATTCGGCCTGCAATGTCGGCTTCCTGCCAGCCAGCCAATCTGAAGGTGCGGTGGTCGCCCGTAGGGTCAGAGCTGCCAGCTCTGTTTACATGCGCTAGCTGCGTGGCGTCTGCTCGGCGCAGGGGTGTGCGCTATCGTGGCGCAGGCAAGCGAACACCCTCGCTTGCTCGGTGGCAACGTTTGCAGTGTGCATGTGCATCCACGGCACTGTACATTGATGTATGCGCACCGGTGTCTACGTGTTTTGTGATGCCTCAATTGAAGCTTTTTCGTGCGCGAGTACACGGTGTGTGCCCCCCCACCCCGAGTCTGTGTCTGTGTGTTATGTAGTATATAGAGCGTCCCAAATAGCCTACTGGACCGGACTGCCAGATTCGCTGCTGCTGGTGGTGGTGGTGCTGCTGCTGCTCTAGGAGAGTGAAGCAAACAGCAGAGAAGTGACTTTGGATGAGCGTATGCACCATGACTCGGTAGTCGAGCTAGTCGCACGGGTATACGCACACACCAAGTCAACAGGGGCCCCCTGAGAAGCTAAGGCCTGCCGTGACCTCTTTGGCAAGCTGATCGGTCTGTGCGAACAATGCCATCCTCGTGATTCTTATTGTGTGCAGATGCCGTCCTAGGGAACACGATGTTTGGCTGGTGTTCCCACCGTGACCCAGCCAGCCAGCTAGCTTGTGTGCGTGCTGCCGCACGGCCGGCCGCGATGCCTTGAGAGATGGCTTGCATCCTTTGCTTGCATCCCTTGCTTGCATCCCTACTTTACACATAGCCGACGGCCGTGCTACCTAGGCTGTCCGACGGGACTGGGTACACAGTGAATACTTCAGACTGTCCAAACATAGCTGCGCCCGGTCACCCGGATAGCAGCAGTCCCCTCTCCTTAAACCAAGGCTCCTGAGCTCGTGAGCTGACTAGCCCCTGTTCGATCAGCTGTGTCTAGCTGCCAAGGTTAAGGTGTTCCCCCCCCCCGACCAAGGTCTGGCTGAGGTCGCGGGCTCGAGCCCCTTGGCGTATGTGAAGCGCTTTAACAAAGACTAAGTTCTCTTAGGGTGCTATGCAAATGAATTATATTTAATTTAACATTTAATTTTGCTTCACTTTCTGGGTTGTGGGGTGGACCCTCATCTGTCCAGTGCAACCTCATCTCCATGATTGGTTATGCGTCAACAAACGTTGTTGATCTGGAGTTATCACATGGTGCTGTGTGACACTGCTGTATACTAGGAGCTAAC
This sequence comes from Cristatella mucedo, assembly GCA_009760855.2. Taxonomy (NCBI): domain Eukaryota; kingdom Metazoa; phylum Bryozoa; class Phylactolaemata; family Cristatellidae; genus Cristatella; species Cristatella mucedo. The sequence continues at coordinate 2,726,956 of WPIO01000046.1, read as the reverse complement.
CAGGATGTTTCGTCATCTCGATGATACATTGGGTAGCTCTGCCTCGTTGTGAGGAAAAGAGAGAGAGGGGGAGAGAGAGAGAGAGAGAGAGAGAGAGAGAGAGAGAGAGAGAGAGAGAGAGAGAGAAAGGGGGGCTGAGTCTCATGTCAAAAGGCTTGTCTGACCAATCTGTTTAGCAAGACTTCTTTAGCTAGCAAATGAGGTGCCTTCTTAGCCACAATGTGGCCGTGTTGCCGGCCACATTGTGGCTGTCTTACTTTCTAATGGTTCAGTTCGTTCTTTCTTGTTCGCTCTCGGCTTGCTATTTTTGCATATTTGCAGGAACTTTCTGTCTGTCCTCTGCTTCACTGGTTAGACTCGCAGCTGCCTGCTTGCGGTAGGCTCGGTTCTTCATATGGTCTGTCCTGCGTACATGTAGACTCGGCTCTGCCTGTTTGATAGCTGTTTTCAGCTCTTTGTATATCGATTTGCCATGACCAAACACGCAAATCTGCTTGCCCTGCCACATCTTTATTTGCCTATACTACTGGTGCAATCAAAGAAGTTATTGAAGTCCCAATGCTCTTTCCTGTTTGGCACGAAATTGGGCATCCAATTGCAAGCTAAGCCTGGGCCTGCATAATGGGCTCATGCTGCCCGGTACTGCAATTGCTTCTGCTTTTGATGTTTGGTGTGTGCATCTGTCTGTGTATGTGTGTGCGTGGGCCCGTGTGTTACTTAAGTCTGCTGTTGCAAACACAGTTAACAGATACTGGCACCTGCCAATGACCTCGTCACCTCCCACAATGGGGTTTAGGAGTTTGACTGCCTCCTCAGCTTTATCTCTCTCTCTCTCTGTCTCTGTCTCTTTCTCTCTCCCTCTCTCTCTCTCTCTCTCTCTCTCTCTCTCCTCTCCTTATGTATGTGTACGTGTGTTTCTTACTAGAGATATCGTGCACATGTGTGTACATGATACATCTCGTGCCTGCCGCACTCTAGACTAGGAGGGTTAAGCATCGTGGGAGCATCTGAATCGGACTTCTGGCAATGTTTATGTATAATGTATGTAGTGTGTGTGTGTGTGTGTGTGTGTGTGTGTGTGTGTGTGTGTGTGTGTGTGTGTGTGTGTGTGTGTGTGTGTGTGTGTGTGTGTGTGTGTGTGTGTGTGTGTGTGCATGCACACGTGTTTCTAGAGGCAGAAAAGCTTGGTCTTGACCTTTAATATTGACTGCTCCTGAAACTTGCTAAGCCTGCTTGCCTTTGGAGCCGCTGTATCAGGGCACACTTCCAAATGGTGCATGGGCTAGTACTAGTGTAGTTGACCAATCATATTGGCTGGGTCCGAGTCTGGGGAGGGCATGTCGGGTCACCGAACTAATTAATTGACACACCAGGATGTCAGATTCACCTGTTCTTTGCTTTCCACTGTCAGTACACCAGTGTCGTGCATCTGCTTGCTCTGTCTGTCTGTCTGACTGTCTATCTGTCTGTCTGTCTGTCTGTCTGTCTGTCTGTCTCTCTCTCTTTCTGTCTCTGGCTCTACTCGACCTCTTAAAATCATCACTCTGTGCTGCTATATGCCATACAGGAAAAGGCTGCTTGCTCATGCACTTGAATGCCATGTAATGACCTGTCTCTGTTTCTTGCAGATGAGTGCCGCACGTTGGCGTGTGCTATTCTATTGCTCAACGCCAACCTTCATAGCCAGGTTCGTATTTCCACTGTGTCCCTAGGACTTACTGACCCTTGAGCTTTTTCGTTATTAAATTACTGCCACTTTGCTTCCATGCTCCCATGTACTGCTGTGCTGCCTGTGCTGTGCTGTGCTGCTGTTGCATGCTGGTTGCGAGCAGCTGACGGTTGCGAGGCAATTAGTAGCCACTGAAATGTAAGGCCAGCTGATTCAGTAGCCTCATTTCCTATAGCGGCAGAGGGGCCTTGGTGGCTTTCTAAACCTTTACAGCAGGCAAAAAGTAATGTCATTCTGACGTGCGGCTCAAAATGCGAGTACCTTCACGTATGAGCTAAGGCCCAGAAGCAGCAGAAGCAGTCACGTGCCGAGCGAATCGAGTCGTATTCCTTTGGCTACAGATTTCACCGTGTTTACGGCGGCTTCATTTATCCGCAAGGAGATTTACGCCAGTGGTGCTGAGCCGTGCTTAGTGACTTAGTGCCTTGAGTTGCACCTAGTGCCCAACCCGTTTACGTCAGCCCCCCCTTTGCAGGATGTGTGTCGGTTCTGGCATCTGGCATGTACACGGTTCAGCTGATTCATACCTGGGTGACCTTGCGACATCTGGACGCTGCTTGCTCACATATTTTGGGGAGCTTGTTTCTGGTTCTTTAATGCTGTCGTGCTGCTGGTGCCTACGTGTCTGTGCTGCTGCGTTCTACAGACTTGCCCTTCCCCCTCTAATGTTCGGCGACAATCGGCCACATTTACATTTACAAGCCCCTCGGTTTCTGCATTTTTGTGCTAACGTTGCCGCGAGCTTGTTCTTTTTGCTGCCATAGCTGATTTAAATCTGCTTACCTCATCTTTATCTGGGTTTTTCCAAGTATAGTTGATCGCCATCTGGTTGTGTCCCTGCTGCTTGTGCGTGCCATTCAACGACACGTGCTGGCATCGGCTGCTCAGCTGATGCGGCAATGCTGTTTGGCATAGAGACAGCCGACTTTCTGCTATGGGCACCGTGTTCATAGTGGAAAGTTAGATGACCGCAAAGGCTATTCTGCTGGTATATATGTGAGCCTGTTGAATCAGTTAACCTTTATTCTACTTCAAGCTGCACTAAATTTATTTCATAAACTATCTTTATATTATATTCTGTGGTAAATTTATATTATACTAAACGCTTGGTCGGAGTGTGTTTATTTAGTATGAATGTAAACAGACGCTATCTACCAAAATTTCTGCTATGGGCGCAGTACCACTAAAGTACCCTTCGAAAAAAATTGATTGTCTGATGTGACGCAATGTATCTCCCTTTGTAACTCCACAATGTCGCTAGGACTAAGTTGGTGTTACGAAGGAGAGTTGCCGACAGAACACCACAACCATAGGTTCAGCTTCTGCTTCTCATACCGTGGCCAACAGACTTCATTTCAGGTAGGTAGCTGAGTCAGGAACCGTCAAGGAAGTGAGTAGCATGGAAGTATTTGCTCAGGACGACTGGAAAGGATGTCCTACAGTGTCCAGCGGGAGTCCATGTTGAGAAGCGAGTTCCTCAGTCTAGGACCTGCACAGCAAAAGCGTCTGTTGCCGACGGTCTTTAAGCGTAGGAATAGGAATACAACAGCTAATTTATTGTCCTTAGAGAACCTTTGGCTACGAGGAGGCTGAAACTGGTGCAGCAGTTAAGCTTGGTATGAAGGAGACAAGCCATGGCAGACCTTGTGGGTCAGCTTAATCTAAAAGAGCAATGTCTCCTCTAATCATAAACGATCCTGTTTCCCTCTACAGCTGGGTATGGGCCTGGCGATCTCCTAATTTTATCAACTGCTACCTTGGAGTTGCATCGAGGGAGCCGTGCCGATTAAGCTATGCTTGGATTGGATGGGGGCAGAGGCTGCTTTGAATCCATTCTCCACTGCTGCAGTAGCGTCGCGAGTCGGCCTGTCCTCGCGTGCTGTCACGTGCCTGTTGCTGCCGCAGCGACGCAGCTGTGGTGGCTGCTGCTGAGAGTTCATTGCTATGTCGCTCTGCTGACCCGGCTCGGTGAGTTGTGGTAGTGTCGTCTTGCTACTTCAGTTTGCCACTGCTTCGCACCGCTGAGCTGTCACGATCGAGCCTACTGCTGTGGCCGTCGCCATCTTATCCCCAGCTCAGCTATCATCGTGCCTTCCCTTCCGTGCCGGCAAACCGCGACGGTTTGCCGGCACGCCCAGGCTGCGGCCTGCCCTGCGATTGCAGCCTCTCGAGTGCTATTTGCTCTGGGATCAGCAAGAAGGAGATAGCCTCGAGCCTCGAGCAAATACTTGGCTCGACCCGAATGGATGGCAGCTGGCAGGCAGCTGCGTGAGCCCCTCCCCCTAATCGTCTGGCCTCGGCGTGCACAGGATGCTTCCTGAGGGCTGCAAGGAGAGCTGACCACCTGCTCCTCCTCCTGCTCCTCCTCCTGCTCCTCCTCCTGCTCCTCCTGCTCCTCCTGCTCCTCCTCCTCCTCCTCCTCCTCCTCCTCCTCCTGCCCCTGCTTCGGTCGCCCGGTTCGGCATGGGGTATTGCAAACAAAGGAGTGACTCAGGGCTATGAGCAGCCAAGGTGATGGTACTGGCCGCCCTTGTTGACTGGTGCCGGCTGTGTCACCCGGATCTTATCTCTTTCAGTCTGCAAAACATATCGATCGTTGCCGATTCCTCGCAGGCATGCCGCCTGGCTTGGCTTCTCACGCGCAAGGCACGGCAGCATGCCGCTACCTTTCGGCCACTGCAGCAGTGGTTGATTTGTTGAGCCGCCTGCATCCCATAGGCCATGGGCGTCGGCCGCATTGGGTCTTCGGCTCAATATAGCTGTTGTTGCTGTCGAATTTCGTGCTGTATCTTGTTGTCGGTACAAACGCAGAATGCTGGAAAGAAAATCTCGTTGTCCGAGTTCGTAAAGGATGTTCAGAGTCTGCATTGTGGTTACGTATACTCTGAGCCTCTGCTCTGCTCCATTTATTCAGACATGCAGCTGGAAGCATTGAGCCACGCCGAGTGAGTTTGCAGTGGCAGCTGCAGAGTGCTGACCGCCGCCAGCCGCGCGCCAAAATGGGCGTGTCTCTCTCTCTCGTGCCATGGGCTCGCTCTGCTGCAACTTGCTCGAGTGGCGGCCTGTTTTCGCCGAGTCTCATCATCCGGTTTGGCATCCATCTTTTGCGTGCCACTGTGCATTCAGGCCGAACGAGGACGCTGAGCAGCCGAGCGGAAGCTTTGCCAAGATCGACCACGTGACGTCACACGTGCCCCCGGGAGTAATGGAGACGGCTGCTGACTACACGAATGGGGCCAAACATTCGGCAAGGACGGAAATAACGCTGATGCAGGTATGCCACCTGCACGGTGCGCCGCTGTGAACCTGTTTGTCTGCAGGGGTCAGGGGTATGCTGCACTTGGGGTGGGTCCTGACGTGTTGCACGCGTAGTGAAGGATCGCTTGTCGGCAGCATACCCTGGTGGCCACCATTTACGGTGGGTTGACAGCTCGCGGCAGGCGCTCTTGCTGCCCTCGTGTGAGCTGGGCTGCTGCAGCTGCTTCCGGGCTGGCTCGAGCGCAGCGGGTGCCTTGGCAGCGCTTCGGCTTGGCCCTCGGTATCAGGCCGATGGAGCCGTGGTGCTCCTAAGCATGTTACATAATTATTGTTACGTTAAACACGAGGTCACCGGTAGAAATCAACTCTGTAATGGGCTGGCATAATGGGGTAGGAAGCCATTGTTGTACGGCTGCCATTCTCCCTCCCATCAGGGAGTGCTCCAGTTATGTTCGCTTTTTTTGCAAAAAGAAAAAAAAATTTCTTCTTTTTGTCGTTGAGTTGAGAGGCTCGACTTGGGCTGTCAGGGATATGGGCTTAGTAGGAGGAAGGACTTGAACACCTGTAGGAAGCTTCTCACGCGGTTTCTTTGGAGCCGCGCTGGATCTGCCCGGGAGTGTAACCTCACAGAAAACTGGTAGGAAGTTTAAGGTATGGCCGATGGTAGCCGGAACTTGATTGCATTCTTGTTTGAAATCTCTGGAGCGTGCAGACAGCGCTCGAGTGACTAGCTCGGGAGGTGCTCTTATGCAGTTCAAACTTTGCCTGAGAACCGTTGTATATTGGTGCCATCTGTACGCAAGCACCACCTGCTCCTAAGCCACTTTGGTTCCAGCTTGTGAATGGCTCACCAGTTTAGAAAGCACCCCTATCGTTAAAAAAAGCAACTCTTTAGCTGGTTGCTCTTGCGTGGCACTTCTGGACAGGCATTACAGTATTTGCAAATTGTAATAGCACGAGTCTGATTGTCGCTGGCTTAAATGAAGCATGCCTCAGTTGATTATGGCGATTATGCCAGCAGGGGAGCTGCTGCACTGCGGAGGGGGGTGGGTGGAGGGGAACAGCACCCTCGGAGAAGGTTGCTTACCGCCCACCACCCACCCCCCTGAGGAGATGTCTTGACCGGGGAGGGGCCGGCCCACCCCTCCCCGAGGATGGGCCTTGCCTCGGCGGTGAGAGGCCGTGCCCCCACTGCACTGCACCACCCACCCCCCCCCCCCCCCGATGGGCTGCATCCACTAGCACTTCGTACCACGCTCTGCACCGCCCGCCGACTTTCAAAACTCTTTCTACCGCAAAGGCACGGCCGTCCTTTTTGTTTAAACTGCTGCTATCGTAATTTCGTCTTGCAGTGAGTTTGCATCGGCTTAAAACAAAGTAGACGGCCGCAGCACTCTGGTGACATAGCTAGTCGTATCGTTATTGGCTTCTGTTCGGTGTGCGCTGTGGTCCCTCGACACGTTAGGCGGAGCAGCCCGAGCACATTCCACCAAGCTTTGTTTGAGGTTGCCAACGTCCTCATTGACTGCCTTGCAGATGATCAAGCTATCCGCTTCCTTCGAATACAAGAGGGGCTATGTGAGAAGGAAGTGCTGCAAAGGGACCAACGGCAATAAGTGTACGTTCCACGTGCATGCCCCAGCAGCAGCAGCTGCCGCTGCGCTGCGCAACGCCGGCCGGCGCAACAACGCCGGCCGTTGCTGCCGAGCGCTTCGCAGCGGGCGTGGAACGCCTCGCCGCCATTCCTTTTCAGTCCCCTTCGGCAAGAGGAGCTGGAAGACGTTTTTTGCCGTCCTCCGGGGCACGTCGCTCCGTCTGGCGGACAGCGAGCCCGCCTACGATCGCGATGCCGTCAAGGTTTGCGTCAGTGTTGACAATGCCCTGGCATCGGTTGCGGCTGACTACAAGAAGTCTGGCTGCTTCCTGCGGTTGGAGACAGCCGACGGTTCCGAGTACCTGCTACAGACAGGGTGAGACCGCTGCGCATTGTCAATGCGAGTGGCCGTGCAAGTGCGCGCGAGAGTGCACGTCCTGCGATGCAGCTGCAGCGCCGGTCTCAGCAGCTAGTGGCGTGCGTGCGGGCGCCGCGTGCAGTCAGCGAGATGTGGCTGCGCTTGTCCGGTCTGTGAGAGCTGCAGAGCTGTGAGAGCAGTTGGTCGGCTACCTACGATCGTCGTGCGTCTACTACTGTGCAGCGTAAGGCAGTTAGTGCTAAACTCTACAGTCAGGCTCGTCTGTCGTGAACGTTTCAGTTGCCACATTGCGCCTCTTCTCGCGAACATGAACTGGTACCCAATCATCAAGCAGCATATCCACTTCGAGGTCCTGTCGCATTCTGCCGGGTCCCTTCATGCTCTTGCTTCTGCCTACGTATTCAAACTACTTCCCTATCAGGCCAGGCATCGTATCACTAGCTCTTCTGACTCAGGTCGTTTAGCTGTGCCTCGAACCGACCTCAAATCCTTTTAAGACCGTGTCTTTAGTTTGTAATTATCCTGATCCTTTTGCAGCAAATGTAAAGCACCTAGAAAGAGATTGAGTTCTCTGATGGCGCTTTATCAAGTGCATTATTATTATTATTATTATTATTAGGCCTGAAACTCGCTCCCAGCTGACGTCACGACACCCCCCCCCGACTTGACATTTTAAAAGAAGCTAAAAATGCACCTGCTCCTTACACCAGATGCTGGGTCCGCGTGGATTGTCCTTTGCATGCTCATGTGTGCTGACATATGTGCTTTTTATCACTAACCAATTGACATACTTCCTTAACAGCATATGTAGAGTACCTAGAGTGAGATTTAGTTCTCTTAGGGTGCTAGCAAATATCCTATTATCATTGTTATTTGTTATTTCTTACCATCGACATAGAGTAGTCCGATATGATAAAAGTGTTTGTGTCCGGGATGCAAAAGTCCCCTGCAGTGAGCTCCACTCCACCACAGCCTGTTCCCAACATGGTCTGTGCTTATGAGTACCCATGCACACAGATATACGCTTACGCTCGGGTACTTGGGCTCACACACACACACACACACACACACACACACACACACACACACACACACACACACACACACACACACACACACACACACACACACACACGCGCGCACCGGCGCCGCAAAGTATTGCCATGCTTTTGTCCATTTGTGTGTAAGTACGTTTAAATGTGTGTGTGTGTGTGTGTGTGTGTGTGTGTGTGTGTGTGTGTGTGTGTGTGTGTGTGTGTGTGTGTGCACGTGCTTCCTTGGACCACACCTACCCGATATAAAAAAATATAACTCATTTGTATAGCGCCCCAATAGAACTTAATTTCTATTCAGGCGCTTCTCATATGCCAGGGGCTCGAGCCCACGACCTCAGCCAGACCTTGGTCAGAGCAAGCACCTTAACTGCTGGACCACACCAGCTTGGCGATAAACTCCCCTTCTCCTCACGGAAGTCTAGCGATGAGGTAAAGCAGTCAGTGTCCACCCTCTGCCTTGCCATAGAGGGAAGGAGTCCAGTGTAAGTGACTACATCAGCAATAGTCCCAAAACTTTTCATATCCCTAGTCTGACGTCTGCATAAATGCATAAAGCTTTTGAAGGGAAGGATTTGAGAAGGATGTCATCATCCTCGTCCAAATTCATCACTCTATCGCCAGCCCCAAGCTTAATTTCATAACGTTTAGCTGACATGGGCTCTTTGCTGCCAAGAAATACTGCTCATATGAGGTTAGTTATGATATCCGGACCATCGTTACGGCACAGGCATCTTTTAGAAGCTGTTGTCACATCCTTTTTCTTTAGTCACTATGTTATAAGCTCTTAAAAAATTGCACTTTCGTTACACATTTCGTTACACGCGTCAAAAAATTGCACATTTTTTTTTATTGCAGTCTGAGCATCGACTTCACAACCTTTGCTTTAACTATCTATCATATATTTAAATAAGATGTATTATATATTTTATATATTAGTTATATGTATTTAACTCCAACTAGCACCAGGTGTCAAAAGTGGTAGGCCAGCTCTTTTGTTTGCCGGGTAGGGGAAGGGGAAGACTGAGAGGGAGAGACAGACAGAGAGACAGGGAGTGATAGAGACAGACAGACAGGGAGTGAGGGAGACAGACGTTGCTTTGACAATTGGTTTCGCTCTTCGCGATCCAAGTCATGGATTCGAGTCTTGTAGTCATCTTTTATTGCCACCTAAAAGCGGTGGTGATAGCCGTTAAGACTCTTTTGCCGCTATACAAATGAGGCTGTGAAATCAGCTAATATTAATATTGATCCGATTGGTGTTGCTCACAGGTGCAGCAGCAGTTCACAGCTGGATCTAAGTAATGGGATGAAACCCAGTAAATGACTGCTTTGGATTGCTGTCGTCAAAGTGCTACAATCTGCATATTCGTGGACACCAAGTGTGACTTCCTTGTGGGCTTGTAGCAGCTAACCTTTGTTTAACCGTCAGTGTATGGCACCTGCTGTGGTATAATGTTGTACAAAAATAGGGTTGTCCCAATCATCAACCAGAAAGGTTTGGTGTGATAATGGTATTTTTATTACCTATTTGTGTGTATGTTCATTCAGTTTGGTTAGTGGAAGCCAAAAGTAAACTGCATTAGTTTGCATGCGACAGGGTCCTGGTTGCTCAGCACCACGATGTGGACAGACAAACACACGCCGATGGGTTCTGCACAAAAACTGTGTATATCGCCACTGGGTGCTAAGCCTATGACTCCTCGTGAGATCTCTTGACCAATGGGTTGGAATCGACCAAGACTTCGAAACTGGTTGGCAGGCACTTCGGGTCCACACAAGCAGGTGCAGATTTGAGAAACCCTTACAGATATTACGATATTACGATATTTGTATCAGCCATGAGCATCGAAGCACATGCTTTCGAATCAGTCGGGCTACTGCTACCATGAGTGAGTGGGTGCAGATCGAATTCATGTGATCGATCGATCGATCCTTGTGAATAGTCTTACCGAAAACGTGTCTGCAGAGGCCTCGATGGCGCATGCATGAGCGCCTGCTTAGTGAGTGGTTGTGCTTTTCGGAACGCCTGACCCTGGACAACTGTGCCCATGGCTACCTGCCGCCGCTGCTTCGGGAGCTGCGGAGCCATCTGTCGAGCAGCTTCCGTTGCTTCGGATCGCTCGTGCTCGAGCGTTATCTTGCCAGTGCTCGGTAGCATGTCGGCACATTGCAGGGATACGGTGGATCTCGAAGACTGGGTGGAGGTGATCAACCTGGTGGCTGCCTCCATGTCGTGCTCAGCCGAGCCGCCGCCAGCGCCTCTCGACTTCGGCAGCCCTCGCTCCGCTCATCGAGTGGCATCCAAGAGACTGGCGATTGGCAGCAGCAGCAGTGGTGGCCTCGTCGGCAGTCGTGCGCACGCACCCTCGCCGCAGCTGCCCGCCGGGGTCACTCTCGACGGTAGCACCATCGGGCTCGATCTGGTAACTTTGTGCCTCCGCAGCTGCTGGCTGCAGCACCGATGATGGGCCCGCCTGGATCTGGTGGTCTAAGTGGTACCTAATGCGTACCGTAGGCAGTCCAGTGGCAGCAGCCTCCATAGGGGGGCGGCGAGAAGCTTTCTCCGAACCTGCACTAACCGGTGCACGTCTGAAGAAAGCTTATCGCTTCACTCGGCTCACAGGGAGAGCAGGAGCTCCTGTTTGCTCGCATTTCGCACCCGCGGGCCGCCATTGCTGCCATCCCGCCCCGACGCTCGGCTCCCGTGCGGGAGCAGCTTCGACTCGCCCTCGGGGTGGGGGGGCCGGTGGATGTGGAGTGTGGACCCCACCGTGCTCCTAGTGGCCGAGAGAGTGCCTCCGAGGGTGCCGAGCGGCGAGCCGTGGCGAGTCGTTGCTGCTCTGACTGAACGGTTTCGGCCCGAGTGCAGGCAGGCCAACGTCGTCGGGCCGGCGCGCCATTTTCTCTTTCGATTGCAGAGGTCCCGGATGAAGGAGCACGACTGGCGAATTGCCGAGCTCGCGCACGAGCTGGCCGAGCGCGGCCACCCCGAGCAGTCCAGCCCGGCAACAGCGGCCGCCAGCGACCGGCGGCCGCAGACGTCCAAAAGCGCAGCTGCTCAAACCGAGGAGCGTCGGCTGCTGTTCGAGGTAGGCGCCACTCGCCGCCTCCTCCGCCGCTGCCATTTCTCGCCAGCCCTTGCTCGCGAGACGCCTGCGCTGTCTGGTCCGCGGCACTCACTCGCCTCGGCGGCGGCCGCAGCGGCGGTAAAGCCGCTCGGGCAGTCGTCCGCTCTCGATGGCACTCGGCAGACTGCGCGTGCGTGAGCTCTGGCGTCTGTGAGTCTGGCCGGGCTGGCTCGCCGTTTGCTGCCGGCCACGCTCGCCCCATCGGGCGCTGTGGCCGAGCTTGATCGCTTGCCGAAATCGATCGTTCTCCGGCCGTAGGCGTGGCCGGCGCTTGTAGCAAAGGACCGGCGGGTCGCGACGACCCGCACGGCAGGCAGGCAGGCAGATTGCTCCGGCTCCATTGCTGAGGCCGGTTCGGGTGAGAGTGGGGCACCGGCAGCTCGTCCCTGTCCCCCCCCCCGTCCGGGCATGCCCGGACGGGCTGCCTGTTGTGCATGCGTGAACTCGATCGTCGGAGTGAGGAGCTGGTGCTAGCCGTAGCTGGTGCACTCGACTGGCTGCTCCGTGCCCGGCATGCCCGGAGAAACATGACGGCTCTCTCTCTCTCTCTCTCTCTCTCGAATCCATGTGCGATATCGAGTTCCTGTTTCTGCTGTGCGGCCAATAGATTTACATTATCTGCTGAGCAGCTGTACCTGCTGGTAGTGTTACCCCTGCCCAGCACGCGCTGACCCAGCGGGGAGTGCAGTGCCCTCCCCCCCACATCTGGCTGCCACGGCAGAGGACGACCGCCTGGTCTCAAGTCGTTGGCATGATCGTCCGCTCGTGAGTGATATAATATATTTATAAAATATAACTAATTTTGTGTAGCACCCCGAGAGAACTTAATCTCTATCCAGGTCCTTTACATACGCCGAAAGGCTCGAGCCCACGAACTCTGGTTGCTACAGGCCAGCACCTCACCGCTGTGCCAAACCTGGGCTCGAACCTCTGGAGGGCATAGCTAGGAGCGATGGCATAGCCACGGCTAATATGACATTGACCTTGCAGATGGCAACCAACCATAGGAAGGTTGAAGGGGCATGTAGGTCAGCACGTCATCTGACTCTCCCTCGGTTTGATCCGGGGAGGGGGCAGCCTGCGCCGCTTGACCCGGCTCAATGCACTAGGACTGGGTCTCTTCTGTCGGCACTTTGCTGTCTGAGATGGATGCTCATCATATATTCTGCTCACTCTGCTCCTCTCTTTTTCCCTTAAGTCATTGCTGTGAAACTCACTGGTCTGCAATGGTGCGCGGAAACCACAGGTTGTACCTGGAACTTGGCTTGCACCTGTGAAAAACCACTGAACACTTTGCTTTGGAAGGCCCGCGGGCCTGAGTGCCCGCTGACCTGGCTCCAGCCATTCGGAGGGCGGAGTTCCTGTTGGTGTGCAGACTGAGAGATCTCTCTTAGCAAGTAACGTCTTCGGACCAGATGAGAAATACACGTTGCTGGGTACTGTGTGGTGCTCATCTCTCTAAAGTCGTTTGCTATTTAACAAGGTGTACTCACTCACGTAGCATCGAGCCAAAGGTGTACTGCATACTTTAAGTCCGTGATTGCTACAGTGACTTATTTACGGACGGGTTAACGAAAAAATCTAGCTCGTTATAGAGCCAAATTGGTACGTTTTTAATTTCATCTGCTGTTCGACCAAAGCTGGTTAAGGTAAATGGGAGATAACTCCCGTGTTCGAAGTCTTCCGTGACCCTTCTCGGCCGATCGAGCTTCAGCCTGCACTTCATGGCAGCAGCATGATGTGCGTCCGTCCATATGCGTGGGTGCGTCCGTGTGGGTGTTCGTCCGTGCGCGTGCATCCTTATGTGAGTGTGCGCGCGCGTGCGTGCACGCGCGTTTGTGTTTTCTTTCACGCTTCTGACCTGCCCGCACCTGTGCGCCGATATCGCAATCCTTCCGTCTTGTGCTGTAGCTGAAACGAAGACGTGTCTACAGCGAGTTGCTCAAAAAGAAGCTCGCCGAGTTCCCAGAGCTGGACACATCCTTCGAGATAACGGCCATCGGCGAGTGTGACGAGCCGCCGCTGTCGCCTCGCTCCATCACGTGCCCCACGGGCATCAGCCCGTGGGGCGGCAGCTTTGGCCCGTGAGCCTTGCTTGGGCAGTGAGACTTGGGCCAGTGCTCCTTTGGTGTTGTTGCACCTCATCGCTCACATATCGTAAGGGCATCTCACGGTGCGTGCGAGCGTGGCGGCCGCGAGCTCCTCCGTGTGTTCGGGCAAGTCACGAGCTCCAGGTGCTGTCTGTCTGTCTGTCGGTCGGTCTTTTGGGGGGGGGCAGGCAACGTGCTTTTTCTCCCCCGTGCATCGACGTTGTGCACCGCCACTCACCGGTGAAGCTGGCCACCGTGGTTCAGGCACGAAACAGGTGTGTTCGTGCGCGTTTGCACTGCAATATCAAGGTCTTAGCAAAAGTGCTGCAGCTCCGTGGCAGCCTCCTACTCTTTTTTGCCTCGGAGCAGCTCATTGCTGGGCACACCTCTTTCTCCTGCTCCTCCTTCTCCTCCTCCTCTTTCTCCTCCTTCCTTTCTCCTCCTTCCTTCCTCCTCCTTCCTTTCTCCTCCTTCCTTCCTCCTCCTTCCTTTCTCCTCCTTCCTTTCTTCATCCTTCCTTTCTTCATCCTTCCATGCCTCCCCACCGCAGATATGAACGGCGTGTCTGTCCGGCTAATGAGAATTCATTTCGAACCCACAACCCTTTGACCGCCCACGACTTTGACGCCCTTTGACCGAGCGCGTGCGGCCGCAGACCTCGCGGCTACGCCGCCTCCGGCTGTTGCCTGTTGCATAACGCCTCGGGCGTCCGTTGCCTCGCCTCGTCGCCTCATGTCTGTCAACCGGTCGTAACCCAGGGAGAGTCTAAACTCGGGGATGCCCTCCGGTGTGGCGGAGCTCGCTCGGCGCGCTGCCACAGTTGCCCCCAGCTGATGCTACCGTGCGGCAGCCGGACGAGGGCGGCAGCAAAGAAACGCCGGCTCTAACTCAAGCTGCCGTATTTTCCTAAATCGATTTTTATAGCATTCGCCGAGCTTCGTACCTTGTTGCTTTGTTTTCACCTTGTCTGGCATGTGATGGTCACGTGGTCGCGTGGGAAGTGCACTCTCTCTTCGCGCTGGCTCACGCTGGACACTGCTGCGATGGTCTCCCAATTGCTGCCAGCCAGCTGTGCTACAGACATGGGCTTGCATCGTTGATATTGTTGGTATCCTCAATAAATGTAACGTTCCAGAATCTTGCTGCTTGGATGGCTGTTGGCTGTGAGACGTTTGACGGTTACATAGCTTCGATTTGCTGCTGCTTGATTGTGTGCATCTAGCCCGCCACAGCCGGGCTCCTTCATATCTAGCTGAACATGTGCACCAGATTCAGCCTCCTTAGGCCTTCAGGTCCTCTGTGGACAATAAATTATACCGGTCAACAAATTTTTACAAAAGTCCTGTTGCTGAAATAAAATTACTCATTTCTTATCAATTTGTATGTGCTCAACACGAATATTACGGTCAAATTGCAAATTTTACTCTACTTTTTTATAATATGCAATAAATTAACCTGTACATAACTAAATGCATGCCAATAGTAATAGACCGTGGTTAATACCTGTAAAAAATGAAGTCGTATACTGCTTCTTAGACTCATTTGCCTGTCTCTCGTACGGCTGTTCGGGAGCATCATCTCTGGGGAGTGTAGAGGAATCATTGCAAGACGGTTTCCGTTGTGCAAAAGCGCAGCCTTAAGACTCAGTTTCGAAGAGTCTGCAGAGAGTTTCCATTCTTGTGGGTCATGAGTGATTTGTAAGGCGTTCATGAGGCCTTTAATATCGGAACGGAGTATCAGATTACTTTCCTTTCTGAAGAAATAAGCTCCAAGTGCTGGTGGCGCTTTCGATATAAAGTAATTGTGACATTTATTTTTTTCGAGGTGATTCCATTGTTAAAGTATTGATCCTTGTAACTCTACCTTGTCCTTGGATAAGTCCAAATCACGAACCAGGTCATTTAGTTCTTCCTGTGTTATTCTGTGTGGAGTTGATGAGGCAACACAGGGAAAATCGAGACCACTGCATGCTGACTACTAGGAGAAGAACAGGTCGGCTCCTCCCCCCCCCCCTCTTCATCAGATGAATCAGGAGAATATTCTGCTGGAGGTTCTGGAATAGGAAGTCCCTCACCATGTGCTGGTTTCAATACAGACGGAATGCTCGGGTTGAGTATTCTCGACTTCTTTTGCTTTGTTGCTCCACCGGAAACAGGAGGAACCAAGCAGAGTAACAGTCATTTGTGTGGTTGCTTGGCTCTCTTCACAGCATGGGGACTGCAAGTGGCAAGTTATGGTCTTCTGCCTTTCAACCACTGTAATAGCTCAGTTGTACATGTAGCGAAGCATATATAGGGGGCCCAAGGCTGGTCTTGGTCACCAACCTTGCATCCGAAGTTAAGATGATAAGAAGCCTCTTTCACTTGAAAATTTATACTTTTCTTCTGGTTGGTAAATGTCACTTCCCCACAAATATAGCAAACATCTTCCACGGTGATTAGCGCACCTTCGAGGCAGCATTACTGTATTCTGTATTGTACCTCGATGGATAAAATAATAGATACAGCTTCGTGTAACAGCAGCTTAAACTGTATCCAGCACAAAGTCTGAATTATTTAAAATCCTCAAACTTTCCAACTGGGCATTATGACGTAAGCTTACTGCAGCAGCAGCAGCCTGGCAGTAGTATTGCGTTGCATTAGAAAATGATGCAATCAACTCTGGATGATGTGTGCATGCCGGTATTATGCAATGCGATGCAATATTACATCAGTCTAAGCTTATTTAGGATGCTATTGCAGTCCTATTGGATAAGTTTACATGGGGAAACATTGAAAATGAACCGTGTGAAATATCTTCAAAACGAGAGCCAATAAAAAAATAAGAATAATAATAATAATGCACTTGATAAAGCGCCCTCAGAGAACTTAATCTCTTTCTAGGCGCTTTACATTTGCTGCAAAGGAAAATGCAATTGAATGGTGAGTAATATCATGCTTGATAAACAAACAAAATAAATAATATGGTTAGGGGTGACATGCACAGGGTCAAATGTTCGCGTTCAGAACATCTAGATACTATAGTATAGATTAGAGCCTTTAAGTCAGTAACGACTTCAATGTTGACCGGTTGAGCTTGGATGGCTGCCGGTTGATCAACGGATACAGAGAAAAGTTCTTCTGCTGACTCACATGACCTGCCACGGCTTGGGTCCTTCATACCTGGCTGAACTGCTATGCCAGTCAGCCTCATCGTGCCCTCGGATCATCTATGGACAATAAATTAGCTGTCCCATTCTTCTGCTTAAAGACCGTTGGTGACAGAAGCTTTTGCTCTGCAAGTCTTGATTGTGAAATTCGCTTCCACAGTTCTTATGCAACGACCTCTACCTTCCTGCTGCCGACTATGGCACATCCTTGCCAGCAGTCTTGAGCTGCTACTTCCATGCTACTTACTCCCTCAGCTGCTCTCCTGACTCAGTTATGTTTCTCACTTTCTCTTCTTTGCTTGAGATGAAGTCTGTTGGCTACCGCATTCGTACCGAAAGCCTCTTAGGCTTGTGATGTAGAAAACTCTTCTGCACAACACCTACATAGTCTTTGTGACTATGTGGATTGGGTTGTTCATATCTAGGTGAGCTGATGCACTAGTTTTAGCCTCCTTGGGTCCTCGATGGATTATAAATTAGCTGTTCCGTATTTTAAAGACCTTTTGACAATAGAAGCTTTTGCTTTGCGGGTCATAGAACGTGGAACTCACTTCCACGGACTCAGGTGCATTCTTTTTAGCTGTCCTGATAATGCTACTCAATTCTCTGACTGGCCTCGTGACTGCTTCTCAATTTATTTTGTTAGCCGATTTTAAGTCTGTTGGCCTTAAGTAATAATAGTAATAATGCATTTGATTTAGCACCCTCAGATAACTCAATCTCTTTCTAGGCACTTTCATTTGCTGCAAAGGCAGCACGATTGAATGGTTAGTGGTAGCATGCTCAATAAACAGCAAGAACAACATGGTTAGGGGTGACATGCACAGGGTCAGCATGCCAATATGGTTAATGGCAGCATGCACAGTGTCATCAAGCATAAGCATATAAAGTACGAATCACAGGGACCCTCTAAATACTGGGATAAATAGATGTGCTTCCTTTCTATTTCAATGTGGACAAGTCAGGGGATGTCGTGACGCCAGTCGGGAGTGAGTTCCAGGTTTTGGGAGCATACGAACTAAAGGTCCGGTCCGGTCTCCAAATGATTTAAGATTTGACGAGGTATTGTAAACATTTAGATTCCGAAAAGCAGGTGGTACGATGCTTAGCCTCATGAGGTAGTAGATCTGATAGGTAGGGTGTAGCCGAAGAATAAAGGGACCTAAAAGTGAGTGACAAAAACTTTAGCTCCATGCGTTGCTTGACTGGGAGCCAGTTCAGGTCGGCGAGAAGTGGTGTGATGTGGTAAAGCGACGCTCACGACAGACAAGTCTAGCTGCAGAGTTTTGCACAAGCTGGCGCCTGATTGTACAGGCCGATAGACAGCAAGTAGTGAGTTACAGAAGTCAAGACGGAATGTCACAGATGCATGGACCAATTTAGATGTGGCATCCCTGTCTAAATAAGCACGAATATTTGCAATATCGTGTAGCTGAAAGTAGGCAGACTTGACTGTGGAGCTGATGCAATAACTCTGTAGAGTGATTAGCTCTAAAAATCAGACTGGAAATTACTAGCAAGGTTTGAAGGTTAATAATAATTATTATAATGCGCTTGATAAAGCGCCCTCGGAGAACTCAATCTCTTTCTTGGGCTTTACATTTGCTGCAAAGGGAAACCTTGAAGTCGATGCACTGCTTGATTGGGAACCAGTGCAGGTCGCCGAGAAGGGATGTGATGTGGCGACTTCGAAGCTAACAACAGAAAAGCCTAGCTGCTGAGTTTTGCACCAGCTGTAAGCACCTGATTGCACAGGCCGGTAGACCAGCAAGCAGTGAGTTACAGAAGTCGAGGGATGTTACAAATGCATGGACCAATTTGGATGTGTTATCCCTGTCTAGGCAAGCCCGAATTTTAGCAATGCTGTGTAGCTGAAAGTTGGCAGACTTGACTGTGGAACTGATTTGCTCGTCTAATGAAAGGTCGTTTTGGAGCTGGATACCTGTATTTTGTGCAGATACAACGAACGGTCACATCAGCAAGAGAGGGAGAGAGAGAGAGTATAAATCGTATAGAAAAGCGGACCAAGCACAGAGCCTTGAGATACACTGTGCTTCAGTGACTCCCCAGATGATCTTTTTCAATTCACATCAATACTCTATAGTCTCCCACTGCGATGACTTAATCTATTGTAGTGCAGTGCCAGTGATGCCCGGGCGAGATAAGAGGTTCTCATGAGGACATTGTGATCAATAGTATTCAATGCTGCTTAAGGATCAAGCAAAACAAGCAGAGAGACTTTACCTATGTCTGCATTCCTGAGAAAGTCGTTACAATCCCTAAGAAGTGTTGACTCTTTGGAGTGACTAGCTCTAGAACCTCACTGGAACTTTGCTAGATCTGAAGTTTCAATGACAAAGTTCAGCTGGTCGGCCACAACTCGTTTCAGTGTCTCTGATAGGAACGGTTGAAGGGAGATTGAGCTGAATTTGATCAAGTTCTCTTGGTCTAGTGTTGCTTTCTTAATTAGTGGACTAACTACAGCCTTTCTGAAAGGGGCAGGGACATGTCCTGAGGCTAAGGACATAATGTTTATTATGCATGGCAGCAGCAGATTGATGTCTCGTAGAATTAGAATTCTTGGTATAGGGTCTAGAGAAATTGTGGCCTTTTTTGATTGGGAGATGAATTTCAGGATGACACTCGTGATCTCCTTGAATATAGATATTGAGATGCTGCACGGAGTTGAGGGGAAGCCCTGTGGGGCTTGCTGAGGGAATTGAGTCTAGAAGAGTTCTGTACTTCTACCGTAGTGATGAAGACTCTGATCTTGTCTATCAGACGCTGACCAAAGAAGTTAGAGAAGAGATCAGCTGTATCGCCAAAATGGTCACTAGGTAAGGAGCTAACTAAGGAAACTAAGGAGCTAACTAAGGAGCTAACCCGGGAGCGGTTAAGGCGAGGGTTGATGCACCTTTACATCAGCACTTTTAAATTTTGCATCAGTGATTCAACAATATTTTTGTAGAAGCTAGACTTAGCCTTTGCTAGGATGAATTGTACAATACATTAGTCCTCTGTCGATGGGCAGCCTATATCCTCATATGTCTGTCGATGGGCAGCCAGTTCTAATCTATCGTATGCTTACTCAAGCTTTGGCTTAGTATACTTAGCTAGCTTAATGTCTGCGGTAAACCACAAGCCCTCTGGGCGAAGGTGCACAATTCGCTTATTCAGAGGTGCAAACTCGTCGAGCAAGTTCACTATTTTCGTTTTGTATCATTCTACCTATGATGACAGGTCAGAAGGGGGTTGAGCAGGAGGGGCGAAGAAGATATTCTCACGCAAACAGCATCGATGTCAGGGTGTTTAGGTTTCGCGATTCACATGTGACTTTAGATGCGGAGGAGTGCACACACTGTAGACTGAATGAGATCCGCATGTGGTCAGATGAGCAGAATTGGTAATAATAGGTGCCGAAAGCGTGTGTTATAGTAGAAAATTCGGTCGAGTGTGTGACCCTTGATGGAAGCTGGGTCATGCGCATGAACCACAAGAGGCACAGTGAATCAGTCAGTGCACACAATTTGAGGCTTACGGCGTCAGATAAGTTATCAAAAAGAATGTTTAAAATCACCCATAACGATGGTAGATCGATTTCTCGCAGACAGAATTGAAATGAGATCAGACAAATCTGAGATACGGGAGGACTTGGTACCTGTGGGACGATAGAATACTGCCACCGTTGGCAGTTTGTTATGGGATGAACTCAAAACAAGAGATTCGAAAGACTGCTTCGAGGTAACCATTAACTGTTTGAAATTGAGAAAGGAACGAGCGACAATAGCGACACCTCCATCGAAATTGATTGATCTAGGGGTGTGAAAGAAGGAGAAGCATGTAGGGATGGCATCGGCTATACTTGGACTGTTTGTCCATTTCAGCCAGGTCTCGGTCAAAGCGAACAGGTCAGTCATTCTCGGTAATTAGATCGCGTGTTTATTAGGGGTTTATTGCAGATTAATTGAGAACTTAATCTTTATTCTGGTGCTTCTCAGACGTCAAAGGGCTTGAGTCTGAGACCTTGGTCATCAAATACGTTGACCACGGTAATTAAAAGCGAGCGCCCGAACTACTGGGCCAAACCGGCACGAAAATAATAAAAATGCCCACGGCGATACTTGGTCTACCTCTAATGACAGTGATCCTTTTCTTTTGAGTGATTAAAACGAGTTTTTGGTTGAAATTATACACGAGGTTTTGCAAACTACTAGTAATCGATTGGCTGCATTCAGTGCTTTCAGCCAAGGCATTTGAAAATAAATGGAATTATTATATATTTCCTTCGATGTCTTTTTAGCAAATGTTCTCTGTATTTGACCTTCAAATTATCACTTACCCCAAAAGTGAATCTGAGGTTTAGTATCCTCCTTTATTCAGCAGTAGGAGTGACTGACCAATGAGTCAGCATCCCCTTAGCTTGACTCTGCTGCTATTGGATTGTGGAGAGACATAGTATAATAAATGCGAGTGATGATCACTGGAGCGAGAGAAGTTGGCATGATCAAACAAGTTTCATTAAGACCGGTCGGAAAAGCAGATAATCTAATATTGTAGTTATGAGACAACACTACATTAGGCTACGGTACACATAGAGTTTTAGAAATCTACACTTGTATGCTGTCTCAGATCAATTTGAGTAGTAAATCATCTGAGGCAGAATTGCCCAAGAAACATCAAGAAAATTTCCAAGAAACGTAAACATGAGGTCGCGGGAGCTCGTTTCCTTGGAGATCCTTTTTTCAGCTAAAGATGAAAAAGAACCACCTTCAGCAAAGTCCATCAAATCGTCCTTATGGGAAATGGGAAATTGAGATTTGAGCTTGAATTGTCACGATTTTCTAAAAATTAAGCTCTTTGAATTTGTGCACAGGCTTGTGGCCTTAAAGGGACCGGTGGTTTTTTTAATAACTTCAGAAGTCAAACTAATGTGTACCTTCAAATGCGGAGTGACAATTGAGAATTCACAACTTGATCACCTGAAAAATCCTGCATAAATGTTAATAGCTTGACGAAGTTAGAAAATCAAGTTCTGGATTCCGTAAGCAGCTTAATTTTAGTGTGATCATAATTGATGCACAGTTGAGGACAACACGATGATCATCTGCATAAATCGGAGTTTCTTTCTGTTGAATTCAAGGCTGCCAAGCTTCTGTCCCTATAAAACCACCGGATGTAAATCCCTCCCAGTGGCTGGTTGAGGAAAAGTTCCGCCCTTAAGACAAGACTTGTGGCTTTTCCTGGTCTCGCCGCTGCCCCGTCCCCACCTAGCCCGTCTCCAAGTAAGGCCAAGCAATAGCAATGCAGATTAAGGTCAAGGCTGGGAATCGTGTGATCCGTTATACTTATATATTGGCTAATGCCTATAAACCATAACTGAAACCGCTGTGAAAGTAATCCTAAGCTAAAGCTGGAATTAAGAGCTGCTATATCATTTAGAGAGGAGTATATTTGTATGAGACCACTTCCAATCGTGTTCTTTTTGCTTTATATTGCAGCTGAACCTGGGCGTTATTTTGAGGATAGTTTCATTGAATATCATATATTTTGATGCAGTATATTCTAAGGATTCAATTAACTGCGAGTTTAGTGAATTCGTGTCATAGGTAAAGTCTTTTGACAGCATTGAACTCATAACATGAGCGCAGTCAAACTCTGTCCATTTTAAACGATTAGGGAATTACAACTCTTTCGCAGGAGCTGCTTTCACAGAATGAAGTCATTTGAACTCTAATTTGCGGCAGTAATTAACCTATAATTTAGTCATCAGCCCTTTATTTCGGATGTGCCTGGTAATGACTCCGATGCTATGAACCGGGCATCTCAACAGTTTTAGGTGGTCAAGTGACGCCCTAACTAACTCTATCTTAGTTGTAGAATTTTCTGTTTTTACTATCAGATTAATTCTATGAAATGGATTCTTTTGAATGAGCTTAAAGTCTTACGGCAAGACTGACCACATATCAAGGTGACCTGTTTGCCTTGGGGTCGATTAGCGCTGTCATCTTGGGAATTCGATGCCGCCGTCGGAAAGAGTGCTGTCAGCACTCGGTAAGGCTGCTGTAGCTCATACATGTTCGTTTCGCCCTCCACCCATCACTTTTTCAGACACATTTCGAGGTTGGCAACTCCCGATTATTATCATTCGCAGCCTCAGACCATAGATCTTCAAGTGCTCTCGGTCATTGTTGGTCAAACTGCAACTGCATTGACGGCAGAATCTTTCTAAATGTGTCGTCCTCCTGAAATTAAAAAAAAAGTTTCGTGCTAGAATCCCGCTACACACGGGCTCGCATTGACTTTTTTCGCGCTAGAAAGCCTCTTATACGCTCGAGCTCAACAATGGTTGACATTCTTATAATAATAATGTACTTGATAAAGCGCCCTCAGAGAACTTAATCTCTTTCTAGACGCCTTACATTTGCTGCAAAGTGAAATGCAATTGAATGGTAAGTAAAATCATGCTTGAAAAACAAACAAAATGAATAACATGGTTAGGGGTGAGATGCACAGGGTCAGCATGCAAATGTGGTTAGTGGCAGCATGCACAGTGTCAGCATGCATAAGCACATCAAGGACGAATCACAGGGACCCACTAAATGCTGTCCTAAATAGGTGTGTTTTTAAGTTCCTTTTAAATGTGGTCAGATCAGGGGATGTTCTGACGCAGGTCGGGAGGGAGTTCCAGGCTTTGGGAGCATACGAACTAAATGCACGGTCTACAAAAGATTTGAGGTTTGTATGCGGTATTGGTAGATTGTTGGATTCCGAAAAGCGGGTGGTACGATGCTTGGCCTGATGGGGTAGTATGTTGGAGAGATAGGCTGGAGCCATAGAATGAAGGGACCTAAAAGTGAGCGACAAAATCTTGAAGTCAATCCGTTGCTTCACTGGTAGCCAGTGCAGGTCGGCGAGAAGTGGAGTAATGTGGCAACTGCGACGCTCATGACAGACAAGCCTAGCTGCAGACTTTTGCACCAGCTGCAATCGCCTGATCGCACATGCTGGTAGGCCAGTAAGCAGTGAATTGCAGAAGTCGAGACGAGATGTCACGAATGCATGGACCAACTTGGACGTGGTATCCTTATCTAAACAAGCCCGAATTTTAGCTTGAGAGACAGCCTTTCCAATCTCTGAATCACACTGGGTTTGCCCATAACTAGTAAGTTAGTTTTGTCATCGTTTAGTTTAAAAAAATTTGCTGCCATCCATGATCGGATGTCATCAATGCATGCAGCAAGTGAGTTGAGAGAATTTGAGGTGCTCGAAGGCTGGGAGGGATCAAAGCAAAGGTACAACTGAGTGTCATCCGCATAGAAGTGAAAGCCTAGATTGTGCTTGGCAATCACATCAGCGAGAGGGAGAGTATAAACGGTGAAAAGGACCGGACCTAGCACAGAGCCCTGAGGTACTCCATATTTTAGAGGTACTTCAGATGATCTTTGTCCATTCACGTCAACACTCTGGAGTCTCCCACTGAGATAGGACCTGAACCACTGCAGAGCAGTGCCAGTGATTCTTCATTCCTAATACCGGCCAATATGAGGTCCCCATGCTCCCCAGCCCCCACGAAGGTCGAGGTCGAGGTAAGACGATCAGATCCATAAGATAAGCGAGCCCGGACTTGAACTACACCAGCATTGGACACTTACTTCCGATTTTCCCCCACCTTCGGCTGGTCGTTAACAATCCAATTGTTCTCATTCCGCCTTTGATAGCACGGCAAACATGTGTCGTGGTAGGGCAATTTCCGCTGCAATTTTCTTCCGTAATGAATCTTTTGCTGTAGAAAAGAATCGCTGCTAGAAATATTTTACCAGCAAACTAGTAATTGTTTGAGCTTGTTTTGCTCCTTCAGGTTACTTCTGGCCAGTTTCTCGGTTGATGCCGCATCAGTTACACACAAACACACACACACACACACACACTCGCACACACATGCACGCTCGTACACATACACACATATCACTCACCCACAACAAATACATGCACATATACTGTAGGAGCGGAAAAAATCTAGGGCATCCCAGTAGACACTATACGGACTCTAATATCTCAGCGTTGTTTGAAATCCTGGCCTATTAAGCATCACCAGAACATTGGAATTTGCATGAGTAGCAATATTGTTAGCCGTGATGGCACACTAGGTAAGGCGGTTGCTTTCACGACCTCGGTCCCAAGGTCGTGAGCTCGATTCCTGCGGTGGGCGATTCTGTATCGCCACTGCAAGCGGTGGTGATAGCCGTAAAGGCTCTTCTGTCGCTATACGAAAAGAGGCTGTTTAATCAGCTAAGATTTATTTATTTAGCAAATGGCTCACGCTACCATCCTGGTTTTCTAATCAGCAAAAATGCCAAAAACAAATGAGCCTATTTTCACTGTAGCTCGAGCAACTTCTGGCCTCCAACATAGTCACCATTTGCAAAGGATATCATTCTGTAGTACTTTCAGAACACTCTGAAGTAAGATGTACCAGATGTGCCAAGAGCCTCCTCTCTAAAAATTCATCTCAACGACTAAGTAGGGCATTTCCTCTTAATAATCAAGGGTTTGATCAACGCTATTTTCACTAGAGCAACCATTAGCCAGACCATTATTCGGGAACGATGCTAGACATTGATGAAGCTGTAAAATGAAAAACACTCCAGAGCGTTTTCTTATAAACATGGAATTTAAGAGCTCGCTGCATTTTCCTAGGTCTCATCTCGATTGATTTAATAAAATGCAGATATTAATTTGAGTGTCGTCTCGTAAGCTCAATTGATAATTTTTTTTAACGCATGCAAATCCCCAACGTTTTGACCCCTCTGGTTTTTGCCCAGACTAGTCATAGAGTATAGGTGGACGGTTTTTCGTTCAAACTGCAGCCCGAGTTTTCTTCCATAGGGTCTAATCATGCTTGGCCAACATCTGCACATGCGCAAAGATGATGTCTCAAACTGTGAGTAGTCATGTAATAGTAAAAAGAGGAAAGATTAGCTGAATCAACAGCCCTCGAGTCTCTCGGCAAGAGAGCCTTAGCTGCCCCATCTCGAGCTTGCCTGCTACGGGCAGTACAAGATTGTCTGTTGCAGTACGCCTTTGTGTGCTCATGCGTGCTGACGTTTCGCATGCTGCCACCAACCATATTTGCATGCTGATCACGTGCATGTCACCTCTAACCATGTTATGTTTGTTGTCATTGAGCAAACTACCACTCACAATTTGACCATGCTTCTTTTGCAGTATATGTAAAGTGCACAAACAGAGATCAAGATCTCTGATATTGCTATACAAATGTATTATTTTTGTTACTATCACTCAAACCGATGACGTGCGTCATGAAGTGCCAGCACCTTACCCGTAGGCTATTACCCAGGGCAACTGTTCGACACAGCTACCGCGATGCATTTATGAGAGGGAGATATTTGGCACATCCACATCGGTCTTAATCCGCCTGTTCTGATGGCGTTACCAAAGATTATCCTACAAAAGATGAAGCTGTTTCCAAACACCCTAAAAACCACCAAACCAGTTGATTTTGCATGTTTTTTGCACATCGTATGCGGGCGAAGGTGGCAGCACATCAACTTTGCTGCATTCCTTTAAAGCCTCTGATTTGGTAACAAAATACGCAATTGTGGCTTTTTTGTCGGTCCTGGCAGGCGTGGATTATTCAGGTACATAAGAACACGAAGGCAGAGAACATATTCGAGAAAAGGGTTCTAGGGCAATGCGTAGTGGATAATTCGGAGCGGATATTTTGGAGCGGACGATTTGGAGCGGAACATTCGTAACAGGATATTTAAAGCATATCTATTTGAAATTTAAACGAATTTTTTATTAATCATGTTTAATAGAACTATAATACCGTATAAAGTAAAGTTTATTTAACTTACTGCAAAAAAGTCATATCAAATACCAGCAACTCTTGCACAAAATCACATTTTAAAAATGTTACCAGTATACTAAATGTTGATCCATTAAATTAATGTTATCGAAATAACTAACTACAATCCATAATGTCTCACAAACTATGATGCTGGACTTGCAAGTTTAAAGTTCCAAAGGTGTCTGTCCACTGACCTTTTCAGTCATGCTCATATACACCGATCCCGCAAGCTACTATGTACTCACTTATTGTGTAATTAAATGTCTTGGTTAATTGAAAGCGTCTAGGTTTCAAAACTATGTACTCACTAATTGAAAGCGTTTTTATACTGCGTTTAAAATATAAAAAAATGAATACATTGCAAATTGTCTGCTCCGAATTGTCCGCTCCGAATTACCCGTTTTTTGGTGCCGAATTATCCGCGACGAATTGTCCGGTTACCCGCAAGCACGCACCCACGCATGCATGCACGCACACACACACATCAAGCAGCGAAATCTTATCTAATCTGCTCTCACCTTTCTGCATTAGCTAGAGAAGAAACGAAGAGAGCACAGAGCGAAGTGCACTGTGGGCGGATCGAAACGAAGTGGGGGCAGTATTTAAGAAAGAGATTGTCGTTGCCATTGGGTGAAAGTGTGCCAACGAGGCAATAAATCTACAAAGGCGCATCCAGGACCAAGCCAAGGATTGGCCAAACCTTGACCTTGCATGGGCCAGTTCACGGGGGAATGAGGCATGCCAAGTGACACAGGCCATCTTTCACCACCATACCGGTTCGATTCAAAGGGAAGGAAAACAGGAAGGACGCTGCCCATCTTTGTGGGATTATGCATCAAGTTGCCAGCTATGTTGATGTACTGGTACCTGAAGAGTCAGAGCAACGAAGCTGGCAAGAAGCTCCACGGCTTGGATCAACACAGCTGGCTACACGAACATATCTCAGCTCCAAAAGCCGGGTATCAGTTGCTCGAGCCAAGGAACGTCGGTGCGAGCAAGGCCTACACCACTAAGACCGCTGAAGCATTCTGCACTACCCATCAATGTAAATCAGTATAGGGTCGTTCATTTTTGTCGCTCACTTTTAGGTCTCTTCATTCTATGGCTCCAGCCTATCTTTCAGAGATACTACCCCATCAGGCAAAGCATCGTACCACTCGCTTTTCGGAATCAAACAGTCTAGAAATACCTCGTACAAACCTTAAATCCTTTGGAGACCGTGCATTTAGCTCGTATGCTCCCACAGCCTGGAACTCCCTCCCGACCTGCATCAGAACATCCCCTGACCTGACCACATTTAAAAGAAACTTAAAAACATACCTATTTAGGACAGCATTTAGTGGGTCCTTGTGATTCGTCCTCGATGTGCTTATGCGTGCTGACACTGTTCATGCTGCCACTAACCACATTTGCATGCTGACCCAGTGCATGTAACCCCTAACCATGTTATTCATTTTGTTTGTTTTTCAAGCATGATTTTACTTACTATTCTATTGCGTATCACTTTGCAGCAAATGTAAAGCGCCTAGAAAGAGATTAAGTTCTCTGAGGGCGCTTTATCAAGTGCAATATTATTATATTATTATTATTATTGCGCTTTACCGATGCATGCATGATCAGTTCTTAACGCAGCATATTCACAGTTCTCCATGCTAAATCGTGGTCGAAGTTCCTGTCTCAGAGCGCTATGACATACAAGCCAGCGATGGCAATTACATCTTAGTGGGATTTCAACTGTTACTTCAAAAGTACTTAAATGGTCTAGTAGAGCCGTGATGGCACACTAGGTAAGGCGGTTGCTTTCACGACCTCGGTCCCGAGGTCGTGGGTTCGATTCCTGTGGTGGGCGATTCTTTATCGCCACTGCAAGCGGTGGTGATAGCCGTAAAGGCTCTTCTGTCGCTATACAAAAAAGGCTGTTTAATCAGCTAGGATTTTTTTTTAGAATGCATTGAGTCGTTATCTTGCTGCCAAATGTAATTACCCCAAGCGGATTATATGAGCTTTGAGATTCGACTTGCTTAACCAACAATAACTTTATAATGAACTTCTTGACCAATCTTTGTCCTGTACTGGTCAGTGGCCAAGCCAGTCGTCCGATTTCAACGCCTATGGAACGACTATGGAATGACGTCAGAACTACTCCCCACCAGGCCAGACATTGTACCACCACTTGTCCGAATCAATCCGTTGATCCCCGTTAGAAACTCGAATGCTTTGGAGACCGTGCATTTAGTTCGTCTGCTCCGAATCCTGGAACTCACTCCCGACCTGCGTCAGAACATCACCTGACCTGACCACATTTAAAAAGAACATAAAACACCTATTTAGGACAGCATTTAGTGAGTCCCTGTGATTCGTCCTTGGTGTGCTTATGCGTGCTGACACTGTGCATGCTGCCACTAACCACATTTGCATGCTGACCCTGTGCATGTCACCCCTAACCATGCTATTCATTTTGTTTGTTTTTCAAGCATGATTTTACTTACCATTCAATTGCATTTCCCTTTGCAGCAAATGCAAAGCGCCTAGAAAGAGATTAAGCTCTATGAGGGCGCTTTATCAAGTACATCATTATTATTACTACTAACCATATTTGCATGCTGACCCTGTGTATTTCACCTCTAACCAAGCTATGCTTGTTGAAATTGTGCATACTACCACTAACAACTCGACCATGCTTCCTTTACAGCGTATGTAAACTGGCTAGAAAAAATTTGTTCTCTTTGTGCGCTATACAAAGGTAATATTATTATTGCTGTTATCTTGATAGGCAGCTGAGGTAGGCTGTTCGGCCTACACCAGCAGCCGACCTACTCAGTATAACAAGCCTCTGGATGCTCCACAGCGGACGAGATAACGCAAAAGCTAGTGGTCTGAAGGTAAAACTACTTATGTAGTGCGGCACTACTGCCGGCTACTTCGGTCCGGCCATTTTGTCCACGGTCTCTGCTCAGTATAGCGCCAGAGCGATCGAAAGCAATTTGGCGATACGTCTAAGTGCGGGTGACCAAGTCATCCTCTTGCCGGGGGTTTTACAAGAATCGGCAAGCCTGGAGACCTAAAATGCGATCAAGCTCAGTGCAAACATTGTGGGAAATTACTCTCGTAGGCAACTGCAGAGTTTGTTCGACACTTGCAGAGCGAAGATCGCCCTTGTTTCCCAAAGGGAATAGGATTGCTGCCCCCTGGACCTACCCAGCTCGACGAGATAAGCGACTATGGCGATGATTTACCGTACCGATGGTGCCGCCGCCATCCAAACGACGCCAGTGAGTACAAGCAACAACAAAAACACCCAGGGGAAACTGCTGTTGAAAGAGGTGGCGATGGATAGGGGGAAAGGGAAGGACGAAGAAAATGACGGTATAATGGTGGTTACAAATACAAATGAAGCATATATACATTCAGGATCAGTTCCATAATACCGAAGAACGTACTGTATCAATCTATGGGAGGACATCACGGCATGCAGTGTTCAGTAAAGGATCAACCGCACGTACGTGGTTTGCTCAACGTTACACCAGGCATATACATAGCCCAGGAGATAATGTGTTTACTCTCCCATGCCGAGGCCGTGAATCCATGCCGAAGCCGTGAATCCTGTAGTGGATTCTATATTGGTAACCAAGTTATTGATGTGTAGACTCGTTGGCAGCTAAGTAATCACTGCGGCTGCTAAAAATCAGCTAAAATTTTATTGAACCATAGTAAGGGTAACATCGTCGTAAATCCTCTTAGAGCCGAATTTACGGTCTGCAAATTTTTGATCGAAAAAGCTGTCCAGGAGCTAATTTGCTGGGAAAAGCTGGCTACAGATCCAAGCTCAAATACTTATTGATACAATTGAAGTGTGCTTTAGATCAGCCACTAGCACAACGATCGCCATTTACCGAGTCAGTCATTGATTACAGCAACCTCGAACTTATAATTCTACTCACTGTCAAGTGGACAATGAGCGGCTTAACTACTTTCATACACGTAACTCTACACGTCGACTCGATTCAGATGTGATTGACCTCGTTTAGCTGATACTTTTGTTAGTTCACATTCTGACTAGAGTAGCTTAAATACCCTTACATGACAGTACATCTTAGTGACTACTAAATTTGTGATTCAAGTATGCACCCTGACGATTTTACATGTCGTTAGATGCAGGTTCACGATTACCCACTTGAGTCAACCTGTCGCTGCTATTGATCGAAAACACGTAGTCTGTTATGGTGCTTGTATTGTACTACGCTCGAAAAACAGTCAAGCAATTTTGTATCGAACAAAAGTTGAACCTATTACACTTACTAGACCTTCAGGCACCAAGCTCAGGCTTGAAATACTCAACTTAATTAAAAAAGACTAAACAACAATCTAGATACTTTACACCACTACCAGAGTCCAAGCTGATGACTGATAACACAAATACTTAATTAACAGACAATGGCATATAAAAGCAACACAATTTTTGTCACGGCTTTATTCCACGTACACAACGACATAGCCGTACGATGGCATTGAATGCTGAGAACGATATCTACAGACGCCGTCCACGTCGACCTCCCTTTCGGCGAGTGCTGTCGGATGGAATTGGAGTGACGTCCTCTAAAAAATTTAGGGAACTGATTTGAAGGCACTTAAACATTAATGAATCACAATGCAAATTCTGCGGGCCTGCTCAGTACTTCTTAGAGGACTAGTTGATCTATCAGGTCATCAAAAACATTTAAATCATCATTTCAGGACGTCAGCCCAAGTAACATTTAAGTATCTTTACGTACCAATGCGACCGATTTTCATTCCTGACCTAGCAAGTGCACGCAGGGCCGACTGTGCTCCAGGTCCTGGCGTCTTGGTCCTACAAGGCAGCATTTATCGCTTTGATGCCTGCACAGGAACATCCTATGCAATACATTACAACGACTGAAAAAAACAACTCACCTGTTGCCACCTGTGGCTCGCAGCTTAATATGCAGAGCATTGATACCAATAGTCTTGCACTTTTCGGCAACGTCCTGGGCTGCTAACATGGCAGCATAGGGTGACGACTCATCTCGATCTGCCTTTACTTTCATGCCACCCGTGATTCGGCATATGGTTTCCCTAATGATCCCAAACGCAAATATGTATTACACAGGCACTCACATAAATGCCGGACAAGCAATACTGAGTACATAAACGTTGATTTTGACACAGGTTCTGCTGGCACACGGGACCTTACGGGACCTTGCTAATCAGCACACGAGACATACAAACACACTCGGCACCCAACTGTTAACACTACTGGTAAAGGATGTTGCTGGTTTGGTCTAGCGGTTAAAGCGCTCGCCCTGATTAAGTTCTGGCTGAGGTCGTGGGATCGAGCACGGAGGCATATGTTAAGTGCCTAAAGACTGTTCTCTTAAGGCACTACATAAATGAATTATATTTTGTTTTAGTTGTACTGAAACCTAAGGGCACAATGCTGAACAGCTCATTTGGGCCGTAGAATAATCTTTAGTCTGCAGACGGGCTATTCTGTCTAGGCAGTCTTAAGTTGATCAAATATTCAAAAAGCATACAGCCCACACTAAGCTAGAACCAAAGGTTGGCATGACTGCTGGTTACTACGAATCGCGTCCACAACGTGGGGTTTATGCCGATGTCTTGCAGTGTACTAAAAGCCGCAGGTAGATAACATCAGTTCGGTGAGGAGTACATGGGAGGTTCGATAGTGACCCAATAACAACTAAACATGGAGTGCCATATAAGCTGGAAGCATAGCCACTGCTTAGTACCTAAACGCACAGCACACACAGAACGATCTATAACACAGATAAAGCCGATGCCATGCGTGAGGGGCAGGTGGTCTTTTACTTCATTTTCTCTCGCAAATCTCGCCAAGGCATGTCGTGGTGTCAGTCGGAAAAAACAGCGCAGCCAGCAAGAGGGGCTCAAGCGCCGCCAGCTCTCACCGCGATTGCTAATGCAAACCAAACGAGCACCGGCTGCCGTGAGCTCCACGGCCCGCAAGACCCGGGCCGTAGCAGCCAAGATGCTGCCGGCATACGACAATGCAGGACAGCAGCACACACGCACGAAAGCTGGAAGGGAACACTAGCGAATAAGGTGTCGCGGCCGGAGTAGCAAGCCAGTCGGCACATTGTGGTGGTACAGTGCTCTACCGCGTGACGCGGCGGCTTACGCTGCATTCAGTCCGCGCACGCGGGATGACGGCTCGCTCAGACTACGAGCAGAGGGCCAGCGAGCAGAGACGCGCGGGCAACCAACCGGGGCCGAACCTCGCGACTTACTTGCCCGACAGATCAGTTACGTGTACGAAAGTGTCGTTGAAGCTCGCGAAGATGTGAGCTACTCCGAACACTTTTTCGCCCTCCAACACCTGAGGTCCGAGGGAGACCTGCTCGGTAGCTTCTTTGGCTCCCTTCCTTTTAGGAGGCATCGTTGCAAGGTCTACAACGCGAAAATACGCCGACTGCTAGCGTGCACCCTCGAATGGTACTCAAGACAAGACAGTGATGCCGCTCGGGAGAGGCCAACGCTTTACGGCAAGGGGGCTCGTGTGCAAAGCCGCGGTCGAAATGCGCCAGCGTAGTAGCCGTACGCCGGTGTGGACGCAAATTTGCCGACTACCGACGTTCGGCGACAATAAGGAACACGATAGCGAGGTGCGCAAAACAGCAATGGAATAGATTAGTGGAGGACAAGCACGGATGGTCAGGCAATCCAAAGGTGACAACGGATTAATGCTCCGCCAGCCTAAAGCGCACATACGTACCCAAGTCGGCCTTCGGAAAGGCTGCTTCCGGTCACGCGAGAGACAACGAGAAAACAGTTCCGGTACCACTTCCGCTAGAACTGGCGTCCTCAGCGACCGTCGTCCGGGCGTCAGTAGTTTGACCAGTTGGACTACGACTCACTCGTAGTCGTACCGCTTAAGCAGGATAGGTATAAGCCAGTGTAAATAATTCAAAATTAACTCGAGCAGGGGCTGATGCGCCCAACAAGCATAGGCGCGAAAGATCAACGGGCGGGCGGCAGCCCCATCCGGTAGGCGGGTTAGTCAACTAATACGGCGTCGTTTATGCGCAGAGCCTGCTCACTGTCTGCTAGGGTCACAGTGCCCATAGTGGGTTGCTTGAAATGGCAGTCAGTGTCTGTTTATATAATAAATACGTGTTATAACTATCTTTTTAGCTTGAGGCTTATAATTGTGGGTGTAGTGTTTAGAGTTGTATGCTTTTTGGGTTTACGGCTCGGTTGTAGGACATTCCCCCCCCCGACATTCCCCCCACGACATTTCCCCCCCCCCGACATTCCCCCCACGGTGGACCCTAGAATAAATAAATCTTAGCTGATTAAACAGCCTCTTTTTTATAGCGACAGAAGAGCCTCTACGGCTATCACCACCGCTTGCAGTGGCGATAATGGATCGCCCACCGGAGGAATCGCACCCACGACCTCGGGACCGAGGTCGTGAAAGCAACCGCCTTACCTAGTGTCATCACGGCTCACCAGGGACATTTCCCCCCGGACAGTCTCCCCGGAGTAGGACATTTCCCCCTATGTTGACGAATGTATAACTAAGAATACATACATATATGTGTATATACATGTATATATATATATATATATCTATTAAAATAAAAATCAACTCAGTACAATTAGAGGAATGGATGGATTGGAAGGATGGTTTCTAATGGAGCGAGTGGCGGCGGCGGTTGCGGCGGCTGCGGTAGCGGCGAGCTATACAGTTTGGTACCGCGGAGGTTAGGTCCCGCTCGACGCCGCCAGGCACGTGTTCGTACCCGTCAAAGCAGGCGCACGCTACTGCAAGCCGCGCGCTCCTGCAAATGAGCGCTAAGCCTCAGAGGTCTACTGAGTATAACTCGACCTCGAGAGATCTAGTTATGTCCTAATATGCACCAATTAAAGCGTGGAATACGAGCAAGGGTGGATTTAGGTGGCGGAGGCGCAGCCCTCCTTCTACCCTAAATCCTAAACCCTAAGACCCTAAACCCTAAACCCTAAATCCTAAAAACCCCAAATTCTAAACCCCAAACCCTAAACGCTAAACCCTAAACCATAAAAACCCTACAACCCTAAACACTAAATCCTAAAACCTAAGCCCTGAACCATATACCGGGGAAATAATGTCCTACCCCAGGGAAGAAATGTCCATGGGGAAACGTCCAGGGGGGGAATGTCCGTACCCCTGCGGTTCAACAAGGGTTTAGTGGTTAGATTTATTTGAGGATTGGAATTTAAGTTATAGGGAGAAACTCGGGCAGGAAAGATGACTCAAAGCGTGTTTATTCAACGTAGATGTTGGCAACCTTGTTGAACAGCCTGCCATGGGCACTGTGCGTATAGTGGAAAGTGAGCTGGCTCTATGCATAAACGATGCCGTAATAGCTGTCTTAATTGGACGAAACCGCACGCCCACTTACGTTGCGGATTGTCTTGCACGCTTGCCTTGTATTCTGCGGCTTATCTTACGAGATACGCTCAAAAATTTTGAGGTCTCTACTAAGAGAAATGCTTCCCTCTCCCGTCGGTTCTGCGAGCGCAGAGCTAAGTGCTGACTGCGTCCTCTACTTGCCATCCCAAAGAATAAAGCGTAGCCTAGGGAAATCATCTCCGGGTCCCCTTTCTGTGACTAGATCACGCTCCCGAGATCACAGCAGCTCTGTTCCATTCCTTAAAGAAATAAAAACACTTCGGTAGCACGTGCTCACCCACGTGGTTCTCCTTTTTGCGATGCATATATCTGTTGCTACCATGCATAACTAACACAATAAATATATCCTTAACCTCTAATATTTTCCCTGCACCTTTTAAGAAGACTTTTTTGGGGAACTTACCAGAAAAGCAACACTAGACAAGGAAAACTTTAGCAACTGACACCATCCCTCCATTGCTGTTCCTATCAAAGATACTAGAACGGCGAGTGGGGCAGACCAGTTCGTTGCATCATAACTTCAAACCAAGCAGGTAAGTTCTAGTCAGTTTTAGAGCTAATAATTCCATAGAGACAGCTTTGCGTCGGGTGCACACCTTCTCAGGAATGCAGACTCGTGTGTCTCTGCTTGCTTTGCTGGATCTTTTGTCAGCGTGTAATATTACCGATCACGAAGTCCTTCTCGAGCGCCTAGGCATCGCGCCTAGGCATCACTTGTACGATTCAGGTTCTATCTCAGCGGGAGACTCCAGACCATAAATGTCAATTGGCAGCAACCATCAGATGAGCCTCTAAAGTATGTGAGTATCCCAGGGCTTGGTGCTTCGTCCACTTCTCTTGATAATGTATACTTTTCCTCTTGCCTATTCGATAGCCAAGCACAATATAGGCGTTCATTTCTATGCAAATGATACGCAGCAATGATACGCAATGATACGCTGTACCTATGTCATGATCACTCCCAGCCTTCCAGCCCTTCAAGCTCTCTCAAGTCTCTTGCTGCATGTATTGCTGATATCTGCACTGGGGAGGCAGATAACTTTCTCAAGCTAAATGACGCTAAATAAAGTTACTATACATTGGCAAACTTAGCGCGACTTGAAAATTGGAAAGCTTAACGCTCAAAATTGGCTCTGCCAGCATATCTATCTCCACGTGAATCTGCCCGAAATCCAGGTGTTCTGTTCCAAAGTGACCTTTCAGCAGACGACAACACTAGCTCCATAGTCAAGTGTGCCTACTATCAGCTATGTAAGTTGATAACAATTCTCGCTTTCCTCAGACAGAGATAACACATACAAGTTATTTCCTATCAAAGACACTGGAACGGGTCGTGGCAGACCAGCTGAACTCGTATATCGAAACCTCACACCTTGCTAGTAAGTTCCAGTCTGGCTTTAGAGCTAATCACTCCACAGAGTCAGCATTGCTTCGGGTATACAACGACCTACTTAGGAATGCAGACATGGGTAGAGTGTCTCTTCTTGTTTTGCTCGATCTTTCGGCAGCTTTTGATACCATCGATCACAAAGTACTTCTAGAGCGCCTCTCATCTCGCCTGGGCATCACTGGCACTGCTCTGCAGTGGTTCAGGTCCTATCTCAGTGGGAGACTCCAGAGTGTTGACGTGAA
The DNA here is from genome assembly GCA_009760855.2 of Cristatella mucedo. Lineage (NCBI taxonomy): Eukaryota > Metazoa > Bryozoa > Phylactolaemata > Cristatellidae > Cristatella > Cristatella mucedo. The sequence goes on along the minus strand of WPIO01000046.1, from coordinate 2,690,620 downwards.
TGGACAAAGATCATCTGAAGTACCTCTAAAATATGGAGTACCTCAGGGCTCTGTGCTAGGTCCGGTCCTTTTCACCGTTTATACTCTCCCTCTCGCTGATGTGATTGCCAAGCACAATCTAGGCTTTCACTTCTATGCGGATGACACTCAGTTGTACCTTTGCTTTGATCCCTCCCAGCCTTCGAGCACCTCAAATTCTCTCAACTCACTTGCTGCATGCATTGATGACATCCGATCATGGATGGCAGCGAATTTTCTAAAACTAAACGATGATAAAACTAACTTACTAGTTATGGGCAAACCTAGTGTTATTCAGAAATTGGAAAGGCTGACTTTCAAAATTGGCTCTGCCAGCATATCTCCAGTTGCATCAGCTCGAAATCTAGGTGTCATATTCCAAAGCGACCTCTCGTTAGACGACCACATCAGCTCCACAGTCAAATCAGCCTATTTTCAGCTTCATAACATTGCTAAAATTAGGGCTTGTTTAGATAAGGATACCACGTCCAAGTTGGTCCATGCATTCGTGACATCTCGTCTCGACTTCTGCAACTCACTGCTTACAGGCCTACCAGCATGTGCGATCAGACGATTGCAGCTGGTGCAAAACTCTGCAGCTAGGCTTGTCTGTCGTGAGCGTCGCAGTTGCCACATTACTCCACTTCTCGCCGACCTGCACTGGCTACCAGTCAAGCAACGGATTGACTTCAAAGTTTTGTCGCTCACTTTTAGGTCTCTTCATTCTATGGCTCCAGCCTACCTTTCAGATATACTACCCCATCAGGCAAAGCATCGTACCACTCGCTTTTTCGGAATCCAACAGTCTAGAAATACCTCGTACAAACCTTAAATCCTTTGGAGACCGTGCATTTAGCTCGTATGCTCCCACAGCCTGGAACTCCCTCCCGACCTGCATCAGAACATCCCCTGACCTGACCACATTTAAAAGAAACTTAAAAACATACCTATTTAGGACAGCATTTAGTGGGTCCTTGTGATTCGTCCTCGATGTGCTTATGCGTGCTGACACTGTTCATGCTGCCACTAACCACATTTGCATGCTGACCCAGTGCATGTAACCCCTAACCATGTTATTCATTTTGTTTGTTTTTCAAGCATGATTTTACTTACTATTCTATTGCGTATCACTTTGCAGCAAATGTAAAGCGCCTAGAAAGAGATTAAGTTCTCTGAGGGCGCTTTATCAAATGCAATATTACTATTATTAGAAGTTGGCCCATGCATTTGTGACATCCCGGCTGGACTTTAATAACTCACTGCTTGCAGACCTACCGGCCTGTGCAATCAGGCGCTTACAGTTTGTGCAAAAACCTGCCGCGATGCCTGTCTGTCATGAACGTCGCAGTTTCCATATCACACCACTTCTCGCCGACCTTCACTGGTTCTCAGTTAAGCCGCATATCGTCTTCTAAGGTATTTTTCTCTCACTTTTAGGTTCCTTCATTCTCTTGCTTCAGCCACAGCTAATCTTCAATCGGGCTAGGCATCGTACCAGTAATTTGATCGCTTAGCTTTTAGGTGGGCGTTTGTCGGGGATTGAGGGACAGGAGGAGACAGCATCAGGAGGATTCGGTGGACGCCACCGAATACGGTCGTATAGCGCTCGAGCTCGAATTTTTGTGTTTCTTCTGTTTTGTGCGTGTGCGTGCCCACGTGGTCTCGCCAAGAGTGCTTGGCATAGTGCATGAGGCATTCCTGCCGTTAGGTGGAAGGAGAGCCCTAGTTCTCCAGTCAGGGTCTAATAACGCGTATCGCTCACGTCAGGTGCGTCCACGTCAGTATCGTTCCCAGGAGGCACCTCAGTGTCGCTCCGCGTAGGCGAAGACCGAGTGGCCAGTTTTATCAACTCCTCTATGTATAGCTCGGCAACATCCTGCAACATACAAGTTGAACGCAGGGATAGGACAGGACGGAGCTGTTTATCAGCGGGCGCCAGTACCCAGACGAATTGTCTGCGAATCAGCTCGGCCTAGAGCTCGGAAGCCAGCGATGGAAGGTCGGCAGCAGCCAAGGAAGGTTGGCAGCAGCCAAGGAAGGTCGGCAGCAGGTGACCGCATTGTTTGGATCGCGGACTGTGAAAGTCCGTGCAGCATGCTTGGTAGGCACAATTTTATAATATTTTACTTCGGTGAAAATGAAAATAGACTGCTCTTTTTGCAGTTACAACAACAATATACTGTGCTGTTTTCTGTGACAGTAAAAATATATTTATTGTTTTATTAAAAATGTATTTATTGCTTTAACAATATAAGCTGACGCTCTGTCAGCCCGCACGCGCCAGAACACAAACGACGAAACGCCGACACGAGGGGGAGTGGCTTCAACGCTCGTGTATTCCGTCAAGGCTCACAGCGTTACACCGCACAGCCTGCTCTACCCTCCGTCCTGTTTACCACTGCCTCCTTCCCTCCAGGCGGTGACTCATCCTTGTAAAAAATATTAAATTGTGTAACTGTAATCCCATGTAACCCATAAACAAATAAAATCATTAGCAGACAATAAACCACAAAACCACAAACGATACAATAAAAATGTTATTGCTCCAGGGACTGCCGCTATATAGATGAAGCTACTAAATCAGCCACCGTTTACTTCCCTGCATATCTCGGACTTTGGGAAACTTCCCTCCGAAGCTGTTGAGACTATGCCGTTGATTCGATTTCCTATTCATCCCGGCATCGGTTCTCCACTGGCCTTTGCAGCAGCTCACCTTGGTCATTTTCTCCGATGCTGCCTTTACGATTTCCTCTATGATGGTCCACGTCTGGATCGCTGCTGGACTCGTGTGAGTGCCGGGTGCGGTGTCCCCGAGCGGGCATCGAAAGTGTCCGCGAAGTTACTGAGCGAGCTATAGCTATTTTATAATGTTTGTAACCCGCCTAATTCGTTAATAGACAGGCGAATATATGGCAACAGGAAAGCATGACAGGTCCATTGGGTTACCGCCAGAAAGCGGTAGCGCGAGAAATTGAAAATAATATATCTCAAAGAGCATAAAACAATAACATGACCGCATTAAAATCTTGACATGGGCATGTCGAGCGGGCTGTTGTTGAGCAGTGAGCAGGTGCCGCTAGAAACTCTCTCTCTCTCTCCTCTCTCTCTTTCTCTCTCTCTCTCCTCTCTCTCTCTCTCCTCTCTCTCTCTCTCTCTCCTCTCTCTCTTTCTCTCTCTCTCTCTCTCTCTCTCTTTCTCCCTGTTATGCTTCCTCCACAGAGTATCCGAAATGACAATGCTGCATGCCCTAAAACTCCTCAGACTGCTGATTTTTATCACTCAAGTTTGTCATTTCGACCGATCTGTTTATAGTAGATAGCAGGACTGAGGGATGGCGCAGTGGCACTCGACATTAACGAACATTGGCGCAGTGGAGAAATAACACAAGCTCAATACGATCTATCAATTGTAAGGACAACAGAGAAAGGGTGAGCGGCGGTGCGAATTCCTAGCCGTTGCATAGCAGGCACTGGGTCTGCAGGAAGAGACTTGTGGTAGAAGTATGAAAGTCGACATGTGAAGAATGATGAAGTAAGGATAGCGGAGAGGTAATGAATAATGGAAAAATAGAAATAACAAGCGGCTGCCGCACTACGCCATGAATACAGTTCATCGCAGCGTCTCCGTATTGTATGTGCGTTCGGGGCTTTTTCCGTAACCCGATTAGTACGCACAAAATATGCCCACACATTGAAGAATGTTCGCTAAATCCACAAGAACTTCCCTCATAGGCTCATAGGTTGTGGTGCAAATTAATATCGCGCTCGTTCCTGCTATTAATGCTGAGAGGGGCATCGCGCGCGCGAGTTTAAAGGCAACGCCATGAATTCCTCTACTTGCATTTCACTTACTAACCACCATGTATCGCAGTAAGAAGGTAGCCTTAGGCTAACCCATAATGCATCTCCTCTTTGCGCTTGTGCGTATCTTCCGTCTATGTGCCGCTCGACTCAGTTCGCGTTGCTCGAATCTTACCCCCCCCCATTTTTTTACTCCTTGAAGCCGTTGCGCGTTCGTCATCATCAATAATAATAATAAGAAGAAGAAAAAAAGCCTCTGCATAGCACCCTAAGAGAACCGAATCTCCGCTCGACCGTCCATAACTCCGATTCATGCAAAGGTTCACGCGTGCGAAGGGCAGAGGAGAAAAACGACAGGCTGGCTGCCGGTGGTAAAGTAAAAGCCCAGCGGAGCGCGTGAGCGTCTTCAGCTGAGCAATGGCGCAAGATCAAAAGTAGGTAATGACAGAAGCCGGAATTGCGTCCTGAACTTTTTATGCCACCGCACTCAACGCTCGATCGCCAAAGGATTTCAATTTTTCGCGAGGGAAAGAAAGGAGGGGAGGCGACGCGAAGGAAACTGACGAGCGGACGGTTCGAGAGCGCAGGAAAGCTGCATAGACAGCACTCTGGAGGGGCGATGAAGCCGGACAAGTTAAGTTGGTGCACGTGAGTGAAGCGACCTGCATTCCAGAAGGAGGACATTAAAAGTCGATTCGACGCACGATAGGGAGTCAGCGAAGCTCGGACGACGGTAGTCGTGCTCTACGCCGGCAGATATGCCGCCCTTGACCCTTGACCGGACGAGCGGCTGAGTTTCGTAGCAGTTCCGCATGTAAGTGCACAGGCCAGGAGTACTCACTAAAGGGAATTGCAGTAACCGAGACACAAAATGTCTCCAACGCGTGAACTAATTTGACTTTCACTCGGATGGCCAAGTAAGACTCTACAATTTTTAGGAGCGATTCAATAATTTCTACATTCGATATATTTATGGATGCAGTTCTTAATAGTTCCTTCAACTTAAGATGCAGATTTCGTAAATTTTCCAGAATCTCTTAAGTAGCGAGAAGATGCTGTGGAAAGCAAAGCTGAGTGAGCCGTGTGAAAGTCTCGTGATAAGGATAAATTTGGCGGTTTGGCAAATGACGGCACTTGAATTTCATTATTAGCCCAAGATGCACGCACGAAGCGAAGTCTCTTCGATAGACCTTTGAATGAACGTTTGACCCCCTTTGAACCCCATTTGAACGCTTGAACCGACGTAACCAAATAATTGAGGCGTAACACTGCTACACTCTCACTAAAGTTCTGTCCCGTATTCACGCCTGCGTGATGATTTCCTCGTTAATTCGTAGGCATACTATATGGATCGTGCTACCTCGAAGTTTCTGTTCAGTTCGGTCGAGCGCGCATACTGCAAAATGTCTATTGATAGGCACGCTGGTATAGCGGATCGCGTTTTCCCGCGACTATGGCCAATGCCCTTTGCCGCTGAATTTGAACTGAGAGCCGCTTATGAAATAGCCGCGATAAGCCGAGCTTATGAGCAGCGCGATGTATTATTATGTGAGAACGAGTTTATTGCGTGACTTATGACCTAGCTGCTACTACGTAAGGCAAGAGTCTGACGGCAGTCACTATCTTGAAGCAACGGTCTGCCGGTCACTGAGTGCTAGCGCTGAGCGTGCGCGCGAGCTGCTGCTGTAAGTCAGGGAGCGAGTCGGCAGGAAGTCGCTTGTCGTATCAGCTGCAATATGCAGGCTATCGCTGTGCTTTTAAGGTGCTATCTTTATAAATGTGTGCAAAATATCGGGCGCTTTATCGCTAACGTCAGAGTATTGCTAGCTTCAGATCTTTGCACTTTGAACGCGCTGGGCAGCACCCGAACCAGCGGGGGGGGGGGGGGGGGGGGGGGGCTTCGCGGTCGTAGCAGAACTCTGCTATGGGGTTGGCCCTCGTGCTTGTTTCTACTTACGATCCAGTCTTATTACTTAAAATTGTGCTGTGTCAAGTAGAGCTCTCAGACACGTGCGAATTATAGAAACGATAAACGCTTTGTGCACCTCCACACTAAAATTGAGGCCTCAGCTCGAAATCTAGGTGTCATATTCCAAAGCGACCTCTCGTTAGACGACCATATCAGCTCCACAGTCAAATCCGCCTATTTTCAGCTTCATAATATTGCTAAAATTCGGGCTTGTTTAGATAAAGATACCACGTCCAAGTTGGTCCATGCATTCGTGACATCCCGTCTCGACTTCTGCAACTCACTGCTTACTGGCCTACCAGCATGTGCGATCAGGCGATTGCAGCTGGTGCAAAACTCTGCAGCTAGGCTTGTCTGTCATGAGCGTCGCAGTTGCCACATTACTCCACTTCTCGCCGATCTGCACTGGCTACCAGTCAAGCAACGGATTGACTTCAAGGTTTTGTCGCTCACTTTTAGGTCCCTTCATTCTATTGCTCCAGCCTATCTGTCAGATATACTACCCCATCAGGCCAAGCATCGTACCACTCGCTTTTCGGAATCCAACAGTCTACAAATACCTCATACAAACCTTAAATCCTTTGGAGACCGTGCATTTAGTTCATTTGCTCCCAAAGCCTGGAACTCCCTCCCGACCTGCATCAGAACATCCCCTGACCTGACCACATTTAAAAGGAACCTAAAAACACACCTATTTAGGACAGCATTTAGTGGGTCCCTGTGATTCGTCCTTGATGTGCTTATGCGTGCTGACACTGTGCATGCTGCCACTAACCACATTTGCATGCTGACCCTGTGCATGTTCACCCCTAACCATATTATTCATTTCGTTTGTTTTTCAAGCATGATTTTACTTACCATTCAATTGCATTTCACTTTACAGCAAATGTAAAGCGCACAGAGAGAGATTAATTTCTATGAGGGCGCTTTATCAAGTGAATTATTATTATTATATTATTATTACGAGGCCGACCCGCCGTTCCTCGCGGGGCCGCCGAGCCGCTCATATCTATGGGACAGATGTACATTCTGGCTCCGCCTTTCCGGTCGCGGGCGCCCGCGTCAAATTGCTGTTGTTACCCCGGCGTGGTGCTCGTACAGTAAGTACGTCGAACCATCGAAAAACTTGAGTGAGTTGTTCGTAGGGGCCCGACAGTGCCTATACTTCCTACCCTCGCTGACAATGTTTCTCCACTCTGGGCATGAATTTATGTCTACGGGGCGTGTCGTCGCTGTATGTAGCTACGAAGTCAACGCTGGACCAAAAAACTTGAGCAGATGCCCCCATGTCTTCCTTCTGCCGTTTGTATAAAAAAGCCTTAAAATGGCAGATCCAGTTAAACGCAATCTGAGCCAGCTGAGTTCTAATCAGCCTTTAAAGAAAATCACACTGTGCAGTAAGCAATACATGTAGTGTATAACGGTCTTCTCATGACTGCTGATGTAGATAAGAGTCTCTCTCTACTGGTTCTCTTGGCAGCGTTTTGTTACCATTGATCAATTGCATACCTGCCATGCCATCTCGCGGGGCACCACTGGCGTTGCACTGCACTAGATTTGGTCATAATTCTCAGGAAGGCTGCCGGAGCTAGTGTCATTCTGCTAGTTCTGGTGGATCTCTCGGAAGCGTTTGATGCTGCTGATCACAGATTCCTTTTTGAGCGGCTGTCGTCTCGCCTGGACATCACTGGCACTGCACTGCAATGGTTTAGGTTCTATCTCAGTAGGAGATTTCAGTGCACCGACGACACCTGGGAGCGGTACTCCACGGAAGGTTTAAGGTATGGGATAGCCAGGCATCTTGGTCAATTTAGTTTCATAATTTATGCTTTCTCTCTCTCATCGATGTAAACGCCAAGCATAATCTAGGCTTTAATTTTTATACAGATGACAGGTGTGTGCTTTGATCCCTCGGCACCTTACAGCATGTCAAACTCTCTTCAGTCCTATGCAGTATTTATGTATTGCTGACATTCGGCACTTGGATGACAGCAAATTTTTTTCTTCAAAAGGAGTGAAGATAAAACCAACTTACTATTTACGGGCAAACCTAGTGCTACTAGGAAATTGGAAACCTTACCCTCAAAATGGGCTTCGGGCTATCGTATCCCCTGCTGCATCTGAACGACATCTGGTTGCCTTGCTCCAATGTGACCTTTCACTAGATAACCACATCCGGTCCACAGTCAAGTCACTTTTTCAGTTACCATTACAAAAATTTGGGCATGCTTATACAGAGATACTGCTGACAGGTTGGCCCACGAATTTTTTGACATCATATCTAGACTAGTATTTCACAGTTATGTCTTCATGCCTGTGCAATAAGACCACCAATGCAGATGGTGCAACACTCTGCAGCTAGGTTTTTCTGCCGTGAGCTACACAACTGCCACATTTCACCAATTCTTACCAACATGCACGGCTCTCGATCAAGCGAAGCTTGACGAATTTAAGGTTCTATCACTCACTTTCATTCCCTGCATTCTCTCTTCCAGATGAATGCTTCCTAATCATGCACGGTATCGTACCTTCCGCTCTTCGGTCTCCAAACGCTCACAATCGGTCTGCCAGCATATGTCCTGTTGAATCTGCACGAAATCTTGGCGTCCTGTTCCAAAGAGACCTTTCATTAGACGACCACATCAGCTCCACATCTAAATTGGTCCATGCATTTGTGACATCCAGTCTCGACTTTTGTAACTCACTGCTTCCTGGTCTACCGGCCTGTGCAATCAGGCAGTTACAGCTGGTGCAAAACTCTGCAGCTAGGCTTGTCTGTCATGGGTGTCGCAGTTGCCACGTCTCACCACTTCTCGCCGACCTGCACCGGTTCCCAGTCAAGCAACTCATCGACTTCAAGGTTTTGTCACTCACTTTTAGATCCCTTCATTCTTTGGCGCCAGCCTGCCTATCAGATCTACTCTTCCACCAGGGAGCATCACTCACATTTCGGAATCTAATCGTTTACCTATACCTCGTGCAAACCTCAAATCTTTTGGAGACCGTGCCTTTAGTTCGTATGCTCCCAAAGCCTGGAGCTAACTCCCGACTTGCGTCACAACATCCCCTGACTTGACCACATTTAAAAAGAAACCAAAAATGCCATCTATTTATCACAGCATACAGTGAGTCCATGTGATTCGTCCTTTACATACTTATGCATGCTGTCACTGTGCATGCTGCCACTAACCATATTTGCAGGCTGACCCTGTGCATGTCACCCTTAACCATGTTATGCTTGTCATTGGGCATGCTGCCACTAATTATTTGATCGTGCTTCCTGTGCAGCAAATGTAAAATGCCTGGAAAGAGATTGGATTCTGTTAAGGCACTATATCAAATGTAAGAATTATTATTATTATTAAGTCGTTTAGCTAAGCTGGTAGTCAAACTCAAAACCCATGGAGACCCTAGCTTCAGTATTTGCCGGGAAATCGCTCCACACCGACGTCACGATATTTCCTGACTTGACATGCAAAAAGAAGATGGGCAGTCACCTGTTCCTCACAACATTTATTCTGTGCATACAATTAATCGTCCTTTCTTTGCATATGTATGGCTGGTGACACTTTCAGACTTTTGACTTTTTTGACTGCTTTCACTAACCAATTGGCATGCTTATGTATCAGCCTGTGTAAAGCGCCTAGAAACAAAATTAAGCTCTCTTATGGTGCTATACAAATATCTGGTTGTTATTATTATTATTATTAAGGATTTGCTTAGCTCAATGTCACCTGCATAGTAATGAAAGCCGAGATTGTTTTTGGCAATAAGGTAGGCCGGGGTAGGAGTATAAATAGTGAAAGAAGCGGTCCCAAGACCGAACCTTGAGGTACCCCATACTTTAAGAGCTACCCGGATAAACGACAGCCATTTCAATTTAGACTCTTACAAATGGGTCTCTCACTGGGGTAGGATCTATCCCAGTTTAGCATTTGATTAGCCTGTGATACTTAGGCATGTCAAAAGGCACTCCAAAAGGGTCTCGTGTGTAATGTAATATAACGTATCTCAGATAGAGTGAATGAGAAACATTGGTGAGTCAGGAGGGCAGTCAAGGAAGTGAGTAACATGGAAGTAGCAGCTCAGGACAAGTATGGTAAGTATGTGCCACAATGGGCAGCAGGAGAATAGATGTCGTTGCCTTAGAGTTGTGAAAGTAAGCTCCACATTCTAGGACCTTTAGAGTAAAGCTTCTATCGCCAACGGTCACAAATCATAGGAACGGAGCAGCTAATTTATGGTCCATAGAGAAGCTAAGGTCACGAGGAGGCTGAAACTAACTAGTGCAGAAGTTCAGCTGGGTGTGACGGATACAAGCCATGGCGGGCCTTGTTGGTCAGAGTAAGAGTTTTGCTGTGTATCGGTTGATCGACCGGAAGCCATCACAGCTCCTTTAGCGAAAGAGGCACATGGCTGAACTTCTGGGATTTTTTAACTAGCCTGGCTGCCAGATTCATCACCAGCTGCAAAGGCGTGATCCTTGGTAGCCGAGCCAAAACGGAATTACTGTAGTCCAGCCAAGACAGAACTAGGGAGTCACTTAGATTTCTAGCAAGTCACCGTGGTAGGCAGTCCCTAATCTTATGTGTATCTCCATCTGCAGCTCCACAAAGCCACAAAGATTATGAGGGTGTTACGCAGGAGAGTTTTGTATAGCGCACTCACAGCCCAAGTGGCTTTCGGTATGCATTCGGTAGCCAACAGACTTCATCTCACACAGCAAAGAAAAAGTGGGAAGCATAGCAGAGTCAGGAGAGCAGTTGAGGTAGTGAGTAGCATGGAAGTAGCAGCTCAGGACCGCTGGAAAGGATGAGCCATAATCGGCAGTAGGAGAATAGTTGTCGTTGCGTAAGAATCGTGGGAGAGAGTTCCAGAGTCTAGGACCTGCAGAGCTAAAGCTTCTGTCGCCAACGGTCTTTAAGCGAAGAAATGGAACGGCTAATTGATTGTCCATACAGGACCTGAAGGCACGAGGAGCCTGGAACTGGTGCGGCAGTTAATCTTAGGCAGGGATTAAACATGGTGGCTAGCTGTGGAAGCAATCTTCCTAATGAAGCTTTCTAACTTTAAGCAGTTATCAACGAGGTCATCAAATCTCCGAGTGCACGATGACGGTTTCGCTACAGCATCACCAATTAGAAGAGCAGTTAGTCCTGCCACATGCTTGGCATGTTCAATGAGTAGAAGTTTGGCTTTATCATAGTTTGCTTTAAGGACATGGGCCAACATCCAGGTTTGAATGTCTGCGAGTCAAGCATTCAGTTTTAGTCACCACAGTGGATTCCAATAGTTTAAATAACAAATGCAGCTCGGTACCGTCAGCAAGGAACTGATAGCCGATCTCATGGGTCGGAATCACTTTTCCCAGAGGCTCACCATAAATGGAGAACACCATTGAACCGAAAACGAATCCTTGTGGAACTCCACAGCTGTGTCAATTGCTTTTGAGAGATCCAGGTGAACTATCAGAGAGGCCCTATTGTGATCGATATAGATCACGGGTCACTGTAAACCCGCAGCAGAGCAGTGTCTATGAAATTATCGCTAAATACCGATTGGAACTTGCTAGCAACATCTGATGAACCTATGGAGTCGTTTAGCTACGTGATGATAATGTATGGCATGCTAAGAGAACTAAATCTTTTTCTGTGAACTTTGATCATGCTGACGTAGAAGTTTGTCAATTGGTTGCCCTTAGGTGTTAACCTAGGTTAAGGTGCGAGCACTTCACGACCCGTGATCGTGGGTTTGAGTCCTGCAGCAGGCATGTATTGCTTCCTGTATTGCTCACTGCAAGCGGGAGTGATAGCCGTTACGGCTCTTCTGCCTGCTGTATGTTAATGAGGCTACTGAGTCAGCTAACTTTTTACTTTGGCGACAGCATGCACCGTGTCAGCATGTACGTGCATGCAAGCAACAATTCAGGAGGATGAAGCAAAGCTGTTACAAACCGCTGGCTTTCCTTTTAAATGTTTTCAGGTCAGGGATGTCGTGATGGATGTTGGGAGTGAGTTCCAGACTTTAGGAGTGTAAGAACTAAGGTAGCATTGCCAAAGTATTTGAAATTGGTTTGAGGCACACGGTCAAACGACTTGAGTCAGAAGAGCCGGTGGTACGATAAAAAGCCTTCTTAGGATGTTCTTCCTTAAGGTGCTCTGGAGGAATAGAATGAAGGGGCCTAAAAGGGAGCAACAGAACCCTCAAGTCGGTAGGCTTTTTGATGGGGAGTCATCGCAGGCTGGTGAGAAGTGGTGTAATATGGCAATTGTGACGTTCATGACAGACGAGCCTAGCTGCCGGTTTGTGCTAACTGCTAGCGTCCTAGTGCACGCACACAAAGACTTCCGATCAGTGAGTTGCCGACGTCTAGATGGGCTGGGCTGATGCAAACATGTGGACCAGCCCAGCCACGGTGTCCTTTGTAAGCAGGCCCGAAATTTGCAATGGTGGGTGGCTGAAAGCTGGAAGTTGGCAGACTCGACTGTGGAGCTGGCGTGGTCATCTAGTGAAAGGTCGCTTTGGAACAGAGCATCTAGATTGTGGGCCGAAGCTAGATGAAGTAGTGTGGACGATCTCATTTGGAGAGTTCGGCTATCATATTTCGGAGTAACACTAGGTTTGCTCTTAACCGGTAAATTGGTTGTATCACTATTAAGTTTGAGAGCTCTCTGTCATCGGAGTGGGAATGTCAGTATTAGATAGCCCAGGAGGTAATGTGATCACTCTTCGCGACCGAGGTCGTGGGTTCGAATCCTGCAGTGGGCGATCATTTATTGCCAACTGCAAGCGATGGTTATAGCCGTTTAGACTGTTCTGCTGCTATACAAATGAGGCTGTTAATTTATTTATTTATTAATAGATGCTCCAAGGGAGTTAAGAGAGTTGACTCACCGGAGGGGCAGAGAGAGGGATAATCCTTCTCAGAGAGAGGGATAATCCTTCTCTCAGCCATGCTGCTCTTCATCTTCGACTCACTTTCACCACCTTGCAGCCTCCATCGACTCCATTTGCAATTGTATGACCGATGACTTTCTGACGATTAGCAACGATAATATTAACGTAATAGTTATGGGTAGGCCTTGTGTCACCCTGAAGTGGGAAGACCTTTCCCTCAACGTTGGTTTATTTAGCATCACTCCTGTGACGTCTGGTCATAGTCTGAGCGTGCTGTTCCAGAACGAATTATTTTTGGATGAGCACATTGCCTCCATTGTCGAGTCGGTGGCCTATTTTCAGCTGAATAGTGCTGCCAAATTAAGGCCTACTTAGACACAAGTACTGCCTAGTTAATGCGTTAGTTCTATAGCATCTTGATTATGGCAATTCTCTTTATTCAAAGCTATCGCTCAGTACCCTTAATCGGCCAAAACTGGTGGAAAACTCTAGCTGCTCGTCTGCTCTATCGTCAACGGCTTAGCTGCCACATCGAACCATTTCTGGCTCAGCTTAGCTAGCAAGCATCGAATCGACATCAAGACCCTCTCACTGGCCTAGGGATTGCCTTACTCATGTGCACCAGTCTACCTATCCTGCTACCTCGCTCTTCCACGGGGCTCTCAAGCAACCTGCTTCTTAGCTTTCTTTGGGGATTGAATCTTAACTTTATATGCACCAATAGTCTGGAGCTCGTTTCCGGCTTCTGCCGCAGCTAAAGATGCATCGATTCCCGCTCAGGAGACAGACAGACAGATGCAGACAGAGACAGAGAGAAATTCGATTCTATGCTTGATAGGGTCTGGCCAGTGAAGCTCAGCCAGAAATGGTTCGTTGTTCGTTCGTGGTGGCTAAGCCGCTGACAGCAGCTGAGTAGAGGAGCTGCTGAGGTTTGCACCAGTTGCAGACGATAAGGGCGCGGGCCAAGAGCCATGAATAGAATGAATTGCTGAGCCGTAGATGGTGTGTCACAAGAGCGTAAACTAGTTTGGTTGTCGTACTTTTGGCTAAGCAGGCTGTAGTTTTTACAATGTGTGTCGGCTAAAAACACGCCGGCTTGACAGTGGAGACAATTTTCTCATCGAAAGACAAGTCGCTGTACTACAGCATGCCCAGATAGGGGGCAAACAGTTAATGCACCACAACTGTCATACAGTCGAATAGTCTTTAGTTCTCCTCTACTGTGGCTGCTGATGCAGTTGCATGGGGCTGTCCGAGGTTTACACTAATCGGATCAACTAGTGGATCACCTCCTCTGTCGACTTGTCGTGGTCAGCAGGTTTTGGAAAGGGCTCGACAAGGCACCACTGTCTGTAGCTCTGGCACCCGTGGAAATCCGTGTCCCACAGCATTATAAATAAATAAATCCTAGCTGATTAAACAGCCTCTTTTTGTGTAGCGACAGAAGAGCCTTTACGGCTATCATCACCACTTGCAGTGGCGATAAAGAATCGCCCACCGGAGGAATCGAGCCCATGACCTCGGGACCGAGGTCGTGAAAGCAACCGCCTTACCTAGTGTGCCATCACGGCTCACCAGCATTGCCTTTTCCTCTACGGATGTGGTGGCAGGGATGTGGTGGCAGTGACCTGGGGGGGGGGGTCCCACCTTTTTTTCTGGAACTGGTAGAACTGTGGTGGCCCGTGCCTTTCTCATCGTCTCTCTGCTGCTCCCTATCCTTGGCCGGCTCTCTCTTCAAAGCTCCATCCCGCTTGCGTTCCTTCCGTTTCAGTTTGGACTCGGCACACATGGCTTCCGACTCGCCTTCAGCAGCAGCAGGAGGCCGAAAGGAGCTCGAGGTGCTGCTGGCGCAGCTCGATATGCAGACGACGGTGGTCGAGCATCCACAGGTGCACGATCCCCCCCCCAGCGAATTATCGTCGAACGCGCCACCGATCGCTCACTAGCGCCGATCGCTCGAGGGCGAAGACGAGCGACCTCCTTGCAGCAGCGCGAGCGCGCTCTTTGCCAGCGCAGGCAGCTTCGTCGCCCGCCCTTGCCGGCATTTTTCGACTTCCCTTTTTTGTCGGTGGCACGGCCGACCCGCATGCAGGTGTTCACGGTCCAGGAGATGCTGCCGCACGTGGGCCATCTCGACGGAGCACTGACGAAGAACCTGTTCTTGCGCGACAAAAAGAGGCGACTGTGGCTCTTCTCAGCTCTGCACGATGCTCGCGTCGACCTCGGCCAACTTGCAAAGGCAGTCGGGGCGCCGAGCGGTGGCTTGCGCCTGGCCGACGAGGACGCCCTGCGCGAGGTGCTCAACGTGACGCAGGGCTGCGTGACGGCGCTGGCGCTCTTCAACGACACCGCCAAGAGGGTGACCTTCGCGTGTGACGAGAGGCTGACCAGCGATAGGTACGATCGCGTCTACTTTCATCCCATGGAGAACTCGGCGACGATGGGGTTGAAAGTCGCCGACTTCCGGAGGTTCTTGCAGCATATCGATCACGTGCCGCTGCTCGTTAAACTGGACGGCAGCTAGCACCCAGCCACTGCTGAGCTGCCTTCCCGAGGCAGCGTTGCCGCTATGCGAGCGCGATTGACGCCGTGTTCGGCTATGCCCGTATATGGGCTTCTGCATCGCACTGCCTGCTGTCTGTGTGTGCATCGGACCGAGCTCACCGACACGAGCAATGCAGCTTCGATTTTCTGCTTGCCAGCAGGCAGTTTTTGGCTCTTGCTTCTGCTGTCCTGCTGCAGTGGGCTGATAAGCACAACGGAGCTTGCGGATCCGGCGTAAGAAAAAAAGATTTTTTACTTCAGACGCTGTACTGCTTTACCAGATCGCCGATGCCATTGTTCGTGTACCGTTGCCAAGGGAACGGCCCGTCAATGGGCTCACGCCCATCAGCTCACGACGAGCCGATCGTGGTCACTAGCCACATGGTCGAGGGTACTCAAGGGCAGCTTGTCGACAGTTGACGTCTTTAGTAACTTGGCTTTCGATGTCCGTCTACCGTGATCAACCTTTAATGGAGGCTGCTGTTGCTCGACTCTTATGTTTACGGGAGAGCACTTTCCACTTCTCCATTAGTTTCAGTGAAGAAACCTATGCTAGTTCGTATATAACGTGCAAGAACTCGTTATGTACTTTGGTAGATGGCTAATTGCTAATTGCTAGATGGCCGTCAGAAGAAAAACGAGTCGTCATGATGCTTTTTCAGCCCGTTTCTTGCAAAGGAGAAAGATTAGTCTAATGGGAAGTGCCGGTCCGACGAGGTAAAGCTTATGTAAAGCTTACTGTAACCGAGCATAGTTCGTGGTCCTTGGTTACAAGGTAGCTACGCATGGATACCAAATGCTTTAACTGCAGTTGGCCCATCGAGTATTGGTGTACGGATTATAATGTACACGATCGTACCAATGGTGGGCGATTAAAAAAAGGATCGTCTTCCTTTCTGTTTTTCTTCGACAATGAGCTCACACTTGCCAGTACAGATGCATGCTTGCGTACCGTTTTAATGTCCTGCTTGTGTCTTCTTAGCTGCTACCGTGTTCTTTATCTCGTCGTGTTTGTGAGAGAACGCTGACTCAGGCAGCCTTGTGCCCTTCGGGGCATCGGTATTTCTAAGCAGCTGCCCATGGTCAAAGGGCTGTAAAAGTAATATAAAAGGCTAGTTAATTTAACTACCTCAACTTGCAGGCAGAAGAGCCTTGACAGCTATCACCACCGCATGCGGTGGGAAATAAAGGGTCGCCCACTGCAGTTCTCGAGCCCACGACCTGGGTCGTAAAAGAGCCAGCACCTTCCCCTGGGCTCAAACCCAGTGTGCACAATATCAAGTGGTGAATGACTAGACAGTCAAGCCGAAAATCCATGTATGGGCAGTATCTGTGGAGGCTTCTATCTACCCAATCTGAGGCTGTCGAGCGGTTTCGGAACGGATCGGCGGTGCAAAACAAAGCACCCATGAAATAGACAGCCTGCCCGAGGAGTGCACGACGCCATATTGGCTGATAGCGGTCTGATTGCCGGCTGCCGATGGAGACCCGGCGGCCAGCGAAGCCGCTGCTGCAGCCGCGAGGCTCCCGTCGGCGTCGTCATCCTGCGGCGGCTCGTGCTCGCACACCTGCAACGGCAAGCGAGAGGCGGCTCTTTGACCTGGAAGCGCTGCATCCATGCATTGCCCAGAACTCCCGGCACGTCTTCAGCGGAGCTCGAGACATGAGAGGTCCCTCGATACCTCTACACCGGCGGCCGTACTAGAGTTTGTAGGCTGGGCTTGGCCGGCGTGGTTTCTGTGAATGAAGTACCGAGAGTCAGGAGAGTTCTCGCTCGGTCGCACTACCCAGCCTGACGGACAGGTTTTACGAGGGCTGTCACGGTGTTTCTAGTTCAACTTTCCTGTTACTTCAGTCGAAATCGATCCACGTCATTCCAAGTCGAGGAAAATTACTTTGGTGACCGAGGTATATTAGGTGCCATGGTGGATAGTACCCAGTTGTAGTTTGTTCACACAGCAGAGAGCCAGCCGATGCCCAACACCAACAGTTTATTACAAACGCACGGAGCCCCAGAGCGCACGGCTCCCCTCGGCCCCTACTCCCGCTCGACTCCCCCACCACTCCTCCAGTCCCCTGGTCGACTCCGATGATTCATCGAGGACCGCAACTGTGCACCGGCCGACCCTGATGGTGAATCCACCATCTGGCCACCAGCGGGTTACTGACCTGTGTCCACGCCACATCGCAGGCTCATCAGAGGAGCCGGCATACGCTCAAACTACACCAGTTAAAATCAATAGATGGAAAGCATGAAACGTATTATAAATGGCTCATAGTCACACCACACTTATTTAACCGAATAAATAATAGGTCAGCGCACATAATAGATAGCCATGAATTAACCTGACAGTTGTGGGAGCTCAACTGCCGGCAACTGCGGTCGTCGATAGAAACCTAAACCGCGATGTTGATGAAAGAGAGAAGACCAAGTAATGAATATCATCATGCAATTGATAAACGACATTGGCATTAAGAAGAGTGTAACGCCGAAGGCTCAGCAGAGTAATGTAATGTACCTCGGCCTGTAATGTAATGTAATGTATCTCCGTCTGTAAAAATATTAGCTGATTTAACAGCCTCTTTTTGTATAGCGACAGAAGAGCCTTTACAGCTATCACCACCGCTTGCAGTGGCGATAAAGGATCACCCACCACAGGATTCGAACCCACGACCTCGGGGCCGAGGTCGTGAAAAGCAACCGCCTTACCTAGTGAGCCATTGCGGCTCCGTAATCTCTGTAATGTAATTTTTCTCCGCTCATAGCAGTGTGCTCTAGTGTAATGTATCTCCGCCTGCAACTTCACAAAGTCAGAAAGACTGTGTGGGTGTTACGCTGGAGCGTTTTGTATAGTGCACTCACAGCCTAAGCGGCTTTCGGTACGCATTCGGTAACCAACAGAATTAGGTGTAACCTGCCGCTTACCTAGCGGCATAACCTACCGCCTACTGCAGTTCGATGCGCGCCTACGCGAATTAAGCAGGCCGCCACGAACCAAGTGTTTCTTGCGCTGACCTACTTATCATTACTAAAGGGGGTCGTGAGTCCGCGGCGTGAATTGAAAAGCGAGATACACAAATTGAGGATTTTACTGAGCTGTATTCGCAAGCGCACAAGTCGCTGCGCGTTTTGCTCAGTTTTATCTCCACACTCCTCACGCGCTTTCAACAGCACAAGCACTCTTACTGAAGGAATACGTCCCCGCACTTAGGCTACTTACGTCTATTGTAGGGAACGACCCGAATAAGATGAGGAGCCCGAACCGGAGCCTAGACCCTGACTGGAGAACTAGGGCTCCCCTTCCACCTAACGGCAGGAATACCTCGTGCACTACGCCAAGCACTCTTGGCGAGACCACGTGGGCGCGCACACGCACAAAACAGAAGAAACACAAAAATTCGAGCTCGAGCGCATTACAACTGTATTCGGTGGCGTCCACCGAATCCTCCTGATGCTGTCTCCTCCTGTCCCTCAATCCCCGGCGAGCAGCTCGCCACCTCCCTCGCATTTAGAGAAACGAGTTCGGCAACTACCGTCGACGGCGCCGAGACGGAGTCGAACACGAAGAAGGAATCCCTATAGAGCGTCGCCCTATCATCATATAACTAGCCGGGACAGTGGGATTGACAAGCCAGCCAATATCAATCACCTCGGCGACCTCTGCGTCCCCTTGCTCACAGCGATAACTCAGGTGCTCTTCACCCACTTCTATTGCTCTCACGGAAACCGTTCGGCAATTCTAGGACGGCTTGCGGCGACAGCGACCTTGGATAAGCGTTGCCCCATTGTTAAATTGCTAAAGCAAATAAATTGCTTAAATTGCTAGCAAGGCCAATATATCAATCACCTCGTGGTCGTACTACGACGTATCAATCACCTCGTGGTCGTACTACGACGATCGTGCTGCGTTCTCTCGCTCGAGGCTCTAGGACAGAGGTGCTTCATGCTGAGTGGCGCTCTAAATGCGCTCTAAATGCGCTCTAAAACTGAGTTAGGCCGGCTTTGTGCTACAAGAGGATGTCATGTTTAAACGAGCACATCAGTGCTGCTATTCAGAAATCGGAGCTAGATTGAAGCTAGGCTGGCGATTGGTATTTGAATTCGGGTACCAACTAGGTACGATGTCTTCTAGAAATTAATCTCTGTTATATTGTGCTGCTGGCAATACTTATCAATCATGTGTGTGGATCCACCCTATTCGGACGTACTGTGCTGTGCTGTTCGTGAGGCTTGCAAATGGTCAGCTTTACCCAATGTAGCGCATAATAACTCCTGCAGCTGCATTTTTCGAGACCCCTGGCTAGCTGTGGGTTAATGGCGGTTTGAGATTCAGTGGCCTCAATAGACCTCAATGGCTGCTTAGAGGCCATTACACGGCTGAACCATCGAGCACCTTTTTTTTACCGTTTTACAGTTCCTCGCCTTTTCGTGACTATTTTTGTTTCTCTGGCAATTTTGCTGTCATGATATTGTACGCCAGGGTAGCAAGATTAGACGATGAAGCAAGATTAGACGATGTTGCTTTTGGCCAGTGCATGTTACTCATCTAGGATGAAGGAGAGACAAGTCATATTATTGAAGTGCTATAGTCCTGGAAGGTTACCCTTTAGTCTACCATCTTTTCTTTGTATTGTGCCGGAGCTGTGGTCAGTTATGGAATATGAACAGTTGGATTCCTTAGCTATAACCTGTGCTGATGATTTAGAGTTATTGATAAAGTAGACATCGGCAGATAGATATAATAAATGGGATGCTAACTCATATTATTTCGTGCTGTCAACAAGCTGGCAGGTTGGCCTGCCAACATATGGATGTAGCAGGGATTAAGGTTAGGAGTGGGTCAGGCCTTGATCTTTCAAAAGGCAGCCAATCATTGAAAGGTAAAGAGCAGATCGGGTGAGCCGCCCTACACTCCCGTTTACTCTAAGGTCGGCCCAAGATGGCTAGGGTCTGCTTTCACTTCAACCCTATGCCTACGCCGTTATCTATGCAATTTCTTTACCTCGCAATCAGACGTTATCTGTGCAATTTCTTTACCTCAGAATCAGAAAAGAGATATGACATATTAAGAATTGCTTACAATGCATGACGTATGAAAATCGCATTTTCCGCTGAGAAGGCCTTCTTAAGCTCACAGTAACAGGCTATCAGTCAATGCGTAGATCGGAGAAACTACAGTACAGGTAAGAGTGCACGTGGCAGCGAGTAGCCACTACGGGTAGTCTTGGGAATGACATGCTCTGGAGGCTTGTCTTTTTTTATCTGGCCGTGAAGGCTATCTCCCTCGCGGATCGCGCGGAGCTATGCTAGTGCTATACAAGGTACACACGACTCAGCAGGTTAGCTTTGAGTCAGCTTTGTTTTACTTACACGTAACCGCCACACGTTTCCAAGGCAAGCTCGTGCCGGCCACCTGTAGCAGATAAAGATGCCCGAGACGCAGACCCCCATAGATTCATTTCGAGCTCTTAAGTGAGACGAATTCGCAAGTCTTTCACCAAACGGCCGATCGACGCAGTGAGTGCTCGTCCTTGCAGATACGTGACTGATGCTGGTGTAGCCAGCGTCTCGACTCCTAGTAAGGCTCTCGTAGGGCTGCTGTGCTGCAACACACACACACACACACACACACACACACACACACACACACACACACGTATGCGGCAATACAGAGCACGACAGCACCAAGTACCCTCCTACCTTAATTCACAAAGTGGCCACGTCGTAAACGTAAGAGTGATATATTTGGAAGGCATTAAGCTGAGGCATACACAGTACCAGCCATATTGTACAACGATCTAGTCGTCTAGTCAGTAGATTTAAGACGTATTCGATCCCTAATAGTTATAATTCAGCCACAAGCTCGCGTATTGTACATATCTAAACGATTTGACCTGCATGAATGTTTCATTAGTAAGAGAATCGTCCTAACGAGCTCAGTCCGAAAGGTAAACTGCTCACCCGAAGACCGTCCACGGCGAAGCCGCCCAAGGGTTGGTAACAGCAAGCTACACAAACAGTCCGACATCTTAAAAATACTTCCTAAAAGATATCAAGGCATTGCAATGCAATATCAGCCGCGAGAAATACCCTTACGTTTGCTTCTCTAATGCCGATCCGCCACAAAACCACTACTACGTCACGGACGCCCCGAGGCAGCTTTCTACCGAAGCAGCCTCTCCGTGGTGAGGAGCGCTCAAAAAAGGGATTTTTTGTATAGCCCTCTGCAAACGAAGCCACGTTGATGGCTGCCATAGGTCCGGTTATCGTACTTGAACTTGTATTTGTTATTACTTATTTGCAGTTTTTTACTTTCGTTGTACCTTGAATGCCACCATAAGATCTTACACGTGACTTCTACTCACTGCAAGATCTTCTCGCTAAAGATCGGGCTAGCTCTCTCGTTAGCTCAAAATGAGAGTACTGTAACTCGCTATTAGTAGGACTGCCGAAAAGAATCCACTAAGCCGGTACTATCTAGGAAGACTGGACCTTAAAATCCACGAAATTAAGTCACCTATCCCTTCGCCCAAACTAATACCACACAGACACGTAGGTATTCGCTGTTTCGCGACGTCTCGCGACGTCTCGTGCAGCAAGACTTAGAATGACGAGAGGCATGATCCTGTCGAAGGTCCGACCTCAAGGATTAGCCGTCGATCAGGAGGCGATCCGAACCCTCAGCGTGAGTCTGCCCGATGAGCCCATGCGCCGCCGGCCTTCCTAGATTCCCTGGCTCCCGATCTTCCTACTCTTTCTCTCTATCTATCTCTCTTCCTACCTTCTACGGGTAACGACCTTCCCACTGTAATGAAAAGCCACTAGCGGACGGCAGCACATGTTTAACGGCAGCCATGCTATGTTTACTATTATTACTTATTATTAATACTTACTATAATTCTGCCACAAGCTCGCATATTGTACATATCTAAAAGCTAAATATTCTTATCTATATATCGCTACATATCTAAATGCTACGACCGCAGGGCGAGCTTGGCCTCTCTTGGTTGGTCACGTTCTTGTGGCTCCGGCCCGGTGGCTCAGCTATCGCACCGACCTTCCTTGGCTGGCTGCCGCTCACTTCCGACCTCGCTAGCTTCCGACCTTCCATCTTGAGCTTCCGACCTTCCATCTTGAGCTTCCGACCTTCCATCGCTAGCTTCCGACCTTCCATCGCTAGCTTCCGAGCTCTAGGTCGAGCTGATTCGCGGACGATTCACTTGGGTACCGGCGCCCGCGGATAAACAGCTACGTCCTGTCCTACCGCTGCGTTTAACCTGCATGTTGCAGGATGCTGCCGAGCTATACATGGAGGAGTTGTTAAAACTGGCTACTCGGTCTTCGCCTACGCGGAGCGACACTGACGGGCCTCCTGGGAGCGACACTGACGGGCCTCCTCGGAGCGACACTGACGGGCCTCCTGGGAGCGACACTGACGGGCCTCCTGGGAGCGACACTGACGGGCCTCCTGGGAGCGACACTGACGGGCCTCCTGGGAGCGACACTGACGGGCCTCCTGGGAGCGACACTGACGTGCCTCCTGGGAGCGACACTGACGTGCCTCCTGGGAGCGACACTGACGTGCCTCCTGGGAGCGACACTGACGTGCCTCCTGGGAGCGACACTGACGTGGACGTGCATCAGCCGAGCCATTCCGACGATGCATGAGACAGGCGGCTCCAATCTGAGTCGATGCATTCATGCTCGGAGGATTACTGTGCACGCGTTTCGAAGTCACACGTAGCTCAGGTCTAAAAGGTGGTGACTGGCCAAATCAATTTAAAGAGATCACAATATAGCTTAAAAAAATTATCTTTCATGCATACATGACACGTATGGAAGTCGCTGTGCTGCCCCGCCCCGCAAAATGTTAGGTATCGGGGGGGGGGGGGAGTTTCCTGCCTGCTAGCTTAAATTTCTGCAAAGCACAAGCTGACTTCAGCAGCACAATATACAGGCAAATCGCCAATTTCACCACACCCTCGAGCTGCTGGCCTGATATATTAATGATAATAATAATAATAATTATAACAGCCAAATGGTATCATGCTTGATGAACAACATGAATAAAATGGTTAGGGGTGACATGCATAGGGTCAGCATGCAAGTGTGGTTAGTGACAACATGCACAGTGTCAGCACGTATAAGCACATAAAGGACGAATCACAGGGACCCACTAAATGCTATCATAAATACGTGCGTTTTTAATTTCTTTTTAAAGTGGTAAAGTCAGGGGATGTGCGACGCAAGCCGGGAGTGAGTTCCAGGCTTTGGGATCATTCACGAACTAAATGCACGGTCTCCAATGGATTTGAGGTCGTAGGAGTTAACATCAATGCAGCGTAGTGCCAGCGATGCCCAGTCGAGATGACAAGCACTCTACGAATACTTGATCAGTAGTATCCAACGCTGCCTAAAGATTCAGCAAAATGGAAGAGACTGTACCCGAAACGGCAGTCCTCAGACCTTCATTATACAGTCGCAGCCGTAACGATTTTGGACAATGATTTGCTCCAAAACCTTACTGAAACTTTCTCATCCGGGTTTTTTATAGCAGAGTTCAGGCGGTGGGCCACAACTAGTTGTTTCAGTGTCTTCAATTGCAACGGCACCATATAGATTGGGCGGAAGTTTCCTTAATTTTCCTGGTCCGGTGTTCCTTCCTAAGATCTTTCTAAAGCCTTTCTAATGGATGCTGGGACTAGACCTAAGGCTAAGTACAAATTTTCTAAGTTAGCTTTGCAAATTAGCAGCAAATATAAGCAGCTCAGAAGAACAGTGGGCACTGAGTCCAACTAGAAGGCCGGTAGCATTCATTACAAAGTGGCGCCGGGATGGCACACCAGGTAAGGCGGTTGCTTTCACGACCTCGGTCCCGAGGTCGTGGGTTTGATTCCAGCGGTGGGCGATCCTTTAGCGCCACTGTAAGCGGTGGTGATAGCCTTAAAGGCTCTTCTGTCGGTATAAAAAAAGAGGCTCTTTAATCGGCAAGGATTTATTTATTTGATAAACTGCGAGATAAAGTACGGATTGAGACGATCTTCAATAGTCTTCATATTTCAGTTACCGTCAGTTCTGTTATTTTGTATCAATGTTTTTAATTATTTTATTATTTTGTATTCTGTTACCAATATTTTACTGTTCTAGCTAATGTAATGTCCTCGGCGACCCGTAGGCCGTCTGGGCGAGAGCGTACAGGGCGTTTAGTCAGAGCATCTCATTCGTCCAGAATGGCCACTAGTTTCGTGGTATAGAGCACCCCCAGAGCCCAGGGCAGATTAGACAAAAGATGGAGCAGCAGGGCAAGGCAAATATTTTCTTACGGACACGGGGTCTTGATGTTTTGAGATATGATTATTTTTTATACTGCAAAGGACACAACGTGAGAATACTGAATGAGATCGGCGTCTGGTAGGGAACGACATTCATGTCGGATGAGCCTAGCTGCAGAGATTCTCACAAACTACATGCGTCTTATTAAAACAGACATAAAAGAACTGTACCTAGTAAGTCGCAGAAGTCTGGACGTGATGTTGCCAGAGCTTGAACCAGCGTGGCAATGGTATCCCTATCCATGCCAGCTCGAAGCTTAGTAACGTTACGTAATTTAAAGTGACCTAACTTTAACGTGTAGCCGATGAGAACAAATAATGAAAGATGTTTTGGAACAAGACACCATAATTTCGTGCTGAGACTGCATGAAATAGGGTGCCTGTGCTTATTTTGAGGGCTAGACTTTCCAATTATTGAGTAACGCTAGATTTTTATTTAAGTAAAAAGTTAGTTTTATCGTCATTTAATTTTAAAACTTTGGCTGCAATCCAATTTTGAATGTCAGAAATGCATGCACAAAAAGAGAGAGTTCGAGGTACTGGACGGCAGGAAACAACATGTCTTCTTTCGCCAGTCAATATGCTTAATGGTACTTACTTGAGCTATAGAATAATAGTAGAGATTGGAATAGCGCTGATTCCAAAACGGCAGATTATATTGAGATGAATTTCTCACTGCACGCACGCAGGGTTAAATGTTTTAATGGCCATGGCTCGTCAACATGTTCTTGCAAGATAGCCTGCTTGTATTTCGTCGTCATTAGATAATGAATACAAGTACAGCTAAAGTGCGTCTGGTGGCATGATATAGTGAACAACTTAAGGCGTCAAAAGAGAAGCGGGCCGTTCGATGAGCATATTGAACGTAGTGGTAAGGGCAGCCATGGCCACTCCACTCTTTTTACAATGGTCACTATGTCAATAAAAAATGCTAGGCCCTGGAAGTTATTCTGAGATGCATATATAATTATATATATATATATATATGTGTGTGTGTGTGTGTGTGTGTGTGTGTGTGTGTGTATATATATATGCGTGCGCGTGTGTGTGTGTGTGTGCGTGCGTGCGTGAGTGCGTGTGTGTGCGTGTGTGTGTGTGTGTGTGTGTATAATAAATCTATGGCTGTCCTTTTCTCTCAAGCGGGAGCTGATGGCATAGCCGCATTTCAGTTTGATCCGTAACGGTGATCTGAGAAAGTAAATAACTAACCCCATAAACAGAAGCCGAGCTGGTTTGGTCTAGCGGTTAAGGTGCTCGCCCCGACCAAGGTCTGACTGAGGTCGTGGGCTCGAGCCCTGAGGCATATGTGAAGCGCCTGGATAGAGCTTGAGTTCTCTTGGGGCGCTATATACATGAATTATATTTACTATATATTTATTTATAATCTACCTGCTATTGCTTGATGCTCATGCTGTGGCCATTCTACGGCCTTTTTATGTCCGATTGTGGACGAGCCACTGAATTATTGCCTTTGATTTGGGTGACTGCCCATCTATGTCGGTTTACGGCCTGGCTCTTTGATGTGCACACATGGTTGAGTCCTCTGATAAGGATACAGTAGGAAGTCTAAAAGAAGTGCTGAAATAATAAAAAAATAATACATTTTCTTAGCGCCCTCAGAGAACTGAATCTCTTTCTAGGCACATTACAAATGCTAAATAGAAAGTATTACCAAATGATTGGTGCTAAAATCCGCCAGCAGCAGGGCATAGTGTAAGCACGAATATGCACATGGAGGACGAATCCCAACGACCCCCTGGATGCTGTAATAAACGGGTGTGTTTAAGGTTCCTTTTAAATGTCATCATACCAGGGGGCGTTGCGACATGCGTCGGTGTGAAAAAAGGCAGAAAGGCTAAGCACAGGCCCGTGGTGTGAGCTTCCAAGTGTCTTCTAGCACGGCACAAGCACATTTCGTGTTGCCTACCGTTGCTGAGTTTAAGCAGATTTTTTTACTGGTTGCCAGCCTGATCTGAGTCCGGGGTTTGAGTTCAGCAGTAGTAGGCAAACCTTAATTACGAGTTGCAAGCGGGCTGATAGCCACTAAGGCTCTTCTACCATTACACAAGCGTGGCTGCTAATTCTCCAATCTCCAATCTCTTTTGTAAGGGCACGTGGGCAGAATCGCTACGTATTTCCTTAGCATTATGTTCAAGTAGATATCATATAAGGAAATACGTAGCGATTCTGCCCACGTGCCCTTACAAAAGAGATTGGAGATTGGAGAATTAGCAGCCACGCTTGTGTAATGGTAGAAGAGCCTTAGTGGCTATCAGCCCGCTTGCAACTCGTAATTAAGGTTTGCCTACTACTGCTGAACTCAAACCCCGGACAAGCCAATGTTGCACGCTTTCTTTCCTTCATATGTGCTTGAAAGAGATTTAGTTCTCATCGAGAACTATGCAGATCTTGCTATTATTACTAGTACGATTGTTATTCCAATTGACTTTCACATAATTAGCTCCTCAAAATTATGACAAAATGTTAAGCTCTAGTTAGTCCATCATTATTCTTTTGCGTTATTGAAACCTCTGCTCGCTGTCAATCGAAGTCTGATAGGCTTTATCAATTAACAGCTTAATGGCATATAAAGCATGCTGACTACTGCGTGCTTTATTTGTTCTTTGGAACGATCAAGAAAACTTGAATATTTGCAAAAAGATATTACACTGAACGCATAAACTAAAGTAGCTAGCTTATTTAGAAAGCCTACGACTGTCTCAAGTAACTAGACAATTTGCACACACAATATTGCGATCAATCAGTGCATCACTTTAACTACGCTCAAAACTATTTCATGCTTTTAGAAGCATCTCAAATGAATCAATCATGTCCAATCCCCTTGTCACGAACGTGGTGTTTTCCTCCAGAGTTCTCGACAAAACTCAGCAGCTCACCTGGTTGGATGTCAACAGCGTAGCTGCTACCTTTAGCATTTCTGTTTGAGCTACACAGGCTCGCTATCAAGCATTGAATCGACTTCAAGACCCATCTCTCTCTGTCTCTCTGTCTGTCTGTCTCCCTCTCTCTCCCTCTCTGGCTCTCTCTGTCTGACTGTCCCTCTCTGTCTCTGTCTCCGACTCTCTCTCTCTCTCTCTCTCTCTCTCTCTCTCTCTCTCTCTCTCTCTCTCTCTCTCTCTCTCTCTCTCTCTCTCTCTCTCTCTGGACTACAGATTTCGTCATTAGCTTTCGAAAGCGTAACCTATCAGACCTCCTCATTTTTTCTGTGTCGTCAAACAGCACCGTCTCCTTTGCTTCCAAAAGTCTCATTCGTCACACTAAACTGAAACCTTGTATAAATCGGGCATTCAGTACGTTGTCTCTGAAAGTCTTGAACTCACTTTCGGCTTCTATTATCACCTTATCGCCTGATTTTGCATCATTTCAGTCTCAGCGACAGACGCACCTGAGCCGCTCAGCCGTTTACATGAGCATGAGTCAGTGCACGTTAACCAGGTCCTACTAACCAGCGGCCCACGATATTCTCTTGAAT
Source organism: Cristatella mucedo (assembly GCA_009760855.2). NCBI lineage: Eukaryota > Metazoa > Bryozoa > Phylactolaemata > Cristatellidae > Cristatella > Cristatella mucedo. Next base: position 2,662,566 of record WPIO01000046.1, on the reverse strand, counting down.
ACTTTTGCAAGGCTGTCTGAGCACAGAAACCTATTTGTTAAATCGTAGCTTATTGTTTCGAATGCATCAAATTATCAAGCTACTAGTGAGAGATTCGGTTCACTTAGGGTCGAATACAAACGAAATATTATTATTTATTACAGCCATAGAAGCACGCTTAAAGTTTTAAAAGAAAAGCTAACAGCAGCGCTTTAATACTTGTTCTACGCCATAATAGCGAGGGCTTGCCACTCACAGGAAGCCGGCTGGTTCAATCAATTCAAAGTGTAACATATCCCGTTTCGTAACCGTGCTGCTTTGGAATAGATCCGTGGAAGGACTGTTGGAAGGACTATTCTGTTGGCCTTGCTTATACTGCTAATATGACAGCTAACTCATTCACAGCATCATTGGCACACCTTTTATCAAGCTTCCCAAATGTCTGAGCTTTTAATGCTCACACTTTATATGTGACTGATTGGAAGCTAGTCTTCGTTGCGCTTTTTTTTACTGCTATTTTCGTAGCCTTGGCAGTGGGGATATAATCATGTCGTCGCTATTACATCAACCGCATTTATAAACCTATGAGCTTCGATGCTTTGGTAAGCTTGCTCACGTGTGCTTGCGTTCAAGAACCTCAATGAAAGGCAACACTCACTCTCCAAGGCTCATCCTCACGATTTATTTACCAAGTCCCATGATCTTCAAACGGATGATTGTCATTTCGTTAATCAGACCTGGGCTCAGCATTTTTATCTGTTAGTAAAAAAGACTCTTGGTGCTTGTTATTAATAGAAAGTAATTGTAATAACGCCTAGCTAGTGAGTTCCAGTCAGGTTTTAGAGCTAATCACTCCGCAGAGTCAGCATTGCTTCGGGTGTATAATAACCTTCTTAGGAATGCAGACTTAGGTAGTCTCTGCTTGTTTTTCTCAATCTTTTGGCTTCTTTTGAAACTATTGATCACAAAGTCCTTCTCGTGCGCCTCTCATCTCGCCTAGGCATCACTGGCACTGCACTGCAATGGTTCAGGTACTATCTCAGAGGCAAACTGCAGAGCATTCATTTGATCGGACAAGGATCATCGGAGGCATCACTCAAGTATAGTGTACCTCAGGGCACTGTGCTTGGTCAGTTTCTTCCCTGTTTATACTCTCCTTCCTGCTGATGTGATTGCCAGGCACAATATAGGCTTTCACTTCTGTGCAGATAACACTCTGTTGTACATTAGCTTTGATCTCTCTAGTACGTCGAATTCTTGTTCATTGCCTTTCTGCATATATGACATCCGCACACGGATGACAGAAAATTTCCTTAAATTGAATGATGAACGAAACCAACTTACTAGTTATGGGCAAACCAAAAATCGCGATTCAAAATTAAAAAACCTAACGCTCAAAATCGGCTCCGCCAGCATATCTGCTGTTGAATCTGCACGAAATCTAGATGTTCTGTTCTTAAGTGACCTTTCAATAGACGATCACAACAGCTCCACAGTCAAGTCTGTTCAACTGCATAACATTACTAAATTCAGGGCTTGCTTAGACAGGGATATCAAACTTAAATTGTTCCATGCATTTGTGACATCCAATCTCGACTTCTGTAAATCACTGCTTGCTGGTCTACCGGCCTGTGTTATCAGGCGCTTACAGTCGGTGCAAAACTGTGCAGATTGTGCTAAGCTTGTCTGCCGTGAGCGTCGCCGTTGCCACATCACACCACTTCTTGCCAACCTGCACTGGCTCCCAGTCAAGCAACGTACCAAGTTCAAGGTTTCGTCGCTCACTTTTATGTCTCTCCATTTTATGGCTCCAGCCGACCTATCGGATCTACCCTCCATCAGGCTAAGCACCACACCGACGGCTTTTCTTAACCCAATCGTTTGACTACATCTCGCACTAACGAAATCCTTCGGAGACCATGCCTTTAGTTCGTACACGCCCAAAGCCTGGGACTCACTTCCGAGTGGCATCGCATCAGACCGTTGGTGACAGACGCTTTTGCTCTGCAGGTCCTAGACTGTGGAACTCGCTTCCACAACTCTTACTCAACGATGGCACATCCTTTCCAGCGGTGCAGAGCTGTTACTTCCATGTTACACACTACCTCAACTGCCTTCCCTTCTCTGCTATGCTTCCCACTTTCTCTTTGTAGCGTGATATGGGAGTCTGTTGGCTACCGAATGCGTACCGAAAGCCGCTTAAGCTGTGAGTTCGCTATACAAAACCCTCCTGCGTAGCACCCACATTGTCGTTGTGGAGTGACAGACGGAGATACATACATTACATTAAATCCCCTGACTTGAACACATTTAAAAAGAAACCAAAAACGCCTATATCTATCGTAGCATTTAGTTCATCCTTCATCTTTCCATTCATCCTTTTTGTGCTAATGCATGCTGATACTGTTCATGCTGCATTTGACCACGTTTCTCTTTTGCTAAAATAGCTAGGATGGCTGCCGGTTGATCAATGGAGACAGAGCCAAGTTTTTACGCTGACCCGCAAGGCCCGCCACGGCTTGGCTCCTCCATACCTAGCTGAACTGCTGCACCAGTTTCAGCATGTTCGCACCCTCTGGTCCTGTGTGGACAATACATGAGCTGTTCGATTTCTCGGCTTAAAGACCGTTGGCGACAGAAGCTTTATCTCTGCAGGTCCTAAACTGTGGAACTCACTTCCACGATTGATTCTGAGGCAACGACAACTACTCTCCTGCTGCCGACTATGGCTCATTCTTTTCAGCGGTCCTGAGCTGCTAGTTCTTTGCTACTCACTAACTCAACTGCTCTCCTGACTCTGCTATGCTTCCCACTTTCTCTTTGTAGCGTGATATGGGAGTCGGTTGGCTACCGAAGCCGTTTAGGTTGTGAGCTATACAAAATTCTCCTGCGTAACACCCACATAGTCTTTATATGGAATTACAGACAAAGATACATTGCATTTACATGCTTACCCAGTGCATGTCACCCCAACCATGTTATGCTTGTTTCATTGTTCACTGAGCATGCTGCTACTACCCATTCGAAATTTTCATACTTACCCAGTGCATGTCACCCCAACCATGTTATGTTTTTTTCATTGTTCACTGAGCATGCTGCTACTACCCATTCGATCATGCTTTCTTTGCAGCACACATTAAGTGAAAGAGATTTTCTGAGGTCGTTATAGCAAGGTATTATCACTATTGTTATGGCTTGATCGGTCGGTCTATTTAATTTGCTAACAGAAATTTCACAAAAGTTTGGAGGTATGACTTACCAGAGACACAACCCCGTTGTGCTCTAATAAAGACACTTTATTTGAAGGTAGTACAATGCTGTATTCCCTTTTCGGTGTCGACTGCAAAGGTGCAAAGGGGGAGATCAGTATTTACAGCTACGTGGGGGGAATTAGTACTTACAGCTACGTGGGGGGGGGGGGGAATCAGTATTTACAGCTAGGTGGCGGCACGCCGAGCTCCTCGGGAGATGAACTCTCATCTGAGCAGTAGGAGAGGATTGTCTACTTCCATGAAGAGTGAGGTCCTAGGCAGCTTGACCCTACGTACTCACTACACTCCTACTAGGGTGACAGTAGTAAACTGCAGGTATTCTACCCCGAAGTCGATTGCACAGGAGCGAAGGGTGAATATCCTTTAATTTAGCTGCTGGCTCCCTAGTAGCCAATAAGAGGTTAGGGAGGGATAGACTAGGACTATCCCGATACAACTAAGTAGAGGAAGGACTAGGGAAGGACCACGATCCCGAAAGAATACACCAAAGATAGTATGCGTGTTGCTGTTAGCGAACAGTCTAAATCCTCAGCTAGGAACTGAAGAAGCTAGTCCACAGATTGCTGCATCTAAAGACAAAAAGGGCTGTTACAACAAGAAATGAGCATTGCAACAGCTTGCGCTAGGTTCAGAGTCTCAGCTAGAGTGATAACAGGATAATCTTTTCTAATAATCTTAATATTGCCTAATTATACTAAAAGTCCTTCAGCAGAATGCCAATAAGCCGAGATGACATTAACAAGCTGGTTCCTTTACAGTTTGTGCCCTTCTTAAAAAACTATATGTCAAGTATACAACGTAATCTTATTTCTTTTCAAAGAACGGTAATCTTTGAAGCTAGCCAGTGTATGTCAAATAAATGCACTAGGATGCTGCTCCTAATATTGTCCGTGACTGTATGATATGGTGGAAAACTTCAGCAGCTCAAAAAATATTTCTGTGAAGTTAGTTATAAAAGCCCGAACCAGAAACAGCATCTCTTTAATGTAAGGTGGACAATCGTCTTTCGATTATAGCCTCATATGGTTTAACCTACTCATCAAAATCGCCATCACCGTGCCTTGAAATATCATGCCTTGAAAACAGTGAAACTTCCTACATTTCACAACACAGCCTGCCGAGTGTAGGAGTGCTCCCATTCACAGCAAAAGGCTACCCAACAATTTTTTTACATTCCTCGAGCCAACTACAGAAATTAGCTTCACTTAGTGGCAGTAGCCTGCTCAGCCTCATGATTTGCTTGGCCAAGCTCAACACAGCGGTTGGACGATAATCGAGTGAAAACAGTTACCAAAACATCAGCAGCCTGCTTAACACTTCATGTTGAGATTGCAGTGGGCTCCCCAGCTTTTACGCACTATGTAGCTTCTTGGAATAACTATCTTTGAGTCTAAAAGTCTTGCAAACTTAAGAAACCGCAAGCAATAAAAAAGAGCAAGGCTAATCATTGCTAATCATTCACACCATTTAAGTGGCTGCAACATGGAAGCATATCGATCAGCCGGCAGAACACACACTAAGTTTAGTTTAAGCCTCATATGAAATACCCGGATCACGTCGATTTGAATGGCATAGTTACACAAAATGCTGATCACAGATTTGAAATGTTCACATTCATTGCCCACCAAACCTGTTTCTGTATTGCAAAGCTTAAATTAAACATCTCAGTTGATACAAATGTTGTATTCGCCAATGCAGATAAACTGACAAAAAAGTATTGACTGTGCCCAAGATACAAAGCAGAAGAAATCGGTCAACGACTGCCGTTGTGGTCTAATGAGGCGCCTACAAGCGAGGCTACACACACATAGAAAAACCGAACAAGCTGGTGTAACTCCCGAACTACCACTAGCTCTGTCCCGACTTCCACTTTAGGCTCGCTCGCCTCGGATCCTGCGAGCCAACTGGATGTCCTTGGGCATAATGGTCACACGCTTGGCATGGATGGCACACAGATTCGTGTCTTCGAACAAGCCAACCAAGTAAGCTTCGCTGGCCTCCTGGAAAGTACCACAGATCCTTTATACTAACGGAGACAGAGAGTAGCAGGGAGCAAGAATCCATCGCAGGTTCTAGAAAAGAGAGCTACGACGCGGTAGCGGCGCTAACAAGATTTTGGCGCCTACCTGCAAAGCCCCAATGGCGGCACTTTGAAACCTCAGGTCCGTCTTGAAGTCTTGCGCGATTTCACGAACGAGTCTTTGGAATGGGAGCTTACGTATCAGAAGCTCGGTCGACTTCTGGTAGCGCCTAATCTCTCGGAGCGCCACCGTGCCCGGGCGATAGCGGTGAGGCTTCTTAACACCGCCAGTGGATGGAGCGCTCTTTCGCGCTGCTTTGGTGGCCAACTGCTTGCGCGGGGCTTTTCCACCGGTTGACTTACGAGCTGTCTGCTTGGTGCGAGCCATTACTCAATAATCTATAAAGGCAATAATTTAAAGTAGTACCACTCAGTTCAAGGAGCGCAGACAACCGAGACCAACAGCAACGGACGAAGCAAGCATCCTAAAATCGACGGCGGCACCGCTACGCTGGCTCGCACAAAGGGGTTCCGCCAGTCGCAGATGCGTGAGAACAAACTACACTATCCTTTAGCCATCAGGAACGGCGTCATGTTGTACAGAATAGGGGGCTCGCGCAGATAACTTACTGTTTGCAGCTGATGATCCTCCGCACGAGAGCAACCGACGGAACGACTTTCGGGAATGCCACAATGGCCGCCCAATCTACCCACAGTTCTATTTATGGGCATGCTCCGCTTCCGCCCACAACAATTACAGCGACGCCACATCTACATCGTTTTTTGAGTAACGTACCGCCTGCGGTTCCTCGACGTCTGTTTGGCGCCAGCTGTTCCCCCTTTTTCGCCACGATCTTTCGCATTTATGTGCAAGGAAGTTGCAACCAATATCTTTCTAATTCTTACCTGAAGTTTTATTAGACGCACGAATTTGTATCGCTGTGAAGGATATTGCATTAATTCGTCGACAGCTCGTAATAAAATTTAGGTGTCCTCTTTGACGAATGCTCTGGAGTTTAAAGTTCTAGTTTTTTTCTATCCCTGTGTATGACTAAGGACTATTTGGCGTAATAGGTGGCTAAATATATTACTAGATCATTGAACCTCTCTCGGCCCGGCTACTAGAACTCGCCGTTCACACCCAAAAGAGCCATTAGGCCTCCACACACAATGATTGAGAAGCGGCCGTGAGATGGGTGCGTAAATCAGAGTGGTTAATTCCTTTATCTCGTTGGCGAAAGTAATTTCTAAAATTCGGACTGCGTATCTTCAGATCAATAGGGACCCGTCGCAACTCATCCAAGCGGGTACCTATTGTTCAACAGATACACACTCCGAATTTTAGCTTTGAGTTTCAACGACTACCTAGCCAGGCCTGACTTTGTTATGACCGCGCGACCCTAGCTACTTCGGGTAGTGGCACGCGATGTGCAAAAATCTGAAGCTCGTAGTACGCTAACGGTAAAGGGACATGGTTTGATATTCTACACACGGCGCTAATAACAACACCGTATTAGAAAAACGCAAACAATCGCCTGCATATTACGGCTAGTACAGCAGGTAACTATCAACAAACTCGCATACAGGCTTACAGCAGCAGCTCGCGCTGAGCGCTAGGACTCACCGATTGGCAGACCGTTGTTACTCCAAACGTCACGTTCTCAACTGAGCGACTTAGACCAGGCTCTTAACTTATACGCCATAGCCAGGTCATAAGTCATACGATAATCTCGTTCATACATAATACTTAACTGTTAGTAAGCAGCAATGACTTATTTCAGCTATTTCATAAGCTGCTCTCAGTTATAATCCATTAGCTAAGCTCGTAGTTCGTAATCGAGGTTCAGCTGTCAAGCTCGCGGTTCAGTATCTCAGGTCGTTTCCAAATGCATCAATCATTACAACCCGTTACCCGGGGGAATTGCAGCGTCGCTTGCGGCACCATTCAAGTCTCAGCTAAAGACGCACCTGTTTCGGTCAGGTTCTCTTCCATCCAAAGTAAACTTGTACTGTTTTGTTTCGGAGCGCTTTTCTTGCGTACCCGTGCATGATTCAGTCCTCGCCACTAGCCAGAGCTCTCACTAACCAGTGGCCATCAGCGTCTCGTTGCTTGTGTTAGCATGCAGGGCTAAGCACGATTCTTGCACGCTTTTGCATGCTCGATGCTACGCGCGTCACTAATAATTGGGTATTGATTATCTTCGCCGCCTTGATTTGGCCCAGGGGTAAGGTGCTTGCCTTTAATGACCAAGGTCGTGGCTCGAGCACTGCGGTATATCTACAGCGCGTGGATAGAGGTAGAGCTCTCTCGTTTGGTGCTATTCGAATGAATTACTCATATATAAATATATATATATATATATATATGAGTAATTCATTCGAATATATATATATATATATATATATGTGTGTGTGTGTGTGTGTGTGTGTGTGTGTGTGTGTGTGTGTGTGTGTGTGTGTGTGCGTGTGTGCGTGTGTGTGTGTGTGTGTGCGCGCGCGCGCGAGCCCGAGCGCTCGAGCGAGTATTCAAGTTCTCTTGGAATGCTAGACAAACGAGCTATTACTACCAATCGTAATTCCAGCCGCACGTTTAGGATTTCCCACGAAGAGGAGGAGGAGCTGTATCATAGTTTAGTTTAATGACAGCCGACGCAGAGTGTCGAGCTTCCACATGGCGATTGCAGTGGCAGTGGCAGCGGCGATCCGTTACTGCGGCCTTCAGTGCACTCGTCCAGCGTCCACAGCCGGCGCCTCCTCAGTCCGAATCGCCGAGGTTGCCCGTCAGAAGCCGCCCTCTGCGCCGCTCGGCTCTCGCCGCGTCTCGCTCTGCTCGAGTAGGCAGCCACGCCCTGCGTCGATGCGAAATTAAATGTCATCGATCATCGCCGAGAGAAGAGGAAAGGCGCACGTGAAGGTGTCTGGCCGCCGCACTGCACGGCAGCGCCGCACACGCCACACGCAATCGCGTCGTAGCTCTCGATCGAGGTGGCGGGCTTTAGCGGTACCGATCGCCACGCATCGGACAACTTCCGCGCGGCGGGCGGGCCGCCAGAACGCGCGCGCTCGCGCCGCGCCCCCCCGGGGCGCTCGACTTTGCCGGCGCGCGCGTGCGCGCGGGCGTCGCGTCGCGGCAATCGTGACTCCACTTCCGGCGTCGTGCTCAGATCGCTACGCGCCTTCGGGCCGCGTCGGTGCAGAGTAGGAATGAGAGAAATGGGCCGCGTCCGATCGACGGTGCGCGCCTCGGCCTCCCCGCGCGTCCGTCGGTGGCCCGCTGTCGCTGCGTCTTAGCTTAGCTGCGAGGCTCCAACTCCGCGATGCGGGTCGCGGGTTCGAGTGCCGCCGCAGCAGGCAATTCTTCATTTTACACTTTATAGGTGGCTGTGATGAGAGCCGAGGGGGCTCGTCTGCCCTTCTATAAATGAGGCGGCGGCGGCGGCGGCGGCAGCATTGGAGAAGGTGCTCTTTACACTGCTGCTGCTGCTGCTGCTGCGAATGTGCGCTTTTTCGCCTTTTTTCTTATCCTTCGCGTCGGATCGCACGCCGATCTCGGAAGATCTCCCGAGATTCTCCCGAGACTCTGGTCTGGTGCGAAAGACGAGTTATCGATTTGAGGATTTCCTGCTAAACAAGACCCGCTAAATAATAGTGGCTTTCGATTAGTTAGACAATTCGGTTTCTATAACGCATTAAGCCGAACGGCAACGTCTAATCGCGTGATACGGTGACTGGCCGCGTGATCGATCGCCCCGCGCGGCGGCGGCGGCGGAGCCTCAGTTGAGCGGAGCCGCATTTGGAGACGGCTAGAGCACCGGCGAAGACAGGTAAGCCGCTGTGGCGGCGGCGGCCGCCACAGCGGCCACAGCGGCGGCGAAGCGCACTCTTCGGCAAAACCGCCACTCCTTCGCCTTTGCCGTGCGGGCGTCGTGGGCGGAGGCCCGCGCGCGTGCGCTGCCCTGCGGCCGTGGCTGTGTGCGAAAGAAACTCTGCGGCTGCGAGCGGATGCATCGTTGAGCCGCCGCTTGCAGTCAACGGTTGCTCGATCTTGGAGGGGACTTTTAATGAAGCCGCGTCGCCTCCGGCGTTCAATCTAGATTGGCGCCGCACCCGCTTTCGCAGCGAGCGCACGCAGACCGGGGCACCGCACGCAAGCGAGCGAGCTGCGTCGGGTAATCGAGCGGCTTCCGGCACGGCAGAGAGTGAGAGAATGTGAGTGAGAGAGAGAGAGAGAGAACGCGAGAGATACAGAGAGCGAGAGAGAGACACAGAGAGAGAGAGAGAGAGAGAGAGAGAGAGAGAGAGAGAGAGAGAGAGAGAGAGAGAGAGAGAGAGAGAGAGAGAGAGAGAGACAGAGAGAGACAGAGAGACACAGAGAGAGACAGAGAGACACAGAGAGAGAGAACGAGAGAGAGAGAGAGCGGGTATAATCTAGAATCTAGTGAAGCAAGCTAGCCCGTTAAGCTTACTGCCGCTGGAGCGTTTGTGTGTGTGTGAACTAGCGTAGTTTATCCAGTGCAGATGTAACCGGGCACAAATGCATGCTGTTCGTTGGGGAAAGAGGATACTACCTCTGACAAGCGGTCTTTGCTAAAGAAGTCTGGCGATTTTTTTGCCTAAATAAGCCTTCTGCAAAAGTGAGCTCGCGTCATCTCTATATAAGCATCAAGCTATTTTTGCTCTCGGAAGAAAATGTTTGCCGGCCCCGCGCTTTCTGCGTGGGTGGCGCGAGCCTGCGCTCAAGAACACGGCCACGCCACCTGCGTTAACGTATTTTTTAATCTGGCGCACCACCTACAGCAAGGTGTTTTTATTTACGTAGCCAAACATGAAAGTCAACTGACGAGCCTCGATGAACCGGAAGCGCGCGGGCGATGACGCGCGAGCTTCCGGGTGCGAGCGGTGCGTGCGTCGCTGGAATCGGCCGCACGTGGTCTTCAGCGAAGCGCTCACGCTATGTTGCTCAGCATAACAATTAAGCGCTGGCCAATTTGCGGGCGCCGTTGTGACAGCGAATGAACGATTGATAGTTCAGAGTGAGTTCGCGTTAGAGCTGATACGCGATGGCGACTGATCGTACAGCATACAACGCCAGCGTAGGAAACGGTCGATCGACCGCTCTCAGGCCGCTTGCTATACTTGGTGCACCCGCGGCGAGATAGATGCCCTTTGAAAAAGACGCACCGAAGTGCGCGAACCTTTTCTGAACGTACTGCACATGTAACTGCCAGCATTTTGCCGGAACTACGGTGGATGTGAGCCATCGCTCAACATCCTGATACCGGAAGCGGTAACTCAACATACCGGAAGCGCAGGAGAGTAACCGCTTTAAATCTTGCCGGGGAATTGATCTCGTCGAGCTGTTAGCAGCAATTCCGAACGCTGAGCAGTGTCTGACCAGGTCGCGTGCATTTTGCAGATTGAAAAACGACTTTATTAGCGCCATCCCTGCACAGCGTGCGTCAACGCGTGCGTCACCCGGTGTAGGAGGCGCGATTGCAAATGTAGCCTTGCTTTGTGCTCGTTACAAAAAGATTGAGTAGCTCGCGTTTTCCAGGCTTGCCTTTGGCGGCAGCATGTAAATGACATTGCGGATCACGAACGACCCGCGCTCCTTTTTCAAGAAAGTTTACCGATTTTTCCGAGAGACCCGTCTAGTTGGGTTCGCTCGCCACTGTCTACACACTGGGCGGTCTTACGCGGTCGGCGAGAGAGCGTCAGTTCGCCAGCATAAACCGCAGCCTCGACTTGTTTCTAGCAGTTGTCGCCCGCCCGTCCGTCCGTCCGTCTGTCCGTTCGTTCGGGATTCCAGAGGATGCGAAATTTACCAACGGCCACGCCCACGGCCAGAGCGAGGCCAGGCCGCCAGAGCGAGGCCGGCGAGGCGAGGCCGAACTGTTCGACGGTCGCGACAGGTCGATCGCTCGGGAGGCGGAGCATTGATTGATTGCTTACTTCTCCGTCGGCGAGGCGGCTACAATTGAGTTGATTGCTAAGTAGACGCGCGCGCGCGTTTCATTCTCGTAACGGAGGCAGCTAAAGAGCTTAGCGTGTCATTTGCCTTCGCTGAGTTGATTCGTGTTGATGAAAACAGCTGTCTGCACTCCACGCTTCAGCTGCGGAGGACACAGGTCGACTATCAGTATTTAGAGCCACGACGCAGAGAGCCCTAAATAGAATGTAGGGTGCACGTAGATCGAGGCTTGAGAGGTTACTCTTTTGCAGAAGCGTTCTTAGCGGAAATTCAAGAAGGGGACTCTACTCAGACAAAATTTGCGGCAAGACGCGCGAGGGGCGAACGAAGGAAATGCATGAACAAAGAAATTTGTTTTCTTAACATTTAAAAGACTACCGAACCCTAAAAAAATGATCAAGGCACAGAACACAGAAAAAACAAAACGACGTCTATCGCGAGGACATTCTTTAAAAAAAAGTCTAGTGATCAGTCGTGAGCAAGATCGGCTATCAAAAGCAATTAAAAAAAGCATCGGACGTACACGCGCGAGTAGCACTCACAGAGGCTCGCGGAGGGTCGTCGTCGGGCCGATGGCTGCAAAGCTCTGAAGAGCTTCGAGAGCAGACCTGACAGCTGACTATAAAAACTGAATCTTGACGGGGCTCACAGAGACTCTACTTCCGTCAAGTAAAAGTAAAGCAAAGACGCAGATCGGTTGCTAAGCATCCACATACGCGCAGTGGAACAAGACCCTCGGAGAATGCAGCTGGCAGCGTGCGGTGAAGAATTGCCCGCTCGCATAAAGCGGATCGATCGCCCACTGCTCGACTCGAGAGCGCGGGACCCGGGTCGCCTGCGTGCGTGTGCTTAACCATCTAGTGGGTGCTACGACTCGTTGACGTGCACAATTCCTAGCACAATCAGATTACGAGTCCCTTATCGTTTTAGCGCGTAAGGCTAGTGACACTCTAGATGAGTCATTTTATGGGGCACCGCAGGCAGCATCCCGACAAGTCGTCAGCAGGCATTCGTCGTCTTATGCCTACTATGCAAGAAAAGGGGAAGCTCTCGAAACGGATCCGCTCGGAAGCCATGCGAGACATTAGCCGCCGCGGACTGATTTAAACTGACTGCTCCAGCAAGTCAGATCGGTTTGGATCAGCTTGCACGTGTCTAACGTTGCCTCGATTATTTCTTGCAACCAAAAACCACGAAGCGAAATCATAACAGTTCATTCTCACTCCCACGAGCGCACAAATATGGCGCGGCCAGTCGCCGGTGGTTGATTGACTCGACACCTTGAAGTTGAGACGACATCGTCGGTGGCGGTGTGGGCTAAGAAATCAATTGTAATAATAATGCAGTTTATAGCGCGCTCAGAGAGCTTAATCGCTTTCTAATCACCTTACGTATGCTGCAAAGGAGGCATGGTCGATTGGTAAGCGGTAGCATGCTCAATGGCAATAAGAATAACATGCTTAGAGGTGACGTGCACAGAGTCAGCATGCAAAGGTGGTTGGTGGCAGCAGGATTTTTATTGATAACAAACCCCGAAGCCTCACGGTCAAGAAGTTCCGGATTGTGATTTTTCGCACATGCAATTTTCCCTTTAACTCCGAATGAAATCCTCCTCGTGACAGTCCTCGCTCGCACACCGGGCTCTAATCGGACGCCTCGGCGGCCCAGTGGGAACTTCTGGCGATCTTGAAATCCCTTTCACCAATCTCCGAAATCTGCGAGTGAAACACAGATTTGGCATGCGCAGCCGGTGGAGCCCTGGTGCCAAGACGCTTGCTTAAACTGGCTGCTGCGTCGTCGCTAGGCGAGCGCTCTCGCGCTCACCTAGCGACGGGCGGAGCCGCGCTTCATACGCCGCGAATTCGCCATCGAGGCGAGTGTCGTCCGCTTGCACAACGTCTGCCACGCCGCGCCGCCAGGCGAGACGCGCCACGAGAGGCTAGCAGCGGCGCGCGCGCGGCGGCGGCTGCGGCGGCTGCGGCGCGCCGAGCGCGAAGCAGATGGCGCCAGCGCGCCGCGCTCGCCGGTCCTTGCCGCCGCCGACGGGAAGAGCCGCGTCCTCGTCCGCGCTCAGCAGCGCCGCTTGAGATGCGACTCGGCGGGCGGACCGACCGACCGACCGACGTACCGACCGGCGGCTGCGCAGAGGCATTCGCTCGAGCGAATCGGAGCCGGGACGAAGCAGCTCTCGCCAAGTGGCGCGCGGAAGCGCGCCGTCGCGTCGGCGGCGTGCATTTCGTCGCAGCCGCCGCTCGGGTGACGCGGCGGCGGCGGCGGCGCGTCGCGAAGCCGGCTCGCGGTCGACCGATTAGTCCGATCGCCGCCGGCAGCTCGATTGAGTTATCGATAAATACGCCGCGCCGCCGCAAAACGAGGCGCCGCTCAAGCTCTCGAAAGCGCCGGCAGCGCGCCTGCCGAAGACCCGCAGAAGCGGGCTAGAAGAGGCGGCGGCAGCCGCCGATCGCAGCAGCCGACGGTCGGTGCTTCGTTCGCTGCGCTCAGGACTAGCTTTCGTGGGCGGGGAGGGAACGTCGAGGCTTTTTTCGTAGAGGCGATCGCTTTTAGAGGCATCGAAAGGGAAGCTACTGTTTAACGCTCTCGTTAGTGATCGCTGATCGGGCGGCGCGCCTTTGTCAAGCGGCCACCGGCCCGAGAAGGCCTTAATCGGCGTCGCCGCTCTTACTACGCATAGATTTGGCGGCGGCGGCGGCGGCGGCGGCGGCGGCGGCGGCGGCGGCGGCGGCGGCGGCGGCGGCGGCGGCGGCGGCGGCGGCGGCGGCGGCGGCGGCGGCGGCGGCGGCGGCGTGCTGCTGCTGCTGCGGCTACGCGTTCAATGCGTTCTGAATGCACCGCCGCTTTCGACTGTAGCCAAGGATACGCCGCGGCGGACAGCATGGCGGTCAACGTCGTCGGCTTGGTGGCCGTAATCGTCTTCTACGTGCTCATACTCGTCATTGGGATTATCGCCGCGAGGAAAAGCCGGTCGACGGAGAAACATCCCGATCACGTGGACATCATGCTCGCAGGCCGGAATATAGGGCTGCTCGTGGGCATATTCACCATGACCGGTAAATGCGCGTGCTGCGGCGCTGAGCTGCGATGCCGCGATGCGCTCCCTCCCTCCCCCACCCCGCTCCTCTCGCTGCTCGGAGCGCTTCGCCACGCGGAGCGCTCGAAACTGCCGCGCGTCGGCCGATATATATATATATATATATATATATATATATATATAGAGAGAGAGAGAGAGAGAGAGAGAGAGAGAGAGATAGATAGATAGATAGATAGATAGATAGATAGGAAGCTTTAGCCTTAGCGGAGGCGGGCGTCGACAGCTTACGTCTCGGCGACTGCGGCGCCGCGCTGTCGCTCTCAGCGGCAAGCGAGCGAGCGAGCGCGCGGTCGCGACTTCGCACGCGCCGCGCGAGCTTCGCAGCGGCTTAGGAGCGCCGCCGCCTTCCGCGTTTCTCTGCCAGAGCGAGAGCAGACGCCGGCGCAAGCCGCCGCCGCTGCCCGAGCGCCAGAGCATTTCGCGTCGCACGACGCACGACCTTTTTAATCGATAGATAGGTTTGACTTTTTGGAGTGCCGAACTTGGCACAGACGGCGGCGGCGCGGGCGCGAATGCAGGCTGATGGGAACGCGATCTTTAATCGCACGAAATGGCCCGCCTGCTATCACTGGCCGCGCGAAATCGCTGGCGCGCTCGGCCGAGCATTCTTGCACTGCGTTACTACAATCGGTGTGCACAGCGGCTTCCGCATCGCGGCAGAGCCAGCACGTGGCACTTGCTCTGCACGTGGCACGTGCTTCCACGTGCTGCCACGTGCTTCCAGCACGTGGCAGAGCCAGGCGGCAAGCCAAGAGGTCGCAACGACGCCAGCATCAGCTAGATGCACCTGCGACGAGTACCGGCGGAGCCCTGAGCTTTGCAATCGTGCCTATAGATTTGTAGGTGTAGCCAATGCACCAATGCACGCAAGCGTGCAGACAGCAGTAGCCGAACGCGTGCGTAATGAAGGGCGCTAATACCTTAACAATTAAGTCTATATTTATAGCGTAGAGAAGTCGATTTGACAGCGATGCATTGTTGCGGGCGGCTGTCAATAGCGGCCATGACGCACACCTGCCCTCGCACGGCTCAGTGGCCTAGAGCACGACTGCGCTCCTCCGTCAATCCACCAACTCCTCGAGCACAGCTGCACAGCCTAGCATATTTGCACATTGCACATTTTGCACAGCAGCATTGACTTTTACTCAGCCTTGGCCGTAGATTGTCGCGAAATTGGGTCCCAGACGATATACTTCAGGGACCGCGTATACTTAAATCAGTCGTAATCCTGCTGACTGACCTAATACGCAGCCGTTTCAGTAGGGCTGTTCTGTAGCAGTAGAAAAAAGCCACTCAGTAGATCGCGTGGAAGTCTGGGTGGCGTCTCCTGGCAGCAGCATCGTATGCGCGGAGAGGATCACTGTCTGTCTGTCTGTTTGTCTGTCTGTCTGTCTGTCTGTCTGTCTGTCTGTGTCTGTGTCTGTGTCTGTGTCTGTGTCTGTGTCTGTGTCTGTGTCTGTGTCTGTGTCTGTGTCTCTGTCTGTCTCTGTCTGTCTCTCTCTCTCTCTCTCTCTCTCTCTCTCTCTCTCTCTCTCTCTCTCTCTCTCTCTCTCTCTCTCTCTCTCTCTCTCTCTCTCTCTCTCTCTCTCTCTGGCCGCGTGCTGTTGCTGCTGAGCACCGAACGGCCCGTCAGTCGTTGGCCACCGAGTTGCTTCCTCCAGCGGCTGCATCTATTCGACTGAAATTCCAGCGTCGCAGCGTCGCTCTCCAGCATCGCTGCTTCACCGATGCGACTATTACCGTTAGCATTCCCGACGGGCGAACCGACGATTTCGCACAGCGAGCGCTATCCGCGGACGACCGCACATCGGGTTCGACTCCGCCGCCCGCCGTCAGGCCGCCGTTCCCCCTCGGACTGGACGCTGCCAAGCGCTGATGCCCCTACCCCCTCCGACGGAGAGCGCGATCGCGCGAGATCGCGGCATGTCGGAATCGCTCTCGGCTAGCTCTGCGCCCGCCAGCCGGCGCAGCGATCGCTGGCGCTATCTCCGAAGCGCGGGGACGCGTCCTCCTCGCCGTCCGTCACTCATCGGGCGACTTACGTCAAACCAAAAAAAGTAGCCTTGCCGCGCGCTGTTTTTCGCCGGTGTCGGGGCGCGACGAAGGTCGTGGACGAAGGTCATGGCCGGGACACGGCGCGCCAAAGTCGTGGATGCACTGCTGTACGCGGAGCTCACCGACCGAAGCTTCTGCTTTTTTGGACAGACTCCGTCAGACTTGGCGTGACATTCGGGGAGCTGGCTGTGCAAGCGGGAAGGAAGCTACAGCAAGCCTGCTCGAGTGCGCGTTCGCTTAGTCTCGCTCCGCAAATAATGTTCAGCGTCTCCCGCGATATACCCAGACCGCGTACAGCGCCGCCTACCGGCCCGCTGCAAGACTAGCGGCAGCCGCAGAAGCAGCGCTTTTTCTGCGCGCGTCGGTCTCTTCGAAGGCAGCAGCAGCGGCGGCGGTGGCTGGACGGCAGCGCGCGCCACACAACGTTTCAGCCACGTGGGTAGGCGGCGGCTACATCAACGGAACTGCCGAGGTCGTGTTCACCGATGGCTACGGAGCTGTGTGGGCGCAGGCGCCTCTCGGATACTCGCTCAGCCTCGTCGTAGGTAAATTACGGCTCTTTGCGGCCTCACGTGAGCGCCGCGCCGCGCCGCGCCGCTCGGGCGCACCGACGACCGCCGCACTCTTTCAACAGGCGGCCTGCTCTTCGCGAAGAAGATGCGGTCCGCTGGCTACGTGACCATGCTGGACCCGTTTCAACAGAAGTTCGGCGAGCGCATGGGCGGCCTCCTATTCATTCCGGCGCTCTTCGGCGAGCTGTTCTGGACCGGCGCCATATTGAACGCTCTAGGCGAGTCGCCGCCGCGGCGAGCTTGCGGAGAGCTAGCTAGCGCCCCCTGGCGTCCGCGGTGCTCGCTCCAGCCTGACTGTCCCTCCCGCTCTCATCGCGCTCCGCCGCCGCAGAGTTGGCGCAATGCTGGCGGCGCGCCGTCGCTGAAGACGAAGCGCCGCGCTCCGCCAGGCGCCGCTAGGCGTGCAACTTCGGCACGGCGCCCGCCAAACTAGGCGGGGGCCGTGCCGAAGCCGACTGTCGATATGCAAAAAATATGAAAAAAGAAACGTCGACGTCACAACGAAGGGCGGTCAATGCAATTTTCTACACGGCTCGTTTGGCCTGCCGTCAGCGATGCGATGCGCAGTGCAGCGCCCGAGCACGAGCCGCTGCACTGCGCATCGAGGCCTTGCCGCCAGTTGAACTATCATTCTAGCAGTCGAGCAGGCGGATAGTATCTCTATTTTTCCGTGCCTCTCAGATTCTCGACGACGGCGATGAAAACGAATAATAAATTATCTTCTGTAATTATTCACGGGGCATTAAAGCAACGTGAATTCTAATTTTCCGCGACTCCTCGATTGGGTCTGAACCCGGCTTTCGTGGAATTTTTAGCACAAAACATTCAGTCAGATTTTCCCGGTTTCTCTCCCCTTTTAGATTTGATGTTAATATTGGTTTAATTAGGAGAAGTCGTTCTTTTTCGCTAATTGGTTGGACGTTGGAAGAGCTTTTTGCGTGCACTTTCGCGAGATTCGCCGATCCGGAGGTGCGAAAACATGTCGGCCGCAAGCGTAGTTATAAGGTACATACAGGTACGGTACATAAAGCATATCCATCTGCATATATACATTTATATATGTATATATGTCTATATATATATATATATATATATATATATATATATATATATATATATATATATATATATGTATGTATTAATATATACGGGTTATGTAAATAGTTACAGGTTTTTTGGCATATATTTATTCAAAATTTTTATGTACGAAAGAATTTATATCATACAACTATGTATACAGTTTCAATACTTGATGTACTTGTGTACAGGTATGTGCATGTATGTACATGTATAGATACCCAAGCGAATACCTGTACACAAAACAGCATGTGTTCCTATATGTATTTGGGAACATGAGCAATGCGAATATGCAGTTGCCGTTCTCACGAATAAGCACCGCGCCCCCTGCCCACTCATGATCTTCGGCCGCATTCGCACTTCTGCTTTGAACTTTACTTACGCCACCTCCAGGGTCGGCGCTGTCACGTCTCGGGCGACGACGCGCTCGCTCGCATCGAATGCCGGCCTTTGAAGAAGCCTTTTAAGAAGCGGCTGCACGCCGCAGCACACGTGCATTCGCTACAAACATTCGCTCGCCTGCAGGAGCCACGCTCGCGGTGATCGTAGACCTGGACTTCACCATTGCCGTCATCATATCGGCAGCCATAGCGGTCGTGTACACGCTCTTCGGAGGCCTGTACTCGGTCGCGTACACGGACGTCGCTCAGCTGGCCTGCATATTCATAGGCCTGGTAAGCCGTCTCCCGTAAGAATCTCTTCTACGCGTTTGAAACGTGCGCCGCCGCCGCGGCGCCGCCGCTGCCCGCCGTCGCCGGAGCGAGCGGCACGCGGCGGCCGCTGCTGCAGGTGCTGTCGCTGCCGTTCGCCATGCTGAACGAAAACGTCAAGCCCATCCTGGAGACTTCGAGCGATTGGATCGGCACGCTCAAGATTGACTCCGTCGGAAAGTACGCCGACAGCCTACTGATGCTCATATTTGGTGGAATTCCGTGGCAGGTCAGGGATCGCGCGCCTCTCGACGCTGGTTCGCCTCCGACGGCCGCGCCTTAGCAGACGCCCCGTTCCCCCTCCTCGCGGGGCCTGGCGGACGGCGATCCTGCTGGTCCTGTGGTCCCGGGTTCAAAATACGGCCTACGAAGCGGAAATGTCTCCAGTCGTTTTTACGACACAAGCGTCCTCAGACGAGATGGCACCCACCCACCGGAAGGGCAGAAAATGACGTCATCATAGAGCCGTACCCGCGCACCGTGTCCGAGTCTGCGAGTGAAACTATGCAGGTTATTTACGGTTGCACCGAATTACTGCCTAGTCCCGCAAGCTAACCGTGCCCGCTGGCAGGTTGCTGGCAGGTCGACAGGCCTGCTTTAGTCACCTCCCTCCCCCCCCCCGCCGAGATGCGAAGGATAGGTGGCGCGCCACAGAGAACGCCCCTCTAGCCCGGATGCTCCTAGCAGAATTTTCCCAGAGAAGCTCGGTAACCTCCCACCCCCCACCCACCTCTTCTGGGTGGCTGCCTGGTTTCCGCGGAGACGCTGGGCGGCGGATACGGAGAGAGCGGCTACGGATGCTTACAGGTGTTAAGCGCGCAGATTCGAGGTCTTTCTCTTTTTGAACGATGTATCGCTTTTCATTTTAGATCTGGCCCTACAAGCGCTCGACCTTCGGGAGCGCGAGCTCGCTGTAGGTTTCCCGAGGCCGTGGGGGGGGGAGCGGCGTAATCATTTTTAATGGAGGCTCTCGCTATTCTTGAGGAGCTACTTAAGAGGTGAAGCTTTTAGTCTTGACTTCTGTGACTCAGTTCTTGCTGGTCTACCGGTCTGTGCAATGAGACGCCTAAAGTGATTTGGTGCAAAACTCTTAGCTATAGGCTAGTCCGTCGCGAACGTCGCCATTGCCACATTACACCACCTGTCGCCCACCTAGACTGACTCCCCGTCAAGCAGCGTGTCGACATCAAGGCTCCGCCATTGTTTTTTTAGGTCCATTCATTCTCGGAAATGCTTCCTAGTAAGAATTTGCATTGTACCGTGAGCTCTTCTCACTCAAGTCATTTAGCTGTGCCATTAACCAACCTCAAATCAGTTAGAGACGTGCCTTCAGTTCGTATGCACTCAAAGCCGGAACTCACTCCCGACTGACGTCAAATTGTCTTCTGACTTGACGACATTTAGAAAGATGCAGGAATCCACCTGGTCCACCGCAACATTTGCTCTGCCCGCGTGAATTTTCCTGTTTGCTTGTGAGTGGTGGCACTATATGTGCACGCTATAAGTAACCAATCTGTGTGCATCCTTTCTAGCACATATAAATTCCCTAGAACGAGATCTGGTTCTCTTAGGGCGTTATACAAATTTCCTGCTGCCATCATTTATGTTCGCGTCTAAAGAGGCGAGCCTCCCAGAGGTGAAGCTTCAGGCTCTCCAACAGGTGTTTAGCGACTTCTCGCTCTGGACGATGTCTAAGCGTGCTTCCGGGGCGGCTCGCCGGCGTGAAACCTAAATCTCGCCGAAACAGGTATCGAGACTTGTGTTTGCATAAGTTAACGCGAGCCGTGGCCGGCTGCCCGTGCCTTCGGCTTGCCGCGCTTCAAAGTCCTCCTTCGAGTAAAGGCCGCTGTACTGTTCCAGATGCGGCTAAATGCCAGTCTGCGACTTCTCGGGCTTGCCAAACGCGGGCGCCGTTCTCATTTAGAACGCGCGCGCGCCCGTGGAGGCTTCTGTGAAAGCGGAAGCTGAAGGAGCGGAGTTTCTAGCTCGTCCAAAGTGAGGCGTTTTTCAATACGTTTTTTTATGGATTTATTTGGGGCGCAGCTAAAAAGGGCTGCCTGGCGGCGCACCTTCAACGCTTGAGAGTCTGCTTTCAGTAGCGGCCACCAATTTTAGCGGGGAGTTTAAAAGGTATTCCGCGAAGCGCCCCCTATCTCCTCCCCCCCCCCGCGCCGCATTGAGCGCTCTTATTCCGAGTCGGTTTCGTGGCGGCTTCGTGGGTGGGAGCCTAACTCTTCTCGATCGATTTTAAAAGCGTTTCATTTTGCGAATGTTTCGACTACTAGCTGGCAATTAGTGTTATTATTATTATTACCCCGTCCGCAGTGCAGCTAGAATGAGGACTCCTGGTCAGTGATGCTTTTGCTAGGCCAGCGGCGTCCAGCCGCTCAGCTGGAACAATCAAGTTCGGCGAGATAAGTTTGCCTTGCCTGGTTTGGCCCAGGTGTAGGATGCTCGCCCGCCAACGTCCGAGGTCGTGGGCTCGAGCCCTGTCAGGTACTACAGTGCCTGGATAGAGATCGAGTCTTCTCAGGGCGCGATGCGAATGAATTATATTCTGCAAAATTCCATAAACCTTCCGGCTAGCCAGACCGATGAGAATCCGTGCTCTCCTACATCGATCGAGGTCTCAGCCGGTTGACCTGTCGATATACGGGAGCCGATTTTAAGTGTTTGACTTCCTTCATCGATGACAGCGAATATTGGCACAGCACCTGACGGACTTTTAACAAGGACTGCACAGCGTGTGGGTATCCACACAGGTCCACCAGTGGTAAGTCGAGCCTCCGCGAACTGTCGAAAAAGGATGCAACGATGCAATGAACTACTAGTGCAAGTGGCTGCCTGCAAATTGTGGCGGTTCTAATGAACATTTTAGAGTGGGACCTCACCGAAAGGACACCAGTAAGTGAGGCGCTCGTGGAGCTGAGGCGCTCATGCATTGCAAGCTATTTACATTAAGCCGCATCCTCTGCCAAAAACAACAGGAATTAATCGTTACCAGCTCAAGGGTTATTTTTACTCAGCAAATGCTTCGGCATATAAGCAGCTGGTATACTTTCGATGCAAGCTTTCACCCACTGTAGTCAGAGCAGCTGAGAAGCAACGCTAGAAATTGGTACAGTCTGAACGTTGAACCATCAGGTTCGCAGATTTCTGGCGCAGCTACCGTTGCTCGGCATGAAAACCTCGCAGGATGGCGGCATCTGCTGCAAGGTCGCTGCTACCATAAAAAATGGGGATATCTGGTGCTGGATACCAAAGATGCTAATTGCATCTCTAAGCACTGCTAGATTTTGTGTTAGAAACGCCGAGCTTAGCATTGACACAGCGCCAGCTCGTGAGTCCAGCATCTTCGACAGGCTCACATTGTAAAGTATTGTATCTTCACATGAATCGGGCAGAAATCGTCCGATGGAGACTGTACACGCAGAGATGGTGAACTGCACAGCCAAGGAATGAATAGGCAATCGATGTGTGCATACTCACCAGCCGATAGAGCCCTCATTCGGTCTCGCTGACTGCGTACGATCGCAACAGACTAGTGTCGTTAGCTTCCAAATTGGCATGGCGCTAGTTAAGGTGGCACAGCCAAATCTTGGCTCTGGATGCGTAGCAGTCGCTGAAGCTCTACGTGTCATCGGACGTTGACCGCCGCGTCAGCATTGCCTTAGCAATTCAACGACCAGTCGTCCCCCACGATTTGGCCAATGCCCTATCGTCAAAGTTGACGCCCACAAAAATCATGCTCTAGTGAAGAATGTGGTATGCCTTGGTATTCCTTCCAAGGTATTGAGCTGATTGTCTGAATTCACTGTTTCACCGTCAAGGGTTGTATTGACTTCGAGATGTACTCTCTTTGGCCTGCAGGTAGCACTTTACTCAGCTGCACTTTACACTTTAGCCTGCGCATCTCTCCGGTCTTCTTGCTGCTCCTGCGTCGGCTTTCATTCGTAATTATGCCGCTACACGCACAGAATTGGAATCTTTTGATGATCGGGCCACTAGTTCGTATGAAACGTAAGTCTGGAGCTCGCTTCCCGCTCCCGTCGCTTTCCCGCTCTGTCACCACCTGCATCGGCTTTTCGTCATTCGAGTTGCTGCCAAAGACGAACTTGCTCCGCTCAGCTTTCCCCTGAGTCTCAGCGAACTTGTCTTTTTGTGTGTTTCTGTGAGTTGTGCACACTTACTTGTGCACGATCCAGCGCACGTTGGTAACCTCGGGTCATACTAACCGGTGACCCTTAGCGTCTTTCGCATTTGCGTGCTTGTCTAATCGCGATACCGGTGTGCTTTCTTGTGTCTAAGTACGATACCTTACTTCTCATCAACTCACGATTGTTGCCTCTCTCGCAGCAGAATGTAGAGCGCCTCGGCAGTGATCCGCTTCTCTAGAGAGATAGAGAGCGCTAAACAAAAGACTGGCTACTATTTTTATACGCACCTATTTATAACAGCGTTTTGTGGGTCTTTACGATTCGTCCTTCGTGTGCATATGCGTGCTTACACTGTGCCCTGCTGCTTGCTGATGCTAACGTCTACGATGGCCGCTTTGGCGACACGCTTTTGCCTCCGGCCGGCGAGAGGAGGAGGAGGAGCAGAGGCACAAAAGCGCAGCGGCTGCCGTTACGTAATGCAGTACGTTACTCAGTACCGTGCTGGTGTACATGCAACACAGCAGTACGTATGCAATATCTTGCCTCATTTTGAGATCAAGTTAGTGCAAAATCCGGGCATCTGAGCTAGCCGAGCCGAGTAGCATAGTCGGAGCCGGGGTTTCGCAGGCGAGGGACTATTATCGTCGACCCGGACGCGTTCGCTTTCCTTTTGACTACGTCGCTCTCCGCTGACCTAACGTTTAGTGGAAACACGTGGGCGTCAATACGAGAACAGGGGCTGGGCGAGTCCGTAGAGTGATTTTCGCTACGAGCTACGAGCTTGCGCTCTATTTATTTACCCGCCATTCAAAGCTGACAAGTGGCAGTGCAAGGCATCCTGCGAGGAAGGACCCAAGGAGGAGACAATGGCGGGCCGGTCCTCTGGCAGCTTGCAGGTGAAGGAGGCTCCTCATACTCACGCCATCGCCATTTTGACTCTCTATCCGCCATCTCATCCGCCATCGCACCGTGACTCGCTAGCATTAAACTGCGTTTAATTACAGCTGGAATATAGCGCCGTCCTAAAGGCATTTTGAAAGCAGCCGCGCAGCCTACGAGAAGTTTCGCGAAGTTAGCTGCTGACGAATTTGGCCGAGGTCTTTGGATTTTTAACTGGCCACCAGCTTTGCCTCAGCTCCGGCGTGAATCGCGCTCGGCGTGCAAATCATGGCGCGAACTGCTACAGCGAGCCCCGCTCCCTCACGCCCTTCCATTTGCTTACGCTACCAAAACTGACCGCTGATCGCGAAAGCCTTTCACTTTAGGTCTACTTTCAAAGAGTTTTGTCGTCGAGGACGGCCAAAGGTGCCCAGCAACTTTCGTTCGCAGCCGCGTTCGGCTGCCTAGTCATGGCAGTGCCGCCCATCTTGATCGGGGCGGTTGCAAAGTCCACAGGTACGAACACACTTTCTGCTTCTATTGGCTGCTGGCGAAAATCAACCCACAACCGTGTCGCTCTTGCCACATTAAAGCGGATCGGTAAAGTTGCACTGTTACGACGTCAGCTCGTGTGAAGTTCGCAGCATTTTAAGAGAATTTCTCCCTTTCGTGCGAATAAATTAAGACGATGTACCTCCGATGTAACTCCACAAAGCCATGAAGACCATACGGGTGTTACGCATGGTACACACCAGCTTCAGATAGTTGAATATTTAATGAATTACGTTGTGTGGGTGACTAGTTAATTTACTAGATTTGTCTGCTAGAACTCTTCTCACCCGTCTCGCTACCCTCTCTCTCTCTCTCTCTCTCTCTCTCTCTCTCTCTCTCTCTCTCTCTCTCTCTCTCTCTCTCTCTCTCTCTCTCTCTCTCTCTCTCTCTCTCACCATCCAGCCTCCTTCCTCCAGGCGTTAAAGTTTGCATAGATAGAACTGTTAAAAAGGAAAAACTAGTGCCAACTTAGACATATATTCATTTAAAAGTAGCTTATTGTTTGCTCGAATTCCCTTAGAGTGAATTCCGTTCCAGCTACTTCAGCTGTAGGAGCACGCCAAAGATGACTAATGTAGAACTAAAAATGATGAGAGGTGAAAATTATGCGTTTATTAAAGCAAAGGTCTTTGGTTTGCTAAAGATGAGGTGTATTCTCGGTCACTTAATATTCGATTTGTATTACGGTAGCCCTCATATTTGAGGATTTCATGAATTGTGGCTCAGTCGAAGCGATACGTAGAAAAGTAGGACGAAGCTACGCTGAAAGCTTACCACCCTTTTTTGGCTGTTTTGTAAACAAGCACGTAGCCATTTTTTTAATTGAAACCCTAGCAGACGTACGAACGCACTTTGTACACGAAAGCTACTTATATAGAGCTCAACTTATCGCAGTCGTTACATCACATCAGTACTTCAAGCATGTTCTGAAAATCTTTGACTCGGCATTAAGCTTTATGGCGTAGATGCTACAAATACACTTCCGGCTAGCATTCTCTATTTGTAAACACTGTGTACTACGTAGCGTATGCATAGCCATTTGTTGCGGCGTGGCTGAAACATTTCACATTCAGTCCGAACTTTAATTGCTCCCCAACAAGCATTGAATCGACTCCGAGATTCATTCTCTGGCTTACAGGTCGCTTTCTCTCGCTTACACACTCCAACCTCGCTCCGCCGCTGTGCTTTCGCACCTCCCGCACCTCGACTTCCTTTCGTCTCGCGATCGATTCGATCTCGACTTCCTTTCGTCTTTCTTTCGGCGATCGGGCCTTCCGTTCGTCTGCTGCTAGTCTTTAACTCGCTGTCAGTTTCTGTCACATCGACTTTAAAGTCTCGGTTGAAGACGCATCTTTTCCGCCGAGCTTTCCCTTCGCCCCATGTTTAGCACAAGTTTGATTTGTGTGGGCTTTGTTGCTAACATGTGCACGACTCAGCTCACGTACACTAACTTGGGGTGGGTAAAGCCGCCTGCCCCCGAATGCCTCGCTTTCGTGCTCTTTCGCGGCTTTTTCTAGGCTTGATTGCTTCGCACTCGCGAATTTGCTCGTGTGTTGGGAATTATACCTTGGTTGTTATTTACCCCGAGTTCTCTTGCAGCGAGTTGTAAAGCGCCAGCCGCTGAGATTTTTTCTTGGGCGCTATAGTAATAATAATACACTTGATATAGCACCCTCAGAGAACTCAATCTCTTTCTAGGCATTTTACATCAGCTGCAAAAGAGGCACGATCGAATGGTTAGTGACAACATGCTCAATAAACACCAAGAATGACATTGTGGCTTGCACAGGGTCTGCATGCAAAGCACATAAAGGTCGAATCACTTGTACCCACTAAATGCTATGCTAAATATATGCGTTTTTAGTTTCTTTTAAAATGTGGGTAAGTCGGGAGATGTCGTGACGCAAGTCGGGAATGCATTCCAGGCATTGGGAGCATGCGAACTAAAAGCACGGTCTCCAAAGGATGTGAGATTTGTACGAGGTATGAGTAATAATAATAATAATGCACTTGATAAAGCGCCCTCAGAGAACTAAATCTCTTTCTAGGCGTTTTACATTTGCTGCAAAGTGAAATGCAATTAAATGGTAAGTAAAATCATGCTTGAAAAACAAACAAAATGAATAATATGGTTAGGGGTGGCATGCACAGGGTCAGCATGCATATGTGGTTAGTGGCAGCATGCACAGTGTCAGCACGCATAAGCGCATCAAGGATAGATTCCAAAAAGCAGGTGGTACGATGTTTAGCCTGGTGGGGCAGTAGATCTGATAGGTAGGCTGGGGCCAAAGAATGAAGGGACCTAAAAGTGAGTGACAAAACCTTGAAGTCTTATGTTTTGCTTGACTGGGAACCAGTGCAGGTCGGCGAGACGTGGTGTGATGTGGCAACTGCGATGCTCACGATAGACCAGCCTAGCCACACTGTAAGCACCTGATTGCACAGGATGGTAGACGAGCAAGCAGTGAGTTACAGAAGTCAAGACGATATGTCACAAATGCATGACCAATTTAGATGTGGTATCCCTGTCTAAACAAGCCCGAATTTTAGCAATTTTACGTAGCTAAATGTGGGCAGACTTGACTGTAGAACTGATGTGGTCGTCTAATGCAAGGTCAATTTGGAACATAACACCTAGGTTTGGTGCACATTCAACAGGAGATATGCTAACAGAGCCGATTTTCAGCGTTAGCCTTTCCAATTTCTGAATTACATTTGGTTTGCCCAGAACTAGTAAGTTGGTTGTATCATCATTCAATTTAAGTAAGTTTGCTGCCATCCATGTGCGAATGTTATCAATACATGCAGCAAGCAGGGAGTTAAGAGAATTCGACGTGCTGAAGAGCTAGGAGGGATTAAAGCAAAGGTACAGCTGAGTGTCATCTGCATAGAAGAAGTGAAAGCCTAGATTGTGCTTGACAATAACATTGGCAAGAGGGAGAGTATTAATCGCGAAAAGAACGCGACTCCGTTCACGTCAATACTCGGAGTCTCCAACTGAGATAGGACCTGAACCATTGCAGAGCAGTGCCAGTGATGCCCAGGCGAGATGAGAGGCGCTCTAGAAGAACTTTGTGATCGATGGTATCAAAAGCTACCGAAAGATAGAGCAAAACAAGCAGAGATACTCTACCTACGTCTGCATTCCTAAATAGGTCGTTGTTTGTTGTTGTTTGCTGCATCCATTAATTGCTGTAATTATCATGCAGTAAGGAATCTATGCTTAATAATAACAATAATAATTCACTTGATAAAGCGCCCTCAGAGAACCCAATCTCTCTCTAGGCGCTTTACATTTGCTGCAAAGTGAAATGCAATTGAATGGTAAGTAAAATCATGCTTAAAAACAAACAAAATGAATCACATGGTTAGGGGTGACATGCACAGGGTCAGCATGCAAATGTGGTTAGTGGCAGCATGCACAGTGTCAGCACGCATAAGCACGTGAAGGACGAATCACAGGGACCTACTAAATGCTGTCATAAATGGGTATGTTTTTAGGTTCCTTTTAAATGTGGTCAGGTCAGGGGATGTTCTGACGCAGGTCGGGAGGGAGTTCCAGGCTGTGGGAGCATACGAACTAAATGCACGGTCTACAAAGGATTTAAGGTTTGTACGAGGTATTTCTAGACTGTTGGATTCAGAAAAGCGGGTGGTACGATGCTTGGCCTGATGGGGGAGTATGTCGGAGAGATAGGCTGGAGCCATAGAATGAAGGGACCTAAAAGTGAGCGAGAAAACCTTGAAGTCGATCCGTTGCTTGACTGGTAGCCAGTGGAGGTCGGTGAGAAGTGGTGTAATGTGGCAACTGCGACGCTCACGACGGACAAGCCTAGCTGCGGAGTTTTGCACCAGCTGCAATCGCCTGATCGCACATGCTGGTAGGCCAGTAAGCAGTGAGCTGCAGAAGTCGAGACGGGATGTCACCAATGCATGGACCAACTTGCTTATGCACTAGTGGCAGCGTCCATGTCATCATTTTCTATGCATTTACATAGTTTACATACTATTCATTTAGACAGAACTGACTGTACTTCGTGCATCAGAAAACTCAAGCACAAGCTCACGCGTTGCTCCAGAGCGAGCACACTCTGAAACAACTGTCATATAGCGAAGGTTAAGTTCGGCCCTACTTGCAGATTCGAGGTAGATGTCGTTTATTGGTTTCTCAAATTATCCTTAATTTAAAACCAGCCAACTCTGGTTCTATCGGTAAATTGCCGCTACCGCTGCAAAACAATGTCAATAGACTTCACTCAGCCGACTCGACTTTTCGCCCAACAGAGGGCGTGCCCAACTTTTTCCGGGCTCCTCGTCGGACATTCGGCTCTTCGGCAGACGAGCAGCGCCTGGGCGGACTTGTCGTTCTAACGCAGCATTCCTCCTCTTTAGACTGGAATGCTACAGACTACAGAGGGCCCCTGCCGCCGAGAGCCAACCTGGTGCTACCGCTGGTGCTGCAGCACGTCTGCCCCACGGCGGTGGCTTTCGTGGGCCTCGGCGCCGTGTCGGCGGCTGTCATGTCGTCTGCCGACTCCTCGGTGCTCAGCGCTAGCTCCATGTTCGCTCGAAACGTATATAAGCTGGTTTTTCGCCAAAAGGTGGGTTTGATGTATCGCGGTGTATGCGCGGTCTCGTGGTCCTCGTCGGGCGGCGCTGGCTGTCGGTGGGGGTGAGGGAGGGCGCTCGGCGGAGGGAGGGGGAAGGAGGGGAGGACAACCTTTCTAGTCTCGTACGCAGGCCGCCTCGTATGCAGGCCGCTTAAAATGGCTATGTAATCTCTTAGGACAATTGACACTTCTCCTTGGACGATTCCTCACGGTCAAAGAAGCTGAATGCACTGTCTGCTAAATACTGCAACTACTAGCAATGCCCAAGTATGCGACTGCTCCAGTAACAAACTAGAATGCCTGCAGAATGTCTGCTACAAAGAATTTTAGCAGCCAGCCCACACTCAGAGGAGAAGAGCGGTGAATAGAATCTCCGGTACCTCTACTACTCAGAGTCAACTTGCATTGTGTGAGGTTCTCTCTGTCTCTCTCACCCTTTCTCTGTCTCTCTGTCTCTCTGTCTCTGTCTCTCTCTCTCTCTCTCTCTCTCTGTCCGACTCCCCCATTCCTCTCTTGCTCTCTCTTTCAACAGGCCCATCAATTCGGGCACGCTTCAAAGCAACAGTAATGAAGACTTCGGCGGTATAACTGATAGCAATCGGTAGAAAACGCTTGTAAAGAAAGGAGGACCCTCTTCAAAATGACTTGTCTCTGGTGACTCGGCTGTTCGCCCAAACCTTGGCTAACAAAGCAACGCCGAGCATAAAGCATTGCTAGGTGGGCACAGACATGCTACAAGGCAAACACACGGCTGGTGAACAAGCTCTATTGTGATGGGCGACGGTCCATGGATGTGCACAATGTTGGACCTCACGGAAATAGGTTACCAGGCTGCTCTGCAATTTGATGCAGTCAGAAGCCACCACAAATATAGAGCAAAGTTCTTACGCTGACCACAAGGCCCGCCACGGCTTGGCTCCTTCGCACCTAGCTGAACTGCTGCATCAGTTTCAGCCTGTTCGTGCCCTCAGGTCCTGTGTGGACAATAAATTAGCTGTCCCATTCCTCCGCTTAAAGACAGTTGGCGACAGAAGTTTAGCTCTGCAGGTCCTAGACTGTGGAACTCGCTTCCACAATTCTTACGCAACGACATCTACTCTCCAACTGCCGACTATGGCACATCTTTTTCAGCGGTCCTGAACTGCTACTTCTATGCTACTCACTACCTCAACTGCTCTCCTAACTCTGCTATGCTTCCCACTTTCTCTTTGTTGCATAAGACGAAGTCTGTTGGCTACCGAATGCGTACCGAAAGCCGCTTAGGCTGTGAGTTCGCTATACAAAACTCTTCTGCGTAACACCCACATGGTCTTTATGACTTTGTGGAGTTACTGACGGAGATACAACTACAACAACAAATAGCTGGATGCCTGACTCGGCTGCTATCGGCTGCAGTTAGTAACTGTTAGCCAGGCGCTGCCGGCAAACAACCACTACAGCATCTAAAGTCGCTGATGGATGGCCCTTCTAGCCAGTAGACCTGCATTTGACCTACGATTTCAACCCTTGCCAAGAACCAGTTGCACGAAACTCCCGCCAAGAACGCGATAGTGCAATGCCCTTCAAACTGTTCTCTGTTGCCGGCGATGCCCCTATAAATCCATTGGTCTGAGTAGTCCCGTGAAGGTTCATCGATTTGAGCACTGCCACCTGCCGCCGTGGATCTCCAAAGGCGATACGTAGCTCACGTATCCCATTGCATCAAATGTAAAGCGCCTAGAAAGAGATTGAGTTCTCTGAGGGTGCTTTATCAAGTGCATTATTATTATTATTATTACTTATGAAGGATCTTGCTTCCGGGCGCTAGAGCTAAAGGGAGAAAATCCCTGCTATTGTCATTGGTTAAAAGTCCTGCCTTAACCAATCCTTTATTGCTCACTGCACAGAGCGACGATAGCCGATAAGGCTCTTCTGCCACTATGTAAATGAGGCTGTGGAATGGAATCAGCCACCCTGATACTTGCTTAGCAAAATCACTGGGTGTCGACAAGGCTGTAGAAATGAAGTTAATTAGTGTCGGTTGCATACGGCCACTATATGAGCAGACTTTAATTATCTGCCATCTGTTTAATGGCAACCGTGCTCCGACGGTAAAAACAGGTCGAGTTATGCTGGGTTCGGCCAATTTACCATATGTTGTCCGAGTGAGCTGGGATCGTAAGCAGCAGGCACAGTCCTAACTAGCCAGCCAGCGAGACCCGAGAACAGCTGCTCGTTCCAATTAATAACCTGGGCAGATCCCCCATTGTAAAGGGTAAGTGTGGAGCATTCAGCACCAGCTACAAGGCAACACAAACAAGGTGCTTATCACCAGATCGTCCAGTTCAACCGATACGAGGCAAAAATAATAAATGAAAGGGTTTTACTGTTGCATCTCGTATTGGTTGAACTAAATGATCAGTGATAAGCACCTTGTTCGTGTTGCCTTGTAGCTAGTGCTGAATGCTTCGGACTTACCCTTTGCAATGGGGATCTGCCCAGGTTATTAAACGAAACGAGCAGCTCACGGGTGGCTCTAGCCTAGTTAGGACTATGCCAGCTGTCACGATCTCGGTGGTGCAGTATACGATTGTAAATTGAGCGGTCGGTAAACTTAAAAATAGAAAACCACCTAGCAGACGAGGCGATTATACAAGATGCTCCTAAATCTGCTCCACCAAGGCACCCGCTTTCATGGTGGTGTCATTCACATGCACTGTTCACTTTCGGCCATCAGAACACTTGCTTATCGCTAACGACAGCCAGTACAGAAGCGTAAAATTCGTAACTTGCTCAGATAAAGCTTCACGAATTCGGCTGAATTGTGCTACACACACATTTGCCTTAGGCTTCACGTGACAGCTCGCTTAGATTTAATTCCATTGTGATTACAGCACAATTGCCGTGTCTATTTGTTGCAGGCCTCTGAAAGAGAAGTAGTATGGGTTATGCGAGGCGGGGTGTTTGTCATCGGAGGGATTGCCTGTGTCATGGGCATCATGGTGACATCGATCTACGAGCTGTGGTTCCTCTGCTCCGACCTGGTGTATGTGATATTGTTCCCACAGCTGGTGTCGGTAGTGTACATTCCTTGGGTGAACACCTATGGGTCGCTAACTGCATATGTAGTCGGTATCGTTCTGCGCCTGTTGGCAGGCGAGAAAATACTTGCTCTACCGCCGTTAATTAAGTTCCCTTGGTTCGACGAATCCAACAGCAGTCAGCTCTTTCCATTTAGAACATTCTGCATGTGCTGCAGTTTCTGTACACTCGTTGCCGTTTCCTTTCTAACCACGGCACTATTCGAGAAAGGGATCGTGGCTGCCAACCGCGACGTGTTTAAATGTATCAACAGACGCCTGGCTTCAGCAGACGAGGTGTCTCAACAAGCCAAGCAAGCCAGATCTACAAGCGACACTATCACTATTGATGGCAAACAGCAAAAAAGTACCTCTGAAATGGGAACTGCCGAAGAACAAGCCAAGTTTCTTGAAGAAGCTGCTGCAGTGAACTCGAAGTAA
Organism: Cristatella mucedo; assembly: GCA_009760855.2. Taxonomy (NCBI): domain Eukaryota; kingdom Metazoa; phylum Bryozoa; class Phylactolaemata; family Cristatellidae; genus Cristatella; species Cristatella mucedo. Next base: position 2,630,103 of record WPIO01000046.1, on the reverse strand, counting down.
TAGCAGCAACGATCGTTATTTAATTACGCCTCGACATTGTCATGCAGCTGTACACTGTCACGGGCCTCTGCCAGCAAGCCAGTGAGCCACTTTTTCGGCAAATTTCAATTCAGTAGGAATTGCATGTTCATACCTGGTTCCTTTTGATGAGCAATCCCACCGGCATCCGAAAAAAAAGCTCAATAAACGATCTATCCGTCTGACCACGAACCTCCCATCAATCACTGGCTTTGCATTGAAGTTGAAATTGATATTGCATTGAAGATTGATTACTGAGTGAGCGTTCCTAAATTAATGTGCTCCCAAATGAGGCCATCAAGAAGCACGTGCAGATAAGCAGATATTTTTCGGGGGCTTGCAGCAGCAGCAGAAGCAGATTCTTCGGCTGCCACATGGCAAGGATGGACTCTTGCACCGGCAGTGCCGAATAATTGCCACTCAAGCCTGAATTTACTCAGCGCCTGCTGGTTATTGAGTGCAGCTAGTTTATTCTCATCCCTCAGCCATTGCGATGTGGCTCTAGTGCCAAGTAAGGAGGGCAACTCCGATACTCATTACGCGAATCGTGCTTCGGTTGGCGACAGTCTCAAGAAAGCTAGCAGCAGGACTCGAACGCCAAGCGAAAGCTTAAACACGTGCAACGCACAAAACAACAAGCACAGCGATTGAGTTCGACGTTCCCACTGGCGCGTGTGCATGCTCACTCGAGCACGGCAGTTCTTGCATGCGCATCACTCACGAGCACGGCACCGTGACCTGTCCACCAGCAACTGTTGCGTGAGATTCACTCAGCTCAGGCTCGAGTCACCTGCTCGTTCCTGGCTGCTCCCAAAGCAGCACAGAGGCAGCACAAAGAAAAGGGCAGCAAACACTGCGCCAGCTCTAGGCGCATAGCGCATGAACGAGGCTACATCGGCACGGACGCACGGGCCGCTCAGTAGCTTCGAAGAGCAGAGAGCCAGCGCACAGCCCACCAGGCGATCATCCCAGCGCTGCTTGCTCTGCATCGTGCGCCCATCGTGCGCCTGCGACTGTGCACGTTCTGTCTGCCCGAGGCCGGCTTACCTAACTGTTTATGCACACGACCTCTTGACAATTCGCAGCGCCACGTTCGCACCGGAACTGCTGGCAGGCCGGCACGCTTCAGTACCTACTCGGCGGCAGACGTGCTAGATTGCCTAAATCTAAGACGGCAGCGGATAAGCAGATGAGAAAGTAAGCACAAGCAATCGCCTTTGGTGGCCCACGTGGCTGCACCAGGCGCCGTACAGCAATGCTGGTTTCCAGGTCCTCGGGCTCGAGGCCAACGTAACCAGGCTGCCATAGGTGGTGCCACCGTAGAGCCACGCTTTGCCCGGGGCCGCAGCGCCAGATGTGCACCGGGTCAGGTCAACCTCGGGTAAGGATATGCAGAAGAAGAAGACCGAGCCACGACCGATTTCGCCAGTGGAAGTGTATGCACCAAGCAGCGTCTCTCAGTAGCTGCTGCCGTCGGGAGCGTCAACCACGTAGGCCATGTAGCCGCTAGCGGCCGGGCGTGTCGCCTCCTTCGCATGCTGCTCGCAGTACATGTTATCGTTGACAATGAAATAACCTACGGCAAAAAACTAGGCGAGCTGCAATTCGAGCGAGAAATGCGACCAAGAAATTTCAGCGTGATGGACGGCTCAGCGGCGGGCACTTCTTCTGTGCTAGGAGCACCAGCCGGCCAGCGGCCATCGTCCAATAAGAGTGACACTGCATCCAATGACTGCAAGCGACCACTGTCAATTCGGAACTGCTGCCCACGAGCCGATATCAAAAACCGTGCGAGCGCAGGACACGGTCTCCCTTCTATCTCATCGTGTGCGCGGGTCGAGCGGCCATCCTGGTACAGCAATGAATAGGGAACACTTTAAGAATTAGGAGGATATTGAAGGAAGAATGGCAAAGGAAGACCGAAACAAATGTGCAAAGCTGGGCAGTAGCAGAACGGGATGCATCGGCAGACTAAAACAGTGGAAGTTGAAGTGGAAGCTCTGTATTCAAGGACCAGCATGGCCAAAGCATTCACTGCCCACAGTCTTCAAACGAAAGAACAAATCAGGTAGCTTATTGCCCCGGAAGATCTGAGACGGAAAGACTGATGATCTAGGAAAGAGTTGCATGTGACGTAGGAGGCCCACGATAGGCTTTAGAGCTCAAAGAGCCGTAATGCTCACAAGCCATCGTCGTTTATCAATATTAAGAACCGTCACAACTCTTACACACCAAACAGAACACATTGCTTAAAAAAATAACTCCTAGCTGATTAAACAGCCTCTTTCGTATAGCGACAGAAGAGCCTTTACGGCTATCACCACCATTTGCAGCGGCAATAAAGGATCGCCCACCGCATGAATCGAACCCACAACCTCTGGACCGAGGTCGTGAAAGCAGCCGCCTTACCTAGTGTGCCATCACGACTCACGCCTACTGTAGAGGCTGGAATTTAAGGATGAAAACCAAGCAAATACTGAAAAATGTGTCCACCGATAAAATATTTATTGAGGGTACCTTTCAAAAACAAACATACTAGAATGGGAATGGGATGGGAAGTTTTGACGATTTCCGCATAATAATAACAATAATAATAATACATTTGATAAAGCGCCGTCAGAGAACTCAATCTCTTTCTAGGCGCTTTACATTTGCTGTAAAGGAAGCACAATCGAATAGTAAGTGGTATCATGCTCAATAAACAACAAGAATGACATGGTTAGGGGTTCCGCCCACAGGGTCAGCATGCAAGTGGCATCATGCAATAGTGTCATCATGCACAAGCACACAAAGGACAAATCATAGGGACCCACTAAATTCTGTCATAAATAGATGCGTTTTTAGCTTCTCTTTAGATGTGGACAAGTCACGAGATGTGACGCAGGTCGGGAGTGAGTTCCAGGCTTTGAGGCCATATGAACTAAATGCATGGTCACCAAACGATTTGATGTTTGTTCGAGGTATAGATAAACATTTAGATTCCGAAAAGTGGGCGGTACGATGCTTAGCCTGGTGGGGCAGTAGATCTGATAAGGAGGCTGGAGCCAAAGAATTAAGAGGCTTAAATGTGAGTGACAAAACCTTTAAGTCGATGTGTTTTGTTTCTTGACTGGGAGCCAGTGCGGGTCGGCGAGAAGTGGTGTGATGTGGCAAAGCGGCGCTCACGACAGACAAGCCTAGCTGTAGTTTTGCAATAGCTGTAAGCACCTGATTGTACAATGTGGTAGACCAGCAAGCAGTGAGTTACAGAAGTCAATACGAGATGTCACAAATGCATGGACCAATTTAGATGTGGTATCCCTGTCTAAACAAGCTCGAATTTTAGCAATGTTATGTAGCTGAACGTAGGCTGACTTGACTGTGGAGCTGATGTGGTCGTCCAATGAAAGGTCACTTTGGAACATGACACCTAGATTTCGTTTAGGCTCAACAGGAGATATGCTGGCAGAGCCGATTTTGAGTGCCTTTCCAATTCCCTTAGACTTTCCAATTTCCGAATCACACTTGATTTGCCCATAACTAGTAAGTTGGTTTTATCGTAATTCAATTTGAGAAAATGTGCTGCTATCCATATGCGGATGTCTTCAATACATGCAGCAAGGGAATTGAGAGAATTTGATGTGCTGGAGGGCTGGGAGGGATCAAAGCAAAGGTACAACTGAGTGTCATCCGCATAGCAGTGAAAGCCTAGATTGTACTTGGCAATCACACCGGCAAGAGGGAGAGTATAAACCTAAACATGAAAAGATAAAACGATGCAAACGATGTCTAACCCAGTAGGGAACCTGAAACAAAACATCTACAAATAAGAAGTTTACCGATATCTGCATCGTATGCAACTAGTATTCCATTAAACTTCATGGAGCTTTATTTTCTGCAATCATGGACATGTATAGCAATACTTATCCAACTGAAATCAGAATGTAATGTATCTCCATCTGTAACTCCACAAAACCATAAAGACTATGTGGGTGTTACGCAGGAGAGTTTTGTATAGCGCACTCACAGCCTAAGCGGCTTTCGGTACGCATTCGGTAGCCAACAGACTTCGTCTCACGCAACAAAGAGACAGTGGGAAGCATAGCAGAGTCAGGAGAGCAGTTGAGGTAGTGAGTAGCATGGAAGTAGCAGCTCAGGATCGCTGAAAAAGATGGGCTATCGGCAGCAGGAGAGTAGTTGTCGTTGCATAAGAATTGTGGAATTGAGTTCCACAGTCTAGGACCTGCAGAGCTAAACTCTGTCGCCAACTGTCTTTAAGCGGAGGAATGGGACAGCTAATTTATTGTCCACACAGGACCTGAGGGTGCGAACAGGCTGAAACTGATGCAGCAGTTCAGCTAGGTACGAAGGAGCCAAGCTGTGGCAGGCCTTGTGGGTCAGCATAAGAACTTTGCTCTGTATCCTTTGCTCAACCGGCAACCATCCTAGCTCTTTCAGCAGAGGTGACACGTGCTCAAACCTCTGGGACTTGAAGACTACCCTTGCAGCCATATTCATAGTCAGCTGTAGTGGCATAATAGCTTTCTTTGGCAGCCCAGCCAAAAGAGAATTACAATAATCAAGCTGAGACAGAACTAAAGAGCTAGTTAAATTTTTTACAAGCCACTGTGGGAGACAGCTTCTAATCTTGGATAGGGATCGGATGTGATGGCTAGCTCCGTGAAGTATTGGCCAAGTTATGGGATTAAAAAGGCATACAACTACGTTGTACATGAAACTGTTTAAAAGCCACAAGCATGTACATTTAATAATTTGCAGACATGCGCCTCGATGTATCAAGGTTCAACAAGCTAAATAAGTTCAATTCAGTTCAATAAGCTGCATAAGATGCAGAGATCGGTAAATGTGTATGTTGCTACTAGTTTACTTTCGGGTTAGACATGGTTTGGATAACCATATTTTTTCATGCGTAAATTACCAAAATTTCCGATTAATATTTAATCTGTTTTTCCTTTAAAGCTATCCTAAAAAATATTCGGTTGTTAGGCAATTTTTTCAGCTTTTTGCGGCATTTGCAGCCTAAACACCAAAACCCTGAGGCCATATTCAGGACTAACTGCATAGACTTCATGGCACGTTTTGGCAGCCATAAACATTCATCATGCCATTATTCAAGACCAAGAAACATCAGTTCTGCCAAGAGATAACCGTGGGGAGCAAGTAAAATTAACAGCCCTTACGAAAAAGTGTGCCAGAATGAACCACGGTCAGGAAAAACAAGGCTTCAGCTGCAAGCAAAGAACCATTGAATTGCGGCCAGCTCGAGTGCCTCCACTATCTAAAGTAAAAACTTAAGGGGATTTAAGTAAGCAGCCGGCACCTGAAAGCACGTGTCAGAGTCCATGCGAGACAGCGGCACCTCACTGTTTATGTACAGTGACAGTTCGTGAGAGGTGAAGGTGGGCAGGCAGGGAAGGGGGAAAGGCGAGGGCAGGGAGGAATGCTTGTACTCACCAGCAGTCTTCAGTGGCAGCCGGCAACGATGACATCGAATGCAGTCGGAGTGAATAGGCTTGCCCCTGACCTTTGCGAAAACTCCACTGGAAAGCAAAAGGCAGCAGTGCTTTTTAGCTGTGCATAGCCACGACACTGACGAGAGCAGCTCAATATCTCGGCAACAGCGAACGATGTCAGCGACACCGTGGACTGCAGCAAAGAACCTGCCAGCGCATAGCTTATTTCCTTTATCGTCCATACACTGAGTAATTTGTATATTATTTGCAGTTGCTTCCCGAAGAGCAGGCCTCCTGGCCTGAGTGCCATTGCTGGGGTACCTTTGGTCATTACAAAACTCATCTCTAGAGCTTGATGGCGACTGATCGTGCTCATTTCGACTTCGAAGAAGCTAGTTTAAGCAGCCAGCAAGGTCCCTACTGCCTCTGGACAGTCGCAGGTGAGGCCTACTCACCCATACGTTGCAAGCAAGCTTGTAGAGCCGTTCACACGCAGAACGAACTCACACAGCTCCTGTGCTCGCGAGCTCGGCGATGATACAAGGTCGATGATCAATCGCACGAACCTGATATTGTAAGAAGCCACGCGCCCCAGCCACGAAATGACTTTAAAGTTTGATCGGGATGCCTCCTGGCATCGACAAGATTACAGTATATGCCTGAATTTATGCTTTCACTTTTTGCCACTCACGGGTCCTGCGCGGATAATTATACTAATAATCGTAATAATGAGTAGCTACTTGTATGACGCCCAAAGAGAACTGCATATTTTTTGTAGGCACTTCACATAGGCTCAAAAGGAATCATATCAACGTGATTAGTGATAACAATAAACCCGATTGCTGCGCACATAAGCATATAAGCAAAGGATAATTAAAATGGAGAAATCCTATGTGGGAGGTTGGTTTTCGGCCTCGTTTTAGATTACGTCAGAGGATGTTAAAATGTAAGGCGATAGCGAGTTTTAGGCTTTGGGTGCATAGGAACTGAAGGCATAGCCTTCAACAGGCTTTAGATTCGTTACATGCACAGCTGAATGACTAGATTCAGAGAGGAGCAGATGGAACTGGAGGGAAAGCATGAGGAGAGCCAGTGTTCAGTTCAGAAATCCGGGGCAAGAGAATTAAGGAGCCCAAAAGTAAGCGACAGAACCTTTAGGTCAATGCACTGTTTAATTGGGGGAGGGCCTATCACAGGTCGGAGGGCAGTGGTCTAACAGGGAAAATGTTGCCATTCATGACTGGCAAGCCTAGCTGTCGGGCTTTGGCAGATAGACATGATGACCTGTCGTGTCTATGTATGTATCTCCGTCTGTAACTCCACAAAGCCACAAAGGCTATGTGGATGTTATGCAGGAGAGTTTTCTATAGTGCACTCACAGCATAAGCGGCTTTCGGTACGCATTCGGTAGCCAACAGACTTCATCTCACGAAACTAAGAGAAAGTGGGAAGCATAGCACAGTCAGGAGTGTAGTTGAGGTAGTGATCTACCAGAACAAACCCTCTGCTCGAGCCTCCCCCAATCCCATCGACTCTCCTTGCAATCCTTCGCAGTTGTCAGTGAAGTGCCAGAGCGATCTGGAACTTGCTGCAAACTCGTTAACATAAAAAACACATATCTCACTGTGTCTCCTCCCCTTCCAACTTTGATCTCTCTTCGTTGCCATCCAAAGGTTCCTTTCCATCCAACTCAACTGCATGCCTGCCTCCAGCAGACCGGCAGCTCTGCTACTTACGCAATAAGCCCTCCACACGAGTAGCAGTGCATAGGTCCCAGGTCAGACGAGGCACCATTGTCGGTAGCATCCCTCGCAGCCTTGCCGTTGGCCTTCGGAGCTGTCACAGATCTAAATCCGGTGGCTGCAGGCGGAGCAGACACGGGAGCTGGCGGGGAGAGACAGCCTGAAAATGTGACGAACTAAGGCTGTAGATTAGATCAAGGAAAAGCAAACGCGAGTGACAAATTGCAAGCAAACAACACTTTCGACTGTGTACTTGCACCACATACTTGCACAGTGGAGTAACGGAGAAAAGTTTAATTGGACAAGCTATATATATATATAGACATATATATATATATATATATATATATATATATATATAGCTATATATATATGGACAAGCTAGTTTATATATATATATATATATATATATATATATATATATATATAGGACAAAGCATATCACGACTGAATCGGGAGCGGTGCGCCCCCAGCATCATGGGAGAGCATGTGGGTGCAATGCACAGTACTACGAGTTCGCATTTCAACTCTGTAAGTCCGAGACTGTGGAGCTCACTTTCATAAATATAACGCACCGGCATTGTCTCTACTACTTCTGGCTGTGGTATGCCTTTTCCAGCAGTCACGAGCTGCTACTAACTCAACTACCTCAACTATCCTCCTGACTCAGCTATGTTTGTCACTTTCTCTTTGTTGCGTGAGATAATAATAATAATAATAATAATACATTTGATGTAGCACCCTCAAAGAACTCAATCTCTTTCTAGGCACTTTACATCAGCTGCAAAGAAAGCACGATCGAATGGTTAGTGACAGCATGCTCAATAAACAACAAGAGTAACTTTGTTAAACGTGACATGCACAGGGCGGCCTGCATGCATAGGACATAAAGGTCGAATCACAGGGACCCACTAAATACTATGATAAATAGATGGGTTTTTATTTTCTTCTTAAATGTGGTCAATTCAGTAGATGTCGTGCCACAAGTCGGGAGTGAGTTCCAGGTTTTGGGAGCATACAAACTAAAGACACGGTCTCCAAAGGATTTGAGGTGTATACGGGGTATAGGTAAACACTTCCATAATTATAATGGATCTGAAGTATGTTAGCTACCGTTTGCGCACCAAAAGCTGCTTAGCCTTTGAGCGCGCTATAGAAAGCTCTCCAGCATAACATCCACTTGGTCCTTGTGGCTTTGTGGAGTTACAGACAGGGATATTTTAGATTACATTCCAAATGGGGTAATTAGCTATCATAGTAAGTGAACAAGCATCTATTCGGGGTGTATGCAGAGTCAGTGTTAGCAACACAGCATACAAGCCAAAAGCTTTCGTTGTGCAAGTTAACCACCAAACCTCTGTATTCCTAACCAGTGCCTGGTCACGAGCAGAAGTTTTCTGAGAACAGCCAGCCAGAGGCATTCTGCTAAGAATATCAACGGGGGTCCATTTGGGAAGGGGGTAAGGCAACAGACAAGCAGGCAGATTGCAAAGAATCCAGGCACAGGAATGACGATTGACTCCAGGCAGTCTGACCCCCAGGCAGGCCGACCCCCCCCCCGCAGCCCGACCCCCTCAGACAGCCCGACTCCCAGGCAGCCCGACCCTCAGACAGTTCGACCCCCAGACAGCCCGACCCCCCAGGCAGTCCGAACCCCCCAGGCAGTCCGACACCCACCGGCAGTCCGACCCCACAGGCAGTATGAAGATGACTCAGAGCACCCCTCAAGCAGGATCGTGGTGCCCAGACAGCCTGTCAGCAGTCAGCAATGAACACTGACATTCCTGAGCTGGACACACCCGCCTATTCAAAGCAGGATCTTTGTGCTACAATTGCATAAAATCTTGCCCGACACCGATAAGCCTTACTCGTGTGTGCCCCGGCAGGCTGCACAGTTTCATTTCATGAATATTCATCGAAGTCTGTTGGCCAACCCACCGGGTGCCACACGGTAAGTCACCTGCCGGATGATCCCGGCAGGTGACGCTAAGGTCTGAGAGTGCAGAGCAAGCATATGCATAGAATGCATGCATGCATGCATGGCTCAGGGCTGCTAGTCTTTTGGCAGCTGCTCATGCATGTGTCAACACTGGACTGGTACGGCATCATAGTGCTCAAACAAAAGAGCAGACGGCAGCTATGAATGGTAATCCTAAACCAACTTCGTCGGGACCGACGCTACCGATAAGAGGGTGCTTCAAACAGAGGGAACTCGACGAGCAGAGCCAATCGGGTCATCGGCCGGCGATCTACTCAGTGCTCTGCTCACTCTGCTTATGGCTGAACCAGGTCGAATAGCTTGCTGACTGATGCCCAAGCAGCTTGCTGATTGCATCAATGTAACTCCTCGATGCCCGGTACGAGTCAAAAGAAAATCACCAAGCCTCAGCAGGTGATAATAATAATAGCAATAATACATTGGTATAGCGCCCTAAGAGAACTGAATCTCCCTCTAGGCACTTTACAGATGCTGCATGTAAAGCATTTCCTACCACGTGTTTGGTGGTAACATCTGCAAGCAGCAGGTACAGCGTAAGCAGGTACATGCACTCGAAGGACGAATCACCAAGACTCACCAAATGCTGTAACAAAAAGGAGCGCTTTAAGCTTCTTTTTAAATGTCAGGGGCTGTTGTGACGCATTGGTAGTGAGTTCCAGGCTTTGGGAGCATACGAACTAAAGGCACCGTCTTAAACAGTTTTGAGGTTCGTACAAGGCAGCGGCTCTCAACCTGTGAGTTGCAACCCCTTTGGGGTCGAACGACCCTTTCACAGGGGTCACCGAAGCACCAAAGACCGTCGGAAAACACGCATTTCCACATTTCGCACACAATAATTATATGGTTGGGGGTTGCCACAACATGAGGAACTGTATTAAAGGGTTGCGGCATTAGGAAGGTTGAGAACCACCGATACAAGGTATGGTTAAACGAATGGTCACACGGAACTGGGCGATATGTGCTGTCTAGAGGACTACACCACTACTTTCTCAGTGAATTCGATTGACAGCCGGTCATCTAACCCATCGAACCTTAAAAGTCCCCACGCTAGTCGCCATGCACGATAGTAGCCAGGGCAAAGGCCATGGTTACACTAGTGAACTCCCTGTGAATTTCAATCAAGCCTAGAGGGCCGACGTCTGCTGCCTACTGGCTGACATTACACCGAGCCTTCCAGCGCTCGATCGTCGGCAATAGATCGATCGTTGGGGCTCAGCGGCATCCTTCTTGTACAGTATGCTGTACCAAGCTTTCACATTCTGCACATCGAGAAAAAACTGGGAGCCATGACATACTTCATTGATACAGTCAGAAGAGGTATCATGAACCAGATCAGCAAAGTTGTAGCAATGTTTCGATCCAGAGGCATTTGCAGTGACTTCCCATGCCTGTTCCATTTCTCATCGGCATGTTCTCTGACGAGCTCCCTGTATGAGCTGGCCATCCGGTGAAAGCTACAACAGCTGCACCGGCGAGAGACTGTGTCTCAATGTTTGCCCTCCTTCGAAGCGCCAAGACATTCAAGTGTCGTGCCACTCCTTCAGTCCAGCTCATTCATTAGTTCAGGCTTGGAACGGGCACCCAGCAGCCGCATGTTGGTAGTGCTGTGAGGTGGTAAAATAAAGCCCAGTCCAAAGGAGAGAGTGGTGGTTCACCCTGATTTATCATGATGCTCCAAACGAGTAAACGTGAAGACAGAGAGATAGACAGAGGCATAGAGGAAGGAGAGGGAGTGTCAAGCTATGGAGGGCGGAATGGGGTTTTTAATATTTCGGGACTTCGGGTTAAAGGTTGCCCATACGAAATCAACAAGATCGCAGTCGCTCGAGCAAGCAAACGCCATTGGCAGCAAAGGCAAAAACGCTTGCAGCCCTGCAGAGGCAGCAGTGCTGACGACCAAGGCTGCGCAGTAGCAGTAGCTGCAATGCTGGACGGTAGAAACGGCATCCGAAGCACCTGCCGACAGACCCCAGCAGCGGCGGCGGCTTCGAAGCGGCCAAAGCTTACTTCTGACTTCCGATCCGCGCTCAATCTCCTGCTCGAGAATTCGGAATGTGCGCGACTTCACGGCGCTGCCTTTGCTGTACAGCTGCGACGGCTCCTCTTCGACTGCATCGGCTGCTGACGGCAGCCTGCCGGCTTCGCCTGCCGCTGCCCCTTTCCTTTTGAACTCTTCCTCTTGCTCCAGAGCGAGCAGCACGGCGCTCTTCTGCTGCTGCTGCTGCTGGGCATCGCTCTTTGGTGGAGCTGGCGTCTGCTCGGGGGCATCGATGTACTGCTGGAGCAGCTCGGCGCTGCGCGACCTGATGTGAGACACCTTGCCGTAATACCCGGGCGACAGCGACTGAGGCGACTGAGGCCATCCGGCCACCGGTGACAGCCGGCCGCCAGCCACATCCACGGCCACTGCAGCAGGGCCCCGAGAAGCCGGCTGAGGCAGCATCCCCGAGCGATCGGAAGCCAGGCGAGCGGCGCGGTCAGCCGCGGCTGCTGCCGCCGCAGTGCTGACACCACGCAGTGGCATCCCGCCAGCCATTGCCGAAACCGCCACCGGTTGTGACGTCGATGCCATTGCACCGTTCAGAGGAGGAGGTGGTGGCGGAAGAGGGTCGTCGTCATAGCACCCGGCTACGAAGTTACTGCAAAAAGGTGGTTAGATCGTGGCACAGGCGACCGGCATGCATGCCCCAGAGCCGAAAGAGCAGAGAGAAAGAGAGAGAAAGTGTGTGGGAGAGAGAGAGAGAGAGAGAGAGAGTGGGAGTGACTGAGAGAGGGAGGGAGAGAGAGAGAGGGAGTGGGAGAAAGAGAGAGAGTGGGAGAGAGGGATGGAGAGACAGAGAGAGTGGGAGAGTGTGAGAGTGGGAGAGGGGAGAGAGAGAGAGGAAGTGGGAGAGAGAGAGAGAGAGAGAGAGAGAGAGAGAGAGAGTGGGAGAGAGGGATGGAGAGACAGAGAGAGTGGAAGAGAGAGAGGGGGAGAGAGAGGGAGAGAGAGAGGGAGACGGAGGGAGAGAGAGAGAGTGGGAGGGAGAAAGAGAGAGCATGAGTGGGAGGGAGAGAGAGAGAGTGGGAGGGAGAAAGAGAGAGCATGAGTGGGAGGGAGAGAGAGAGAGAGAGAGAGCAAGCAAGAGAGATAGATGGATAGAAAAAGAGCTGCAAACCGAAGCAAATGCTGGGTACGTGCAGGGGCACCGCTCAGCAAGGGAGCACCTTCCACCGAACCCTCCCCCGGTTGCGGCAAAAGAGCACAGCAGAGGAGATTGCGGCGGTGGCAGGAGCAGCAGGAGCCAATGCTACCGAAGGTCCACCTGGGTTGTAGTGGCATACATGCAGTGAGGGAGTGGACGCTTGTGGTAGTGGCAGGCATTCACTGACTGGACGTCGACACAATAACGACACAGAGCACAAAGTCGGCCGCTGGCCACTGGATGCAGCAGCCGGCCAACCAATGCTTGACATGCTGTTTTGTCTATTTTAGATGTAAAAACCAACATCATCCCAGCCACCTGAAGCCAGCCATCTAACCGGAGCAATAGAGGGCAGGGATGTGAGGCGTTTCCGGCGATACACTGGCACTGTCACAGCTGCATGACGATAAGGGCAGGGCAAAACGATATTCGCACAGCACAAAAGTCTTTCAAAGCTGTAGGGCCCACTGTGAATTGCAACGCTACGCTAGAAGTAGTACTATCGGGCTCGGTGAGCCATGATGGCACACAAGGTAAAGTGGTTGCTTTTCCCGACCTTGATCCCGAGGTCGTGGTTTCAAATTCTGCAGCGGGCGATCCTTTATGGCTGCTGCAAGCGGTGGTGATAGCCGTAAAGGCTCTTGTGTCGCTATACAAAAGAGGCTGTTAAATCAGCTAGTGTTGTTTTAGTTCTACATGCAATGTTATTGCAAAGACACCAGCAATGCAAGGCAGAGGCTGCTTATATGCTAACGAGACCGGCAACTGCAGCTTATGGAACCTGGGAGACCCGGTGCTAGTCGCGACATATTAAATAAACATAAATAATTATTTTGTACAGCACCTTAAAAGAGAATCTAATCTCTTCTATACAGGTGCTTCACAATGCTGAAGGGCTCGAGCCCATGACCTTGGTTGTCAAAGGTGAGCACATCATTCCAGGCCCAACCAGGGTGCCACAGGTCCATCCAAAAACAAACTGCAATACATAGAGAATAATACAATTACCATCTGAAAAGTGCAGACCATATCTATCAAAAACCTCATGGCTAAAGCCTTCGCTGGCAGTTCTTACTAGCAGCAGTCAAGTACTGAAATCTGCACAAACAGGAATATGGAATATAGTCTAGTGTGTATCTGCATAGAGGTCAGCAATCAAAAATGATAATACTGTACAACTCCCATCAAGGCAAAGCACAAGGGCATAACTTTTTGATGCTCTTGATAATGAACTGTTCACTTGAGTGATATTTCAAGGTAGACCATTCCACCTCTATGCTTCATCACCAGTCTTCTGAACACAATGCTACAACCAACTGCACGTCTTGTGCGATCAGGTTCTGCCACGCTATTGTCTGATAGCATACGAATGCTATGGGTTTCACTCCCAGCGCCCACCCGTGTAGGTACGGACACACACGTGTATGAGTGTGCATGCAATCACACACAGGCACACATCCTGACTCTATCTCAGTCATTATCTGCCATTAGATTACTCCCATTACCTTCACTATTTGCTGGATTGCTGGCATACCACCCAAGTTTACAATGCTCTGGGTAAAAACAGGCTCCAAAGTTCTCGACAAGCCTTGTAACCCCTGTCAGTGGGGCAATGACATACTTGCAGATCCTCATTGATTCTGAAGGGCATAGCACCAAGTTTCGATAGACGTCAGAGGAACAGGAACCCAGCAAACCCTCTTGTCATGATTGAAGGATGCAACGAGGCAATAACAGGGCATGTAACGGCTGATACCTTTAAAGCAGGAATTATGAATCGACCTTCCTTTTGTAGAAGAGCAGAACTAAATCAAGATCTTCAGTCAGGCCAACAGGTAACTCCCACTTGCTTTCACCTGCATACCTGACCTGCATGCCTGCATACCTTACCTCCCTGCTCCTGCAGCAGGGGGCACTCGCACCACCCACTCCTCAGCATCTGGCCATCTCGCCATCCCTCGAACTAAATTAAAATCTGTTGTTGATCGAGCTTCCAGCTCGTAGACACCAAAAGTCTGGAGCTTGCTACCGGCTACGGTCACATACCTTCAATGACCTTGCATCCTTTAAGTCTCAGCTGAAGCAGCATCTATTTTGGTCGGCTTCCATTAAGTCCCATTAAACTTGTTTTGTTTTTTTATTCCGGCGGCGTGCTTTGCGCGCATACCTACTCATGAATCAGAGCATACTACTAGCCAAGGAGTCTTTTAAAACCGATGGCCATGGTATTTATTCGTTTGCATTAGCAAGCTGAGCCAAGCATGACAAGTGTTTGCTTGTGCATGCTGATACCGTTTTAAGTCACTAACCCTTAGTAATTGATTCTCTTGCAGAGCTGTAAAGTGCCTGGATAGAGATTAGGTTCTCGTAAGGTGCTATTCAAATGATGTGTTCTTAATATTATTATGAAATTAGCATACGACTTGGCAGCCAATACTGAATTTCAGAACAACATGGACATGTAATATGCATTAGGCAGAGTACTGCCTCAATCTCGAGCTACAGCTGGCCCAGCTCACAGCAGACTGGAATGCATCGTGAGAACGCCTGGCTGGGAGGGAGGGCGAAAGGTCTCGACAGAATGGTTTCATGCCCTTGGTGTGAGTCACCCGCTAGCCCACAATCACTCGGCATCAGCTTGCACATTCTGTCCACAGTGAATCATCTAAAGTCAGGCCTATCGTAGATAGAATTCTAAAGCTTGTCAGTCCCAGTTCTTGGAACCAGTAGCAGTAGCAATACAGCTGATCGGCTCCCCTCCCAATCCGACAGCAGCTGTATCTTACGGCTGCATCTTATGGCTGCATCATACGGTCGATGCGACTGATGCCAAGCTACTATGCCGGAGGAGGTACCTACGATCATCAACATATATGGGAGTGGAGTGGGGCTAGCAATTGATCTCAGCATCCTGCACTGGCGTGTGGGCAGTGGTGCTACCAAGAGGCACCAGTCACTTGTGACTGCCGAGACAGGCTTACTTGGGAGGTACAGCAACGACACTTGGATTAGGTATCGAGGCAGACAATGTGCCGCTGACATTGCCCAGCTGCTGTGTAGCGCCCAGCCGGGCACCGTTGCTGGAGAATGGTGGCGACAGCGGCACGTTGCCAGAGGGTACTGACAGCACAGGTGGGCTGCGTAGCTGATCAGCAGGTGTGATCGCTGCTGCGGACCCAGCCGGTGCGAAGCTGGCTGTACCGAACGGCTTCGGCACTCGGTTGTAAGAGCTCCCGATGTTTTGTGTTCCCTGCAGAGACAGAATGCACTGCCATTAGCAGGAGCAGCACGATGAGCAGCAGCAGAAACAGCAGCAGCAGGAGCTAGGGGAGCAGTGGTTGCCGAGTGGCAGGAGTGGCGGCCGAGCACAACCTTCACATCTCATTAGGAAGCAACACCCTGCATGGGTGCAAGTGCCCACTGTGGCTTCTAAGCTCATTAAGACGACGAAAGCAGAGCAACTTGAAAATAATGCAGTGCAAAAGAAACATGGTGACAAAAAATAGCACATAAACAAGTACACGTGCTATCAAGCAGTAATTATAAATCTGTTCTGGTCAGCTTCCCCTATGCAGCCCTCTCCCGTGAACTCGTCTTTTTGTCCCGATATGTTTTTCGCGAATACATAGGCATGATTCATTCAGAGCAGTCTCCTGCCAGTGCCTTACTAACCGGTGGCCATGTGTGTCTTGATGTTTGCATTAGCACACTGGGCTAAGTATGGTACTTGTGTGCTTTGGCATGCTGATACCGTAGATGTCATTAGCCCTTGGGGTTTTGATTCTCTTTCAGTAAATTGAAAAGTGCCAGGATAGAGAACAAGTTCTCTTAAGGTGCTATGCCGACTAAACATTATTATCTTCTCTGCCCAAGGGTCTCTATGCTGATCGCTGGCTGCCCAGCTAGGTAGAATCACGGACACCTGTATGTAGTAGCCCGTGACGGTACCCCACCACTGGCAGTAAGCCCCGTGGGAATGCTTGAGGATGACATTTTTGGACACCTAAATGGCTTACCAAGGGTCGGTTGACAGCCAAAGAGATTCGACTGACACCAGCGGCCGGGTCCGAATTGTCAGCACCAGCTACCTGGTCTGTTCCAGTGAACACTCTAGGTGACCAGGTAACAGTGGCAGCCCTGCAATGCAACAAAGCGCACGATTCTGCATGGATACAACCGACAACAAGAACACAACATTCGTGATCAGCCCGGGAAGACAAGGTGAATTTTGATAATCAGTCAAAGAGTCGAAAACACGACCCAGCAGCAATAATGTAAGCGATCTGAGTGTGAAATAGGGATGAGAGAGAGAGAGAGAGAGTGAGAGAGAGAGAGAGAGCATGTTAAAGAAAGGAGAGGCTGACACTTTGCTTGTAGTAGGTGCTGCTCTGCACAGCAAACTACACGACTAGCGTAAATGACAGCTGGTAGGTAAAGTTGAAGTCACTGGCGGCTTACTTCTGCCAATCCCCTCCCCTCCCCCCCCCCGATAGGAGCATCACCGAGAATCCAGTCAAGATAAGAACAAAGCAAACAGAGGCCAGAAACTGCCGAGCTAACTCTAGCTGCCAAATGACAGTCATTAGTGCCAGGCACCTATACCCCAGGCTTGTCTGCCAACAGGTCTAAATCAGAACCGATTGCACAGGGAAGCTCGTGCAGTCCTGCTCCAATCGGCAACATCGGCAGACGACCGAGGATGTGCTCGCTAGCTAGTACTACTTGCTGCAGCACTACTTTACTGCTGCTATACGGGTTACACCTTTACGCAAGTCACAAGTGACTGAGCCTGCGAAAAGCTCACTACAGCCACGTGTACTGTACCCATAGTACTCACATTTTAATGGCCATTTCTTTCTGTCCACCAAATTGACTTGTCTCTATACATGCTAGGCTGATGTGGCTGCCAGCACGGCCACCAAGCAACCCGGCAGGTTCCCAGCCGGCCCCTGGTGTACAGACGCTGCTACAAGCTGAGACCTTGACCCACACCCCTATTAAGCATCCAGAAACTAGCCAATCTTTACACAACCTCTCGAGCAAGTTTGGCTCATTCTAACAAGCGGTCGACGAAACCAAGTTGAGGCTTTAGTCGGCCCTTGGCGATTTCAACAGAAAAGGGGTAAGCAAATAAAAAGCACCACTTGCACTTCCATGCTCCATGTGCACGATTCCTCCGAGAAGGAGCAATGAGAGCACTTGTCTAAAAGACCCAACGGAATTGACTGTGACCTTGACTGGTGCAGCAGCAGCAGGGGCTTCAGCAGCTCTTGACTGGAAAAAAGAGGTTGCAGCAGTGGCAGCCACGGGCATAGCATTATACTTGCTAGCTAATGTAGGGCACCACGAGAATAACGAAAATCAAGAGGCCGAGCTTAGCGACTGCTGGCTCCTCCCCTAGGACACCGACCTTCAGGAGCTTGTTGAGAGCTTGACAAATGGGACATGCCTTCCTAAATGAATGGATGCCAGTGGATGGAGTGGTGGTGGAAAGATCAAGGTATGGTCCCATCGGTGGCTTAATGCTGCCTTGCTAGGACTATGGTGAGCCCAGTCGATTGCCAACACCAGCAGGATGACATCTCAGCCACGACTTGGCAGCGGCCATCAGCTCGTGCAGCAGCCATCGGCTCGAAGTGTGCCTCACTAACGCCGCAGCTTTGGCTGCCAGAATGTAAGCTTTGGTGGCTTACATTTATGATACTAGAACTGCTTGTAGATGCACCTGGTTATAATGCACTCTTCTGTACATGCATCAAGTAACTCTCTCGAACCAATCCTTGCACTTGCAAACCAAGAATGATCTGATACGATCTTATGCATCTAAAGATCATGTGCAGGTGGATTTTAAATGACCATTTGAAGACCCAGCAAACCCTTACTCTCAGTTAATGTTGAACTGTGCACATAACTTGAAGCAAATCGACAGGTCAGATCTTGCAGTGAGTGCCACGCAGTGATAAAAACTAGCAGACCAATTTAGGCCCAACTTGAATTGTTACATCATTACTGCTGTATTATCCATCCAGGGCTGGGGGCAATGCCAGACTATCTGAATCGATGCATCGGGGTCACCAATGGCTGGCCTCCGTGATCGGTCAAGGCCTCGGCAATCCCCACTATCCAAGCAGACCCCAACGTACGGCCTGGACATGCTGGTAGCAATGTTGGCAAAAACATACCCACATTCCAGTACTAATTTCAAAATACAGAACGATCGGAAAGGAATCTTGCCTCGAGCAGGAAACGATCCCACAGTTCTGGATAACCGGTCTTGTGCTCCCACCGATTTCTAGCTATCGAAGCTTGTCTTCACACGGCGATCAAGAAGGGGCTATAAAGCCACCACTTTAAATTGCCACTTAAGTACTCGAGCCGGATCCCAGAGTGCTGTGTGAATGAATGTATGCATTTCTAGTTGCGAAATTTCGGCATCAAATGCAACCACTACGCCTGCCACTGTCGGCGGGCCAGAGAGCATATACAATACGCTGCACGAGTTACAAGAGTCCGGATAAACCCCTACAAAGCTGTCACCACCGTAGCCACCGTGGCAACCTGTGAAACCCTAAGCAGTACACTGAATTTATATGAGTAGTCTTTGGCGGCAAATGCAAGGAAACACCTAAAAGGTTCTGTAAGTCCTGTTACGCCTGCAGGGTACATGCCTAGCTGAATTGAAGGCCACTTTGACTCTTCTGCCTCAGGTCATGGGTTCGAGTCCTGCATCGAGAGGTCCTTGATTGCCCAGTGTGTGTGGTAATGATAGCCATTAAGGCTCTTCTGTTGCTATATAAATAAGGCTGTTGAATCAGCTACACTTTTTGGGTTAAAAAGTTTGCAATGAAAGCCGACTAGTTCGTGAGTTTTGCCATTCCCTTTGTTTTGGGCTTCGGGCCTGAGCCCTTAATAGCCAGCAACTACAGTGGCAGCTCTGGGTCTTAGCCCAGCGGTAAGACGCTCGCACCTCATGACCCAGGTCGTAGGTTGTAGTCATGCAGTGGGCGATCCTTTACAGCCCACTGCAAACGGTGGTGATATCCGTTACGGATCTTCTGCCATTAGACAACGAGGCAGGCTAATGAATCAGCTAACCTTTAACTTTTAAACTCGTCTGGTCATTCCTCAACGGCATAGCTGCGACGTCAGCCATCATGTGTGACAGCATTTCTGTCGGAGCTTCAATGGCTCCTATTTAAGCATCGAAACGCCTTCGAGGCCCCCCTCTCTTTTCCCTTCCTTCCTCTCTCTCTCTCTCTCTCTCTCTCTCTCTCTCTCTCTCTCTCCCCCTCCCTTCCTCTCTTTCTCTCTCTCTCCCCTCCCTTCCTCTCTTCCTCTCTCTCTCCTCCCTCCTTCCTCTTTCTCTCTTCCCTTCCTTCCTCCTCTCTCTCTCTTTCCCTTCCCTACCTCCCCTCCCTCCCTCCCCTCCCTCCCTCTTTCTCTCTCTCTCTCTTTCTCTCTCTTTCTCTCTCTCTCCTCTCTCTCTCTCTCTCCCCGGCCTACGTAAATCGCATTACTCTCTTACACCAGCCAACCCATCCGACCTCCTTGCTCCTCCAGTAGTCTCACGGTCTCTTACACTAAATTGAAATCGTTTGGAGGTCCGGCATTCAGTTTGCCTGCAGCAAAAGCAGGAGCTCGCTTCCGGCTTCTTCACCCCTGCATTGACATGGCATCAATCAAGTCTCAGCTAAGGATACATCTGTTCATCGGCTCATCATTCTCTAATGTTGACCAGTCTAATGATCTTGGCGTTTAAGCCTGTGTACTTTGCCTGCTTGATTCAATGCATGCAACAAGAGGTCCTATTAATCAGTGGCAATGGGCGTCTTCTTGCATTCTTTAGCATGCTTGTCTACAGCTGCATTACACTCACGAATTTTCTCCTAAGTGTCGATTGTGTGCCAATTTCCTTCTGGTTTGCGCTACCACGTCACCACATCTTGGATTGGAGTCACATAGGTCAACTGTCAAGAAGTATAAGCTGCTTCTACTGTGAGCATCCGAGTTAGACCAGCTAACCAATCGAAACCACGAGGTATGTCACATGTATCCTGACCGAAACAAAAATGGCTGACATTCGTGTTTTATAGAGGCGTTCAGGGCAAGTCCCTGAACACAGGATGCCTGCAAATTGTTGCTATGGCTCCACCCATTTATAGAAGATGTCTTGCATCTGTACATGGAATGCATCAACACACTGTTAACTGTGTGCATTACTTAGCACTATACACTTTCACTGAAAAGCATTCTTATACGTGTCTTTTACTTTTTTTCTTTTTCCTATTCACCTACTCGTCTACAATGATGACTGAAGAGGCAAGTCAATTTCTGCAAGTGTTGGTCTGGTGGCTTTCTGGGAATTCTCCGTCTTATCTAGCCTCCTGTATAAGAGCGTGGGAATGTGGGCAGGATTCAGTCGGCCATCTTTTCTGCAAAGGTAGTGTAGAAGTCTTAACTAGAAAAAAGTTGGTGTCGTTATTAAGGAAAGTCAATATGTAAACGATGCTTAAGCATGATACTTGTGTGCTTATATGTGCTTGTCTAAACATTATATCCTGCATGTCATTAGCCCTTGGCTATGCTTTCCTTTGCAGGGAGTTGTAAAGCACTTGCATACAGATTTGATTCTCTTAGGGTGCAACAAACGGTTAATTATTATCTGCTAGTGCAACACACACGCACAATCGCCGGCAGCCAAGGGCTAGCTCTAAATGTTTTATAATTATAAAAACACCGGGTTTGATCTTACAATCTTTGATCTTACGGTAGATTAGTCGGCAGGTATTGACGAGGCAAGGAGATACCTGCAAGTGTCTGAGAGAGGGATATAAATATAATTTATTTGTATAGGGCCCTAAGAGAACTTAATCTCTACTCAGATGCTTCACATACCCAACGGGGCTCCAGCTCACGACCTCGGCCATCAAATACATTCACCCAGACCTCGGTCGGGGTGAGCACCTTAACCGCTGGGCCAAACCAACGCCAAAACTCCCGTTTTCCATTTTTCCATTTTTCACACTGGCGAGCGATGTTTTCTACCTCTTTTCCAGCCGGCGAAAGGAGTTTGCTCTCTTGATCTTGGAATCGAAGCAACATTGAAAAAGCCTAAACCCTATTTTAGACACATATGCCTTTCACAAACCGCTATAAAAGCCAGTATCAAGTGATGAAGTGTTTATGTTTGGAGAGCTTCAAACATCCTTAATCTTCAAAAGACAGAGAAGAGAATTTTATTGGACCAGGAATTGGCCGTCGGGGAACCATCTGGCTCATTCTACTGAGTGGTGTGACACAAAGGCAGGGAGGAGATAGATGAGAAGGAGACGGAAAGGAGAAAGACTCACTCTGAGCGAAAAGTGCTGGGTTTTTTAATTATTTTCTTAAACGAAGAAAAAGGCCCTCTTAGAACGTTTTGCTGTACAGACAATTCAGGTTGGGCAGCAAGCGATGCTTTCTGCAAAGGCAACGGATGGAAATCAAACTTAATCACAGCTTTTTGAAACCAGAATCTCGGCTCACCTTTGCACGAAAAAATTGACCTCATTGCCAGACTTCACAATCTCCTCCTTGGCCATCTCGTGCTCCATGAGATCGGCATTCTTGCCATTGATCTTCAGTACCCCGTCGCCAGCCATGAGACCTGCTAGAGCAGCAATGCTGTTCGGCTGAACCTAACAAGACACAGAACAAACCGTCTAAAACTAAAACTGCAAACAGGTGGCTAGCTGGGGAAAACGCAATAATAATAATAATAATAATAATAATAATAATAATTCACTTGATAAAGCGCCCTCAGAGAACTCAATCTCTCTCTAGGCGCTTTACATTTGCTGCAAAGTGAAATGCAATTGAATGGTAAGTAAAATCATGCTTGAAAAACAAACGAAATGAATAATATGGTTAGGGGTGACATGCACAGGGTCAGCATGCAAATGTGGTTAGTGGCAGCATGCACCGTGTCAGCACGCATAAGCACATCAAGGACGAATCACAGGGACCCACTAAATGCTGTCCTAAATAGGTGTGTTTTTAGGTTCCTTTTAAATGTGGTCAGGTCAGGGGATGTTCTGATGCAGGTCGGGAGGGAGTTCCAGGCTGTGGGAGCATACGAACTAAATGCACGGTCTCCAAAGGATTTAAGGTTTGTACGAGGTATTTCTAGACTGTTGGATTCCGAAAAGCGGGTGGTACGATGCTTGGCCTGATGGGGTAGTATATCTGAAAGATAGGCTGGAGCCATAGAATGAAGGGACCTAAGAGTGAGCGACAAAACCTTGAAGTCAATCCGTTGCTTGACTGGTAGCCAGTGCAGGTCGGCGAGAAGTGATATAGAAGAAGTGATATAGAAGAAATATAACCACAGGCCAGCTTAGTGAATGCTGCATTGTCAAGGAGGGGTGGTGGTGGCCTCGCTAAGTAAAGGGTCATCTAATTCAGTCATTCATATAGCGGATGACCAGAATGTGTGACCAGAATGTGTGGCTATCACGCCTGCTTGCAGGGAGCAATTAAGGATTGCCTGCAGCAGGACTCGAACCCACGACCTGGATCGTGAACTGCAAGCACTTACCCTTGGGCTGATACCCAGCTGGTCAGCAAGAGCCAAACCATTCAGCAGCCATGCTTAATGAAAGCATATCAACTTCAATGCCCTATCACCCCTCTGTACCATCGTCTCTTGCTCTGGCCTATCTATCGGAAATTATTCCTTCTCAGAGTTTGCATCGTACCACCCTGACTCAGGTCCTATAGCTGTGCCTATATACCCTACCTCAAATCCTTTTGAGACCTTGCTTTCAGTTTCCATGCTTCCAATTGGAACATACTCCCGATTGACATCACATCCCCTGACTTGACTACGTTTGAAAATAATAATAATAATTCATCTGTATAGCACCTTAAGAGAACTTAAATCTATATTCAGGTACTTCACATATGCTACAGGGCTCGACAGGCCCACCAGCATCCTCAGAATTTTCCAGGCACACGATAGAAATCCTTCATGTGCTTACGCGTGCTGACGCTGGTCATGGTATTACTAACCAAGTGAAATTCTTCATTTGCAGCATATGTAAAGTGCATTGAAAGAGATTTAGTCCTCTCATTTAGTTCTCTCATTATCATCAGGCATTATACAGATTGCTGTTGTTTTTATTATTAATGGCAAGCATAGTTATGGGATATGTACAAATTAATAATGCCCTGCTCTCATCATGCTACAATACATTACAATTCTCATCCGAGATCGTAGTTTCACAGTTGCCACCGCTCTCCACCAACGGACCATATGAATTCAGTTGAACATGAGCTCCCATGCAGATCCGCGCAAGATACAATCTAGTCATAGTGTGGTTGTCTGCGTGTCAGCCCTTAAATTGAGCCGCTAGCTCTTCACGACTGTGGTCGCGGGTTCAAATCCTGCAGTGGGCAACCCTTTATAGCTATTGAGGCTCTTCTGCGACTATATAAATGAGGCTGTGAAATCAGCAAGCCTTTCCTTTACTGGCAGCACCTTGGTCATGCTGTACATACAATCTACGAATCGACTGCTGCTGCTCGGTCCTGCTGCCCGGTGCTTTTTTGCCTGATGCCTCTCGCAGAGCTACTAGGAAAAGAGCTTGACTTTTCGTTCTGCTTATTCCAGTGCTAGTACAGGGCTGTAGGACTTACCTATCAGTCTCATCTAAAGTTCAGAGATCAGTCGAGTTATCAAGAGCACCACCTAGCAAGCTCGAGTGAAGCAAGCCAATAAACAAGACATACAAGCTCTACATCCTATCAGCAAATCTAGTAGCTAGAAAAGCCAACTGTGGAAGAGCATGTAACATTCCCGGACCATGTTAATGCATACCGCTTCAGAGTTAATTATCAACAAATGAAAGAATTCCAATTCTGTGTAGCACCAAACTTAGCCCGAACGAGCCGTTGAGGTGTCGAACTAACTTACATTTACATCCATCACTTGCAGACTAATTCCAGAACTACATGTTCCTGTGGATGGCAAAGGATAATCTTAGGATGGGTGTATCTAACCCATCCACCACCAAGCACCTGCCACCTGCCTAATCCTCCATGCCCCAGCACGCCCTCTTCAAGCTTCTCGAAGTGGCAAGCATATCAGGCTGAGGCCACGGATGAGGAAGGACTTCTGAAGCTCTGGTTCAACCCTATGGGGAAGCACGTGGACAGGCAAATATTTACGATGAATCTGAAAACAAAGGTTATCTTCAAAGGCATTCCGAAATCAAAGGCCCCGGTAGATAAAACACAGCACTGCAGTTGCTTGTGCCAGATCTGGGTTCCCGTGCTGGCAGTGTACGGCATAATCATGCAATGCAGTGAGACCAGGTCAGCAGTAGCCCAATACAAGTAACCACTAAAGAGAATGTGGCACGTGATGGCTAACCACCCATTGTTCCGACGGCTCATAAAATGCTAATCATGAATTCATCCGTCAGCCAACAATGGCTGTAAATATGAACCACAGCCCCAGAGAGGGAAGTAGGTAGATGCCCTATTTTCATATGGTCGGGTGTCGATATAATGTGAGGTAGAACTTCATTTGTGACCTGCTATGTTGGTAACAAGCTATGTGTCGCTAATGGTCTAGTTGGTCCTACCCCCACAATCCTCCCATCCCCCAACCTCATTTCCAGGTAATAAAGAGCTGCCGAACGGTGTCGAGAGAAGGTGAATCACCTACGACATTGATCCAGCTCTGCCCTTCCTACACACCCAGTCTAGCCCGGTCTGAGCCCAACGATTACTTGCTCTTGCTCCTCCCCGTTCCCTTCGGGCTCACTCTGACACGTTGGCCTGATCTAAAACCGGGCACCCACGTGGATTAGCAGCCTCTTTCGAGCGAGGTCCCCGACGACTCTCTGGACCAATAATCTCCGAATCGCTGCACACAGACGAAAGGCGAACAGGCAAAGCAAACTTTCCAACAGCTAATGGAGGCCGCAGACCGAACAAGAGGGGCTGGCCTCCAGCCGAGTGGCGTCGGCTAGTGTTTCACTTGATCCTTGGGGCGGCCAAGGATTCCTGAGCCTGGGCCGCCGACAGACGACCATGCAAACATCTCTGGCAGCCCAGCCGCTTTACAGCCAGGGCCAGCGTCAGCGAAGTCCGACAGAAGACTCGCCGGAGCAGCCAGTGCATGGGCTGGGCTGGGCTGGGCTGGGGGGCACCGGCCCAATGCCCCGCCCGAACGCAAGCAGGCCCCCCTCACGTGGGAGCCGCGAGAGACCGACGCGCTGGCCGGCTGGCTGGCTGGCTGGCTCGCTGAGCAAGAGAAGCGAAATACGACGCTCTGAAGGCCCTAGCGCTACTACGCACGGCGCGCAGTGCAAAAAGCCAGTCACGCGAGACGCCTCTACCGTTCGCGATAGCGAGACACCGCGAGCGGATGAAGCAGGGAGAGGCCAGCACGAACCGCAGGCCGGCCTGCGGGCGGGCGGGCGGGCCGAGGACGCCGCGACGGACGGCGAGGTCGTCTGCAACCTCCCGCGCACGCGCTGCGAGGGGCGGCAAGGTCGACTGCAATGGCTGGCCACTTACGGACTGCACAGTGAGCGGAGCCGCGAAGTTCACGCCGCCTTGAAGGCGGAATCCCCACGAAACGCTGGCCTGATCGCGACGCAGCACGATGGCGAACGTACGGCGCTCCATAACTGCTCGATACCTCACTGGTCTGCAGCGAAAATCGTGGGTGACGTAGCGACCGAACACGCTCTCGGCCACCGGCCTATATACCGAGATCGCGGCACGCCCACGAGTGCCTGACCTTTAACCCGATGGCCTCGGACCGCAGCTCGGCCACATCCTGCTAGCTCGCGTTACCTGGGATGCCGAGATGAGGAGATCTTAGCGTGCCCCACTGCGGTCTGGTGAATGTCGACGTGCCCAAGACACGTCAGCATTAGACACACCAACAGGGCGGGCCAGGCTGAATGGGACGCCCATGGAGGCATACGGGAAGCCAATAGCGGCTCGCACGATACAATGGCATTCTCTCTCAATCGAAAAGTGCCTTACAGTCTTCGCCGCTTGAGTAAGTGTTCTGAGCGATTGGATGTGCTCACTGGAGCGCTTCACGGTTGGGGTTGTATGGGCCTGGGCCTTTGCTGAGGAAGGTGCCTTGCTCCGCCACTTAGCGTGCACGAGCCCGTGCGTTACTTCGAGCCCCGAGTTTAGCTGCTGGCTCTAGCCTAAAATGACGAGACCTGAAGGACTATTTCGACTGACCGTCCACCATCCCAATAGGTCGACTCGCCTAAATATTTTCGGGCGAGATCCTATTGACCGCCACCGTGGCTATGTAGTCGCTGCCATGCGTTAGAGTTCGTTACTAAGCACGAATACGGGGGATCTTGCCAAACCTTTATTCTCAGGGGTAATGTCCGTGCACTTCCGGTTCGGTTTTTAACACTTGACTCCCCCCTACCGCGACTCACTCGCTGCAAGCGAACGCGATCTGGTCCTGTATACGGAGCGCTACGACGGAGGAAAGTATCGACTCTGCTCTGGGTCAGAGGTACTGACTCTGCTCTGGATAAGAGTGTCCGAGGTACTGACTCTGCTCTGGGTAAGAGGGCCTGAGTCGGCTCAATCTCGAAGGTCCCGAACATTGAGGGATGACCACGGGACTAACCGACTCGTCAACTCGCGTTCCCGGTGGTCTGGCGCCTTAATCATCAATGGAGCGAGGATCTACTCGTCTGAGCCTCGATCGTCTGAGCCTGGAGCGCTCAGACGGCGTTGGAGCTAAGAAAAATGTATCCCAGTAATCGAGATTCGCAAGCCATTGTAAATGGAAAGAGATCTTCCCTGCGGCAACGAAGCCAGTCTAGTTCTGAGAAGAATGTCTCCCAACTCGGCTTCATTTGGGACTAGTGACCGAAGTGACGAGTCTCCAACTCAGTATTACAGTGGTTCATTCTAGTCAACACCGATGAGCTCGTAAATAAAATAGATCCTAGCTGATTAAACAGCCTCTTCTTTTGTATAGCGACAGAAGAGCCTTTACGGCTATCACCACCCCTTGCAGTGGCGATAAAGAATCGCCCACCGAAGGAATCGAACCCACGTAACCTCGGGACCGATGTCGTGAAAGCAAGCGCCTTACCTAGTGTGTCATCACGGCTCGTATTATCCTTAGTCAGCCAGTGCAGCTTAACTCCGTATCTTCTTTGGGCTAGTCTCGGCAAAGGCCTTGCCGGGATTAAGCCAAGGAGGGCAGTCCATTTGTCAATCCAGGGCAGCCAATCATTAGGAAGGTTAAAAGATAAACTAATGGACAGCCTGCGATACATAAGCCTTCGGATCGGTCCGTGGGTGGTGAAAGAGGCTGAAACCAGTTCTCCCCTTCTGACTCCAAAATTTATACAGATTCATACTTTTGCATGACGAACTCGTTCAATTTCTTCTGATGTTCATGATGCTCTGATGTTATGATGACGGCAGAATTCCTTTGAAGATCGTTCTAGTTAGAGAGATGGTCATGACAAAGCTGGACCGTTGTGATGCAGCTTCAGAGCTCGGCAGGGCTTCTAAAATGCGCCAGAAAGCCCAAATGATGATGAGAGGCCTACTCAATATAAGCGACTGGTCGAATTGCGAAAGTTATGTAACACAGTTTGTGTAGAATGTCCTGTGTCTCCCAAGACAAAGGACACCTGCTCCCGTTCTCACTCCTGTCTCTCGGCGCTAGCCCTCTGTGCAGCCAATACACTATCTGTCTCCTTTCATTTAGAGGCTGTTAATAAAGGAGGCTTTTCACAAACGTAGGTTCTCGATCATGGAAGGAGTTCCCCGATGCAATGCTGCGATGCCATGCTCTTATTTTGCTGCTGTTGCAACACTTCTTCTTTAGCAGTCATTTGAAGTTGCAATAGTTCTCCGACCGTTTTTCTTCTCCAGCTGCGAAATTTTCCCTTGTACTTTGTTGCACGAGAGTCAATCCTACGTTGCTGGTAAAGATTTCACACCGACTGCTACTCCTGCTTTACGGGACACATAAGAAATGCATCGAGTCGCACAAGCTTGTCCCCGCATTGAAGAGACGTTTCGGTGCGAGAGATCCCGGGTTTCCATCGAGCCCGGCAGATGGGGACCAGCGTTCTCGGGGAGTATACACACCCTGCTTGTCGGAAATGACTTCCCTCTCCGGGCTTCTCAGCGGCTCGCCGCCGCCG
The DNA here is from genome assembly GCA_009760855.2 of Cristatella mucedo. Taxonomy (NCBI): domain Eukaryota; kingdom Metazoa; phylum Bryozoa; class Phylactolaemata; family Cristatellidae; genus Cristatella; species Cristatella mucedo. The sequence continues at coordinate 2,601,504 of WPIO01000046.1, read as the reverse complement.
CCGCCGAGCTCAGACAGCTAAGCTCGGTACATCTTTAAGAAATAGAAAGCACAGCCTAGATTATGATGGCCCTAAATACCGAATGTCGTGGAATTGCCCTCGCCTGCGAAGCGTTCGCTCGCAGCGTGCGCTTTACTCCCTTCATTCGCCGGGGCAAGTCAATACCCACGGAAGGTGCACTCACCTGAGTCGACGCTGGAGCGACGCTCCAGCCCAAGCGCTCTAGCGTCGACGGCGGCAGTATAACGGAATTCGCCGCCGAAGCCGCACAGTATAACGGCATCGAGGGCAATTTGTACAGCTAGGCTGCGTCTGCTTAGGCTGTTCGTGCTTTTGGCTCGCGTCCGTCGTTTACAATTGGAAGCACACCGTGGCACGGCGGCGTTAAAGCAAGCGATTGGAGAAACGTTCAGTTTCTCTGCCCTGTGCTGTGGACGCACTCCCTCGAGGGCCATGCAGGTCTTGCCTAGCCAACCTTTCACGTGCTGAAATGACCGACAATCTTAAACTGCCGACACGGTTTTTCCTTTTAGCATTTTGTCGCTGAAGCTTTCAATTAAAGGTGCTTCGTCCTGGACACTCGTGCCGACCGTCTGCGAACGGGTCATACACTAATCAAGCTGGCGAGCCCAGCGGCTGCGGCTACCGGGGCTGCACTAGGGGGTGACTCATGACATGGCCTGCATGACCCGACGCTGACGTTGCATTTCCACCGAACGGCAGCCGCAGGGGTCAAGATGCCTGCAGGCGGCGTGCCCACACGCAAGTCGCTCGGGGCTGGCAGCCAGCTTGTGCCAGCCAATTACTGGAGGAGGGTTGTGCGATCCTTACAGTCGCTTCTTACTTTCCGCCAGACGCCAGCCTTTCGGGCAGACGCTATCCTCTCCTCTCTTCTATCGGAGCAACCGACCCGACGCCTCGTATCCTGAGCCTTGTATCCTTAGCCTCAACTGCTACTTTTCAGGAGTGCATACGCGCGCGCGGCGGCAGCGCCCGCTCAGCTTTGGCAGATATGCAACATGCTGCACAGCTCCTCTTTGTGGCCGGAGGCTTCATCTTCCTCGCTGCCCGCCGCGAACACTCCACGCTCGCCGAGCCCCCTCAAGCGATGCCCTGCTTTCAGGACGCCCTGCCTCCGCAAAAGAACGGCCGTCATGCACGAAACCCAGGCGAACGCTAGTCTCGCGATGCGGGGAGCATGCGAGGAAAATGTCTCGAGGCGAAGCCAGCGGTTGGCGGCGACTACAAGCTGAACAGCAGAAGCTTTGCTCGGAGATGGCGAATCCATACGCGTGCGACCGTCGTAAACGAAGCCGGCGCCGCCGCAGCAAAGTGGACGGGCATCAGCGAGAACTGACTGGCGGCCTTTTCGACTTCTTTTCTTGGAGCAGAAGCAATGAGGAACCCTCAGCGCCATTCCCGGCACATCCCCTTTAACGGAGAGTCGTCGAAACTTTTACGCGAGTATCCGACGTTCTCGCGGGTCTTGCCACGGTCGGCGGCCCTGGCCACGTTGCCGCCATCAGAACTCTCTTCGGCAGATCTTCGTCGATCTTTGTCGCGGAAAAGCCTACCAATGTGGCGGCGGTCCAGCTACCGGGTACCGGCTGCTCCGAGCCGCCTTTAGGGCGCCCACGCTAGACGAGCAAACTATTGCTCCAAGTGCTAGTATGTATGCATTTTGGAGTTTAAATAACGAAATTTCCTGTGCAGCTAATAGTTGCACAGCGGCGTTGCCTTCGAAAATTTCCTGCCACTTAGAAAGGGCATATGACATTATATTTTAATATAATGTAACGGAAGACAGCCGAAAGTGGTTTCTGCCGGTCCGCGGAAGCTGGTCAAAGGGTAGAGGCAGAGCAGGCTAAATGGCTAAAATACATTTCATGTGAGTCGTCAGATCCCCAAAATTTTGAATCGTAATGTGATGTCATAAGATCGGTACGCTTTGCTTGAATTTAACCAGCTGTCTCTGATCATGACCTACAGCTGGAAAATAGCACTTACGGACGATATTACTTACTAAGAGCGATATTCCATTTTTATGCTGTTTGCCTACCGGAAACTGGACGGAGCCTAAAGTTTGCAATTGCTATGTCCTTCGTTGGAATTGGCTTCAGCGAACCAATCTTAGATTTTAATTTGCTGTGTCTCTCAGTGGTGTTAGTTTTGGTAGATCAGTCGCAGATTTAACCCTCCGAGGGCCTTTACTCTTGGCGCCCGATGGTCGTTATAGCACCAGTCAGCATGCAAAGCATGCCCGAAGATCCGCGGTAAATAATACCTCGGTCTGACCCATCTCGATGAGTGCTGTAAATGCAGCGACGGCGCCTGCCGTCCGTCGACTTGAATTTCAAATTCTGAGTTTCAAACGAAGCCGCAAACCCATGGCATGTTCTACTCGGCCTTTGCTCCATCCGTGTTAATTACCCTCTTTACACTGCTCGTGCGTGCTGGCATTGCACACGCTGTTGAAACCAATCAGTCGATGCGCTGCTTTATTTCTGGCGCTAACGAAAAGCTCATAGAAAGGAATTTACTTCCTGCTAGACGATATAAAAATACATTAGACCCTGAGTCTTAGGACAGACCCAAGGGTAAGGCAGCCGCACTTCAGACTACCGAATTCTTCCCGAGACTTCCCGCTTCGGCCAGTCCTATATTGCCCCCTAAAAGCGACGGCGATAGCCATAAACGGTCCTATGCCGCTGATTACCTGTAAATGAGGCTGTTAACACTGCTAATTTGTTTATGCTACCATCGGCTCTTAGCTGCTTCCAGGATCAAAGCTTGCCACCGGATAGAGACTAGCAGTTTCCTTTCTTGTACGCTCAAGCCAAACGTTTGATGCTTTACGAGAAGTTGCTATGGCCAGACCGCACAATTCGGACAATTAAAGTTTCTATGAATCCGGCCTTTGCTCTGTCTTACCAGACCACCATGGCCAATGATGACCTTACTTTGCCTAACTGGTCTCTGTTTATCCAACTTCGTACTCTGGCACAACTCTATATATATATATATATATATATATATATATATATATATATATATATATATATATATATATATATATATATATATATATATATATATATATATATATATATATATATATATATATATATATATATATATATATATATATATATATATATATGTTTGGTAGTTGGCCCAGATGCGGTCTCTCAACTCGGAAAAGTGCCACGCAGGCAACCCGATTCCACTATTCTCGTAGCGAAGCGTTTCCGGTGTTCGCCAGAATAATTCGATGCATTCCAGTGAAAGTCTCGGGAGATTTTCAAGCCACCCGACAAGTCGAGACGAAGCCTCGGTCAATCGAAAAACAACCAGGACGGTCGGAGCAGTAAAAACGGTCAAGTTTCCTCTATTTCATCTGGCCGGGCTGCCCGAAAGAGGCTGCAGTGCGTCTGACCTCTGGCCTAACAGCGTTTCCTAGTCCGGGCATCGTAGTCGGATGCAGAGCTCTGGGATCGTCGGATAGGCTGCACTGCGCCTGCGTGCACTATCCGGCCCTGCCCGAAACCTACCTAAGCCATCATTCAACTGGCTTCCAGCAAGGCGGCCGGTCGAGTACGAGTGACGTCGGCATGCGCTTGTGAGCTTCGATGGAGGTACTCTGGCCAGCGGCTTCCTCAGTCGGGTGATTAGTGGCTCGAGTAAGGCAGCAGGTCGATTGTCCGACTCGCCGTACTGTCGCCATCAATCTGTGCGGTTCGGAAAATTCGCAGCACTGCGGTCAATGGAGGCTTTGTCCGTACAACAATCTGTCAGCTACACTGGCTGCTGCTAGCTAAGAGAGCTGACCTTTGCTCCAGCTGATCGCGTCGAAGCTGCACCCCGCCGCTGCCGCCCGCAGGCAGGTGGCAGGTCGTTCGCGCCCTTACCAGCACTCTTACCGCTGTCTTATGGCGCTGCCGAGGTTTTACGAGTTTGTTTTGATTGAGGATGAGTCTCGGCCAGCAGGGAAGGGGCAGCGGGAGCGCGCGGGCGCAGGACAGCTGGGAGCCCTATTTCTTCTTTCTAGGCACTTCGTATGGACTGGAAAGGAAGCATTTCAATAGGGATCATGATAACGTACAACTGGTTTGGTCTAGGGGTTAAGGTGCTCGCCCCGACCAAGGTCTGACTGAGGTCGTGGGCTCGAGCCCCGAGGCAGATGTGAAGCGCCTGAATAGAGATTAAGTTCTCTTGAGGCGCCATATAAATGAATTATATATTTATAACTGCAGCTTGCACAAACACGTACAAGAACGATTTGCATACAGGAAAACGAACAAATGCCGGTGACTTAGAAGATGAGCGAGTGAAGAACGGCTCACGACTCCATCAGTGGTACAGGGAGACACTCGAGGAGTCAATTATCTCAAGATATTTAAGCCGGAGCGAAGGAAAATAAAGGGACCTACCGGTTGAATGAAATGACTATTCAGTCAATGTCCCGCTTGAAGGGCAGCAGCACCTGCAGCTGTCGGGGAAAGCGTGCAAATCGGCAGTTTCGGCGTTTCTCACAGATAATGAATGATCCGACTAGGTACTCTTATCAGAATGTTAAACCTGGTCGAAGGACGATTGAACGGCCACCGATAATTCTTGCTGAAGACACTGTCTTAAGTTCTGAGTTGGCCCAGTCAGTTGCACACCTTGAGTCAAATGAACGCTTGCCGGACCGGGTAGAGCCAGCAAAGAGCAAACGACAACATTCGCCAACGTTCGCCAGTGAACTTGTTGCCTGTGCGATAACGGTGAACCAAAATTTGCCCAAGTCCGTGCGACGCTGGGTGAAGTCATTCGGAATGAGGCTGGGGCGACGCCGGATTAGTCACGTGTCGTGTTGCAATGTTAAAACGTTATTAGGGAATCGAAGGGATATACCTTGCGAGCAATATCAAGCTTCAATGCACACACACACACACACACACACACACACACACACACACACACACACACACACACACACACACACACACACACACACACACACACACATATATATATCAAGGATTCGTCAAAAAGTACTTCGCTGGCCCGGCAGTGTGCTTGGGGTCTTAATGTTTTCTGCCAAATGTGATGACCATTAAGGTGGGTATTTGGGCTTTGAAATCTAACTTGCTTGACCAACAACGGGACGATATCGACAGGCGACTGACGCAGGAATTCCGCATACATCAGTAGCCGACTTTTACAGTAAAATTCAGGCTCTGTGGAATGTGCTACATCTGAAGAGACAACGCAGAAGCTGGTGACCTAAATGCCTGGCCAGACAGGGAAGGCCCACAGGAATCGTGCTTTGACGTCAAACTTAATGCATACATACCAATAACAAATGCTTGTTTTTGGGCTGTCGATAAATAGTTTCTCATGCTGTGAACTAAATCTACCATTCAATCGTGTTTCCTTTGCAGCAAATGCAAAGCGCCTAGAAAGAGATTTGAGTTCTCTGAGGGCGCTTTATCAAGTATATTATTACTAACAGTTTGCACGATATCGTAGCAAAACCCTTCTACCGCCAGAATGAATTGACGAACAGCAGCTGTGGCCATACTTTGAAGATTTTGTTGACGTTCAGTGGATATTGCATTACGAACACAAATATGATGTTAAGAGCCTCCTCACCAATAAGCAGAGCGAAGACGCCCCGAGGCGAACCGAACTGACAACATTTAACAAAAACAAGTTCCACTAGAGGTTGATATGAATTGCTAATTACTGCTGGTCGGCCTTTAATGAAATAAATGCAGCTACAAGTTTGCATTATTACTTAGTCTTTCCTCAAATCAAATAAAACCAAATAAGTCTTCTATTGCTTGTGATACTTTCTCCCTATTTTTTCTGGTTCATGCCAAGTAAAACAAAAAAGTTAGCTGATTTATTTGACGATTGATTTTATTTTTTATTTTTATTTTATTTATTAATTTTTTTCTTTGACGATTGATTTAAGTTGCAGCAGATGAGCTGCTGCGGCTCTCACTCCGGCTCACTTCCGGAGTTGGCAGTAAACAATTGCCTGCTGCAGGACTCAAACCTACGGTCCGGCTTGTTTAGCTCAATCGCCTAATTCCTCTTCCCACGAGCATAGCTACTTCAAACAAAGGACGATACGATCCTTCAAGCGATTAAAAATTGAAACTAATTTCGTTCTGGGCTTCGGTTAAAGTACTTTAGCGATGCTAAGCCTTTTGCAGCCGTCATCACTAGTTAGGTGAAGTAGTCTGAATAGGCCGCTTGCCCTTTGGTTCAAGAAGTAAGCCTTGTGGCCGAAAGATGGGGTCATACCCAACTTTTATGTTCTTTCTACTCGTCTGCTTTTGTGACCCGAGTTCATTCAGTAGTACATTGGCTCTGCCTTTCAAACCAAACTATGGCCATCTAGCACCTGGTCTGTCCAACGATAATGGAGATAGTCTAACCGCTTTCCAAGCTAAGAACATGAATTAGCAGAGGAATGCACATCTGAAAAAGCTACCGTTATCAATTATCAATACCCAGAGAGAGAGAGAGAGAGAGAGAGAGAGAGAGAGAGAGAGAGAGAGAGAGAGAGAGAGAGAGCGAGAGAGAGACGATGACTATTATCGGATTAGCTAATTGCTCGCCAAGACTGTCTGGTCAGTGACCCGAAGCAGGATCTCCTTTAGGCTAATGTGCATCAACAGCCGTACCGGTAGTAAAAACTATGCTTTGCTAGAATGCGACGAGCTGCAGACGCCATTATATTTAAAAGTGGACTCAACATGATAGTAACCTAGCTAAGAAGCGATTTTGCTGCACTGCTTCTCAGTCAGGTTGCCAAGCTAATGAACGACCACCTGCATATATTGTGCAACATTAGAAAGAGCACCTGCCAGGTTTATCTAGATCATATATCCAGGCCATCGGTAGGCTATGCACTAATCCGAAGTGGGTCGATGTGTCAAGCTATGCCATTGACAAACAGAGAACACGAAATCTTAAAGGCTAGGGAGCCGCAGAGGAAAAAATGCATTCTAGGGTTTTCTACAACAGATGAGAACTACAAATGCAGTAGTCAGTCACAAACACACCGCTAAGGCAAACTACTACACACACGAACACGTTGAGCCGACACACCAAAGAGCCCCCTCCAGAACTCCCGAGCCTATAGATGTGTTCCACAAGTATACAGAATGCATATATATAGTTTTAACACTGCCCCATGAGTAATACAAGACTGCCAACGTCAGCAAAAAAATCATCAAAATAAACATGATCGGTATCACGCTATTGATGTCCCAATATATGGGAAGCACATAATTGTGCGAATTGCGACAAGTGCTTGTGCATGTGCATTCCAAACAGTCCGGTCATTAAGGGGTAAATTTGTTAAGCAGGCACTAGTTCTGCTTCTATCTGGCACCAGTGTGGGTTTTGCAGTATGGCTTGCCATTCTTCGGGAAGAAAGGTTTTCCTTCCAAGTTCACGTTGCACACCTACAAGACAGGTGATGCACAGTTAAGTCTGACACGAAAAGTAAACGACGAATGGGCAAACAATTAGCAACTAAGTCCATCCGATTGAAACTTCAGCCCACGAATGATCAACAACGAGTGGGCGACATCAGGGCAGTACATTCAACGAAGCATAAAGAGAAGCATAGCTGAACTTGGCTAAGGTTGTGGTGGGAAGCGAGAAAGTAGCAGCAGGTAGCAGAGAAATGCGGCTATATAGAAACAACTGAGCCTGTATCCACAATGCCATGCAATGTTCTCAACGAATATCAAAACTCAACGATCAAAATAGCCTATCACTAGAGTTTAGTATGTAGTGCTTCCAACTGAAATCTTCAGTCACATATGACTACCCAAGTGGAGCGCTCAGGCGAGAGATGCTGCTTGCAAAGAAAGCCACGGCGCTGCCACATGCAGAATGGAAGGAGGCATACGTACAGCACAATTGAAGCAGTCGGCATGGTAGTTCGACCCCATTGCCTCTACCCACTTATCGCCGGGCTCGACAGGAAAATCACATCCTTTGCACTTGATTTGAAATGATGCACTCCAATCTGCAGAGCAAGGAAGGCACATTAGTACAAACCGAAAAACCTATCCATAATTATCAATCAAACAATACTTGACGCAGAAGAAAGGGAGTTGTTGGGAAGAAAGCTGCCCCATGCCGCCGGAATGCACATCTTGCAGCCCACCAACTTATTGCACACAACTAAATGACATTCACGCAAAATAACAAGCAATGGTTGAGGCAGTCTGCACCAGGTTTACCACTGAGTTTAAACGAGATATATGAAAACTATTGGCTGACCAAGATGCTCAGCATCAGAGCCTCATTGCAAAACTACATTCAACGACCGATGAAAGTCTAGGGCACACATGTTTGGCATGTACACACACAAACACACACACACACACACACACACCAAAACAAACAGATAATCAGGAAGTTAATGCACCAAGTCCTTCTCAGCGATCGAGCACGGCGAATTCTCTCAACTTACTTGCTGCGTGTATTGCTGACATCTGCACACGGATGGCAGCAAACTTTCTCAATTTAAATGACGATAAAACCCAAGTTACTAGTTAAGGGAAAACCAAGTGTGACTCAGAAATGGAAAAACAACGTTCAAAACGGACCATCATCTCCTCTTCCACCTGCACCCAGTCTAGGTGTCCTGTATCAAAGTGACCTTTCACAAAACATCCATATCAGCTCTACAGTCGTCTGCCTACTTTAGGCTACACAGCATTGCTGAAATTCGGGCTCGCACAGGCAGGGATACTACATTCAAACTGGTCCATACCTTTGTGACATCTCGTCTCGACTTTTGTATCTCAGTCCCTGCTGGTCTATCGGCCTGTGCAATCAGGCGCTTATAGTTAATGCAAAACTCTACAGCTAGGCTTTTCTGTCGTGAGCGTCGCAGATATTATTACACCACACCACTTCTAGCCGACCTGAACTGGCTCCCAGTCAAGCACCACATTGACTTCAAGGTTCTGTCACTCACGTTTAGTTCCCTTCATTCTCTGGCAACAAACAGCCTCCCTAATAGCTAATAACTTCCCATCAGCCTAAGCATAGTACCACTTGCTTTTCTGAATCAAATCATTTAACTACACCTTGCACGAACCACAAATCCTTTGGAGACCGTGCCTTTAGTTCGAATAATCCCAAAACCTAGAACTCACTCCCTAGTGACATCAGGACACTCCCCGACTATTAAAAAGAAGCTCAGACTCATCTATTTATCAGAGCAGTTGGTCCATGTGTGCTTACGTGTGCTTATTCGGGCTGACACTATGCACACTTCGACTAACCATATTTAGACGCTGGTATAGAGTATGGCACCTCAAAACATGGTTCACTTGGTGACATCGTGCATGTTACCACTAATAATTTGACAATGCTTCCAGTACAACAGAGTGTAAAGCGCCTAGGAAGAGATTAGGAGGCGAGCTTGACATCACCAGCTAGTGCCATGCTATGAGCTTATACGAGCCGAAAATCGGTGAGCAGCCCCACTCCAGATTCAACAGGAAGTCAACAGATTGCAGCAAGATTCGACGATGAGCACAGGCATGGGAGCTCCGATGTGGAAATAGCAGCAGTGGGAGGCAACCAGACATAGGCGACACAATAGCAGTCTGATAATGTCACAGACATTAAGTTGGATTACCGAAGGGAAGCTATAGGACTTTGTTGTTCACCGGAAACTACCAAAGCAGTCTTTGAGCGACCGAACGGGTTTCACGAACAACAATAAATGAGGCCACAGCATTCGATACCACAGCATTGCAGTAATTTAACCGAATGGACGAAAAGCATGAAAAGTCTAGGCATATATCTGCAGTCGACATCTGAGCAGTCGAGTAGTCGTCATGCAACCGTGCACTTGCATACACCATTAATCACGATGTTCTACTTGAACGATTGAGAATAACGATCGGTCTGGAAGACGAGGCACTGGCGTGGTTTAAATCATACTTGTCTGATCGTGTTCAATCCGTGTCGTGTGGGGGTCAGGTCTCACACACGAAACCGGTCACCTGTGGAATCCCTCAAGGGTCCGTCCTCGGTCCCTTGCTGTTCTCCATTTATACTCAACCTGGGGGAAAAGTGATTAAGGCCCATGAAACAGGATACCACTTTTATGTTGACAAAACTCAGCTGTATTTGTCATTCAAACCGTCGGAATCTGCTGCAGCAACTGAGAAACTGAATGCTTGCCTTGCCGATATTCGATCCTGGATGTTGGAAAACTTCTTGAAACTAAATTATAATAAAACTGAACTGCTGCTCATAGGACACCATAAACGTGTGGCTGGATTAAAAGGCTTTGCTCTTCTAATAGGTGATGCTGTTGTGTGACCATCACCACCTGCTCGAAATTTAGGTGACATTTTTGACAGATGCCCAAATTTTAAAAGCTTCATTCAGAAGACTGCTTCCACAGCTAGCCATCCCATCGAACAATATCTAAGATTAGGAGCTGTCTTCCGCAGTTGCTTGCAAAATATTTAACTATCTCTTTAATTCTGTCTCGGCTTGATTATTGTAATTCCCTTTTGGCTGGGCTACCAAAGAAAGCAACTAGGCCACTGCAGCTGGCTATGAATATGGCTGCAAAGCTAGTCTTCAAGTCCCAGAGGTTGACCACGTGTTTCCTTTGCTAAAAGAGCTAGGATGGCTGCCGGTTGATCAAGGGATACAGAGCAAAGTTCTCATGCTGACCCACAAGGCCCACCACGGCTTGGCTCCTCCATACCTAGCTGAACTGCTGCACCAGTTTCAGTCTCCTCGTGCCCTCAGGGGTCCTGTATGGAAAATAAATTAGCTGTTCCATTACTCGGCTTAAAGACCGTTGGCAACAGAAGCTTGAGCTCTGCAGGTCCTAAACTGTGGAACTCGCTTCCACAATTCTTATGCAACGACAACTACTCTCCTGCTGCCGACTATGGCTCATCCTTTTCAGCGATCATAAGCTGCTACTTCCATGCTACTCACTACCTCAACTGCTCTCCTGACTCTGCTATGCTTTCCACTTTCTCTTTGAGACGAAGTCTGTTGGCTACCGAATGCGTACCGAAAGCCCCTTAGGCTGTGAGTGCGTTATATACAACTCTCCTGTGTTACACCCACACAGTCTTTATGGCTTGTGGAGTAACAGACGAAGATACATATACTGACACAAGACGATAAGCATCACAGCCAGTTACCACCACCATTCACCACTCTCAAGCTCATGTACCTTTGGTGCAGTATGGATTCCCTTCCTCGACGTGGAAGCTGCCTTCACTTATTGGTTGATGACAAGCAAAGCAGACGAAGCACTTGGGATGCCATGTTTTGTTCAATGCGTTCACAGCATCCTAAAACATCAAGTGGCAAGTTATCAGCCAGGATTTTGCTTTAAATATCTGTGGATACAAAGAGGATGTGTCTATGCATGCGAATATGATAATGAATTATTAAGTCATTAAAAGTGCCTTGAAAGCCTACACAAATTACTATTAGTGCCTCTCTGCTAGCTCTGCAGGATCTCTGCAGCTTTGAATACCATTGGTCATCAAGTCCTTCTTGAGCACCTTTTCTCGCCTGGGCATCACTGGCACTTCCCTGCATTGGCTTGAATCCCATATTAGTGGAATAGTTCAAAAAGTAAACGGCTACCTCCCAGCAGCTATAAAACTCTCCCAACTCATGCTTCCCCTGCAGCAAATGTAAAGTGCCTAGAAAGAGATTGAGTTCTCTAAGTGCTATAACAGGTAGGTGCTATAACAAATGTATTATTATTATAAGGAAACGAGGTGTTTATCCTGTTACCACTTCATGGAGTCTAGATGACCTGTTGCAAAAGGGAACTTGCACTAGATGATCACATTAGCTCCACATTTAAATTCAGAAGTTAGACCTGTCGAGTAGCAATTGCCCCATTACAAGACTTGTCACCGACAAGCACTGGCTCCACATAAACCAGTATGTCGACTTCAAGGTGTTTACTCACTTAGCTCCTTCCATTCTCTTGCTCCAGCCTACCTATCAGACCTGCTCCCATCGTATCACCTGCTTTTCTGACTCAAATCGTTAAAAAAATAATAGCTGATTTATCAGCCTCTTTTTGTACAGCGACAGAAGAGCCTTTACGGCTATCGCCACTGCAAGCAGTGGCGATAAAGGATCGCCCACCACAGGATTCGAATCCACGACCTCGGGGCCGAGGTCATGAAAAGCAACCGCCTTACCTAGTGAGCCATTACGGCTCACCGAAAGTTTAGCTACACATTCTAAGAACCTCAAATTCTGTGGAGACCATGGACTTTCATTCATATCATTCCAAAGCCAGGAACTCAATCCCGACTAACATCACGACTGCCCTGACTTGGCGACATTAAAAAAAAAACTAAGAACGCACCAGTTCCTTACAGCATTTGCTAGGTCCGTGTGAATTGTCCTTTATGTTCTTATGTGTACTGATTGACATTGTGCATATTATCACTAACCAACTGACATGTTTCCTTTACAACGTATATAAAGTGCCTAGAAAGAGACCTAGTCCCCTTTTAGTGTCATGCACATGTCCTATTATTGATATTATTATAATAGTCGGCCTAACTTCAGGCATTTAACATTTCGAAAGTTCGGTCCTGCTTAAACAAGGATACAGCATCTAAGGTGGTCCATGCATTTGTGATATCCTGTCTGGATTTCTGTAACCTACAACTTGCAGGTCTTCGTCTATAGCAATAAGATGCTTATAGTAGGTGTACAACTGGGCAGCCAGGGTCTTTTGTCCTGAACATCACAACTGCCATATTACACAACTTCACATCGACCTGCTCTGGCTCACTATCAAGTGACGTATCGACATAAAAGTCACCAACTGTCCGCAATTGTCTTGCTCCAGTTTACCTGCATGAAACACTTCCTAATTAGGCTGAACATGGTACCACCCACTCCTGTTCTCGAGTCGTATAACTGCGCTTCTCACAAACCTCAAATCTTTTGGAGGGAGACCATGGCTGCAGTACTGATTCTCCCAAAGCCTGAAACTCATTATCAACTGACATCCCAAAACTAAAACATAATAATAATAATACCATTGATAAAGCACCATCAGAGAACTCAATCTCTTTCTAGGCACTTTACATTTGCTGCAAAGGAAACACGATAGAATGGTGAGTGGTATCATGCTTGATAAACAACATGAATAACATGGCTAGGGGTAACATGCACAGGATCAGCATGCAAGTATGGTTAGTGGCAGAATGCAACAGTATCAGCATGCATAAGCACATAAAGGACGAATCACACGGACCCACTAAATGCTGTCATAAATAGGTGCATTTTTAATTTCTTTTTATGTGATCAAGTCAGGTGATGTCGTGACGGAAGTCGGGAGTGATTTCCAGGCTTTGGGAGCATACGAACTAAAGGCACGGTCTCCGAAGAATTTGAGGATACGAGGTATAGGTAAACAGATCGATTCCGAAAAGCAGGTGGTACGATGCTTAGCTTGGTGGGGAAGTAGGTCTGATAGGTAGGCTGGAGTCAAAGGATGAAGGGACCTAAATGTGAGCGACAAAACCTTGAAGTCGATCTGTTGCTTGACTAGCCAGTGCAGGTCGGCGAGAAGTGGTGTGATGTGGCAACTGCGTCGCTCACGGCAAGCAAGCCTAGCTGCAGAGTTTTGCACAAGCTGTAAGCATATGTATTGCACAGGATGGTAGACCAGCAAGCAGTGAGTTACAGAAGTCAAGACAAGATGTCACAAATGCATGGGCTAACTCAGATGTGGTATCCCTGTCTAAACAAGCCAGAATTTTCGCAATGTTATGTAGCTAAAAGTAGGCAGACTTGATTGTGGAGCTGTTGTGGTCGTCTAGCGAGAGGTCACTTTGGAACATGGCACCTAGATTTCGCGCAGATTCAACAGGAGATATGGTGAAAGAGCCGATTTTGAGCATTAGCCTTTCAAATTTCTGAATCAAACTTGGTTTGCCCATAACTAGTAAGTTAGTTTTTGTCATCATCGGCCATCCATGTGCGGATGTCATCAATACATGCAGCAAGGGAGTAGATCAAATTGGAGGTGCTCGAAGGCTGGGAGGGATCAAAGCAAAGGTACAACTGAGTGTCATCTGCAGAGAAATGAAAGCCTAAATTGTGCTTGGCAATCACATCGGCAAGAAGGAGAATATAAACCGCGAAAAGACTGGACCTAGCACGGGGCCCTGAGATACTCCATATTTCAGAGGTACTTCGGATGATCTTTGTCCATTCACATCAATACTCTGGAGTCTGCCACTGAGATAGGACCTGAATCGTTGCAGAGCAGTGCCAGTTGTGCTCAGGCAAGATGAGAGGCACTCTAGAAGAACTTGGTGATCGATAGTATTAAAAGCTGCCGAAAGATTGAGCAAAACAAGTAGATACTCTACCCATGTCTGCATTAATGAGTAGGTCGTTGTACACCCAAAGCAATGCTGACTGTGGAGTAATTAGCTCTAAAGCCAGACTGGAATTTACTAGCAAGGTTTGAAGTTTCAATATATGAGTTCAGCTGGCCTGCCACGACCCGTTCCAATGTTTTTGATAGCAACGGCAGAAGGGAGACTGGGCGGTAGCTGCTCAAGTTCTCTTGGTCTAGTGTCGCTTTCTCGAGTAGTGGCCTGACTATAGCTTTTTCGAAAGGTGCTGGGACATGACCTGAAGCTAATGACATATTAATGGCGTCAGTTATGCATGGCAGCAGCAGATCATTGCAACGTAGGATCAAGACAGTGGGAATAGGGTTCAAAGAACTTGTTGTCTTCTTTGATTGGGATACGAACTTCAGGATGAGGTCACTAGTGACCTGCTTTAATGTAGACATTGAGGTGCTGCAAGGAATCAAGAGGCTACATTCTAGGGGGGATACTGCCATCGCAGGGATGGACTCTCTGAGCTTGTCTATCTTCTGGACAAAGAAGCTAGAGAAGCGATCAGCTAGATCATCACAGGGGTCGTCAGGTAAGGAGCTAACCTGGGAGCAGTAAAACCCACATGTTCCTCAAACCATTTGTTTTGTGCAAATTGTCCCTTACATTCTCATGCATGCTGGAATTGCCCATGATAACATTAACCAAGTGACAAGCTCAGTTCTAGCATCTAGTTTTTGTAGAAAGCCAAAAAATGTTTATTGTTAATAATAATAATAATAATAATAATAATAATAATGCACTTGATAAGGCTCCCTAAGAGAACTCAATCTCTTCCTAGGCGCTTTACATTTGCTGCAAAGGGAAACGTGATTGAATCGTGAGTAATATCATGCTTGATAAACAACATGAACAACGTGGTTAGGGGTGACATGCACAGGGTAAGCATACAAGTGTGGTTAGTGGCAGCATGCACAGTGTCAGCACACATAAGCACATGAAGGACGAATCACACGGACCCACTAAATGCTGTCCTAAATAGGTGTGTTTTAAAGTTCTTTTTAAATGCGGTCAAGTCAGGGGATGTTCTGATGCAAGTCGGGAGGGAGTTCCAGGCTTTGGGAGCATACGAACTAAATGCACGGTCTCCAAAGGATTTGAGGTTTGTACGAGGTAGTGGTAAACTTATTATTATTGCTATTCCCAGGGTGCGTGGATTTTTGGGCCAGCACTGCACGTATAAATAAACACACACACACATATACACATACACACGCAAATCAAGAGGCAATGAGTTTTATATAAAATAAATATATTCATTAGTATAGCGCCCCAAGAGAACTCAGTCTCTATTCAGGCGCTTCACATATGCCTCGGGGCTCGAGCCCACGAACTTTTGTCTCACTTAGCCTCCTGGGAGTATGACCTATGCATCTCAGCAGGTGCTGTTGGAACTACAGTAACTTGATTGTAAATATTACCAAATATATTTTCGTTCATTGGCTACGAAGAAAGAGTGCTTTTGTAATAACTTCTTGCTCAGAAGGACTTCTGAGTGCTGAACCTGGGTAAACCCAGAAGTGGGCATATTTGTCGATGACCATTTAGTAACCGCATACCGACAGCCAGTTGCCGGTTCGAATTTTGGTAGCTGGTTGGGGATATTCTCTGATCACACTTGGGCGTTCTATGGGGTAATAATCCTAGAAAAATCTGCTTGCAGAGAAAATCTGTAGTTATTGTATCTTTAAATACCGCCAAAATAATCTGTGTTCCATTTGCATACATTATTTGTCTAGTAAAAGGTGCACCACATTCTTGACTCGCTAGCATGCTAGAAAGATTGGGCAGACACCCCAGTGACCTTGGCTGAAGCACCCAGACCGTACCGACAATGGCATGCAGTTAAAGTATCTACGGCAAAGGGAAGCTGCCTTGTGGATTTTGTGATGTGCCAGCTATAGTCTTGCTATCTTGGGAAGATGAGAAACCAAGAGATCACTAAGAAGCCGGCAATCGGTGAGAAAGCTGTCTGATATAACATTCGGAAAATGCCTGTGCTAGGGATGATGAAAAAACGGCCTGGATCTGATCACCCTCGGGCTTCTACCATGAAAGGTGATCGTCTGCCGATCTTCAGCAAACACAAGGTGAGACCAAAACTCGGCAAACACAAGGTGAGACCAAAACTCAACGAATACGGGCTTATGGGAGGGTAGAAAAGAAATCTCTGCCACTGACGAAGGCCCACAAAGGAGCACACAGTGAGTGGGCATAGCAGCACAGACACTGGACGACCGAAGAATCCCAGACAAGGTTACTGTGCCAAGATATGACTTATGACTGCTGGGCACTAATGTTATTTCTGAATAGGACAACGATCCGAAACATACTACCAAAGTTTTGCTGCAGTTTGTCGACAGGTCCCCTAATTGTTCAGCGCTTGCAGAAAAGACCAAGTCAACAGCACTGACCTTAACCCATCTATGGGACAAGGTTCAGCATCGGCTGAGAGCTCTAGACCAGCGGTTTACGACCCTTTCACAGGGGTCTCCTAAGACCACCGGAAAATATGCATTTCCACATTTTGTACACAATAATTGTATGGTTGGGGGTCGCCACAACATGAGGAACGGTATTCAAGGGTCGCGGCATTAGGAAGGTTGAGAACCAGTGCTCTAGACAGTAGCATCAGACACGGCTGAATTGTGGGATAAGTTGCAAGCTATTAGGCATGCTATACTATCCGATTTAACTCTTGAAGCCCGTCGAGTCCAAGCCAACCCGAATAAGGGAATAGAACCCCCTAAACCCTAATCTGGGGAGAGGACACATTCTAATACTGCCCGTCCTGTAGCAGTCATGCTCAATAAATCGTGGGTTGGGTTGGGCTATTGTATTGTTAATACAAAAATCTCCTGAGTAACACCCACATATTCTTTGTGGCTCTGTGGAATTACAGACGGAGATACATTACATCTTCACATAGAT
Source organism: Cristatella mucedo (assembly GCA_009760855.2). Taxonomy (NCBI): domain Eukaryota; kingdom Metazoa; phylum Bryozoa; class Phylactolaemata; family Cristatellidae; genus Cristatella; species Cristatella mucedo. The sequence goes on along the minus strand of WPIO01000046.1, from coordinate 2,584,105 downwards.
TTTACTTGATTGACAATCAGGGTAGATTTTTTAAAACTGCCTAAGGCATTAAAAGCCAGTGTTTGTTGCTAAGCAGTCGAGCAGCTTGTTCACTCACTCGTCGACGGTTGCAACGTAAATAAGCATGCAGCCGACCGAGAAAAGGTCAATGGCTGACCAGAGGTGACAATCTCCAGATTTCAGCTTACCCCGACCACGGCTTTGTTGCAGCGAGCACACGAAGGTGCAAAGTACTTTTCGTAGTCGCCTTCGCAATAAACTGCTCCGCCAAGCTCGATGAAACCAACATTGACGAGCTGCACATTGCACTTGGCACAAGTGAAGTGATTGGGGCACCAGGTCTTGCCCAAGGCCACGACAAATGGTCCTCTGCACAAAAAGAAAGAGAACGGCAGTAGACAGCATGCTACAAGGAATGGAAAAACTTTGCATTTACAGGACAAAAGCAAAGCTGAGTGTATTCTAAGTGCACATGGGAATGTGTATGCAATCAGTGCACACATCAAATGTGGGTTCATGTAATATGAGAGTGGCATAATCAAGTTTAGTGCCCGCTGCTAGCACTTTTGTACAGGCCAGTGCAGCCCTAATTCAAGCCACAGCAGACACACTTAATCGACCGATGCCCAAGGGTTGCTTTGCTAAGAACAATGAAATTTGTCATAAATTATGCCAATTAAACAGATGCCTGTCACTGCCGAATTCAGGCCTCCACCAACGCACATCTTTGCTGGGTTCAGTTTGATCCTCCCCCAACAATTGGATCAGAGCTACTGCAGATGAGTCTGATGACCATTAGGATCCAACCAGTAAGGGTAGTGAAGGGGAGGGGCAAGGAGATTTCAACTTGAGTACTAAACTCGATTACCTGATCGCCTGTCGACAGCCGTCACATATTGGTATCTTAGTCAGATCGATGTTGGCCTGGGTGACCACTGCACTGCCCCTCACAGGCAGACCAGATCCACCAGCAGCAGGAGCATTGCTGCCTGGGCCCGACTGAGGCTGCCATCCACGGATGGCATTTGAGGAAGCTGCCGAAGGTGGTGGTGGTGCGGGCGCTGCACTCCTTTCAGTTGGTGCAGCCCATGCAGCTAAAAGAAATGAAAGAACTGTTGCACGGCACTGATCACACACAAATTCTCCAGTATGCCACTGTACCATGTGCGCATAAGGCAAAGGACAAGTGATGGCTATTGTTTTGACCACTGCCGAAAGCCTACATGAAAACCTATCTGCAAAGCTACAATAATCTTTTTCACACCGACTAAGCTGCCAAGGCAGTGTCAACTGCATGCAGCTGCTCGCAGACAAATTTATACCGACAGCTTATGGCCTCGGACTCCATAATAGCCAAACAATTCTACAACTCTGATCACAATACCAGGTCTCAGTAAAGCCGATTTTTTTTAAAGTGCTACATCTTCCTTTGCCAAGCAGGTGAGCGAATCGCCTTGGAGCAATCCGACGGGCCAGATATGCCAGAGATTTCACCAAGAGCAGAAGATTTAACGCTGTTGCCCAGCGATGGTCTCATAATCTTATCATGATGAAAACACCTGCACTAAGGGCACTTTCGTGCACATAAAAGGACTAACTGCACAAACTAAAGGCCAAAGAAGGCACCTCACAGATTAATGTATCCATACGATGCAATTAAAAGTTAGGTTGACTGCATTTCCTGTGACTTGTGGGAGCAATCCTCTGCTCTATCCAAACGGGTAAGGTCACAATGGTGTTTGGCTAGGCAGCTCACAAACAAACAAACACACACACACACACACACACACACAAACCTTGCTTTCGAAATTGGTAGCATGTTCAGTTTTGTGCATACACACACACACACACACACACACACACACACACACACACACACACACACACACACACACACACACATATATCTTGCTTTCGAAATTGGCAGCAAGTTCAGTTTTGAGCAATCCCACTGTCTTTGCAAACTACAGGCCTCGACGTAGTGTGAGCTCTACATAAGGAGGCTAGCTGTGACCAGTGTAAGAAACTAGCGAGCGAAAGAGCAGCCAGACGGCTGGCAAAAAAGGTATCGTAAAGGCAGTCGAAGGAAAGGGGAGGGATATTTTCATAAAGGACAGGAAGGGGGGCACTGCACTCGACTTAGTCATGCATTGGCTAAAGCAAAGAGAGCAAGCGAACCACTGGCGGCTCGAGGTACAGCTCTCCGTACCTGGGCTTGGTTGCTGTTCACCAGGCTTAGAGGTTCTACACGAAAGAACACAAGACTGGCATACAATACAAACATAAGTAAGACAGGCAAGCCAAGTTGATTTACTTCAGCAGGCAACACTGAATGCCTACCAAATCAAAGAGACAATAGCACGTACGATGGTAAGGCAGGTGAGTGGTGAAAACAAAAATAGCCACACTTCTTTCTACTGTGACTGGGTCTCAGCCTGGGGCTAAGGTGCTATCACTGGGTCGCCGGTTTGAGTCCTACATTAAGGGTTGATCCTTGATTGTCTGCTGCAAGCAGGGCGATGGCCACAAAAGCTTTTCATCTGCCTACATAACTGAGGCTGCTGGATCAGCCGAGCCCAATGAATAATGCATAATACATAATACAATAATACAGTGACATGGCATGAATACATGGCAGCAAATCAGGGCGCACTTACCACCAGGACTGCTCTCAAAGCAAACCAAAGATGGTTGCAGCCAGCCCTCAGTAGAATTTTAAGTCTAAATTACCCAGCATCTACTAAGTCAATCCGCTTGCGAATTAATCACATACAGAAAAGCAGCCTTAGCTTGTGGCGTATTTCGTTGCTGCCATTACTTTTGATCCACCTCACACTTGCCTCTGGACTACAAGCCCTAATCTTACCCTAATAGCTCTAACCCTAATCACGTGTGACACTCGCCTCGGTTTCCAGCTTTGGCACTGCTTGCTAGTTATAGCTGCCAACAACCAGCAGCAGCATTCATCAGTAAGGGAGAGGTGCAGAGGAGGGTTTGCTTGCCCAACCTCTGCGCGCTACCTCGAATCCTTTGCAAGAGGCAACCGACGCTCTGATTAAAAGTGAATGCATTCGCTTACAACCTTTACTAAAGTGACGTATTTTGCGCAAACGAGCTCTTCCAAAAGATTCACAAAAACTGGCTGGTAGTGACCACGACGGACTTGGTAATACTTGCCATTAGACACTATTGACCACCAGATCCTTACAGAGCACCTTTCCACATGCCTGGTTACCACTTCCAGAGTTTAACTGGGTCTGGTCCTGCTTGATGTGAAGCGAAAGTCGTTAAGAGTGTAGATGCACTTAAGCAGACGGCTCTGAGTCATCTAGGGAGCATTTGTAGTATGCTTCAGTACCTCAGCGTTCCTTAGCTCAGCCTCCTCCTTCTTCTCACTGTCTCTACTCTCCCTCTGGCTGCTCTCATAACCAAACACACTCATGGTTTTCATTTCCGAATAGTTTTCGAACGTCATGGCACTACACGGCGCACCAAAAAGAAAAAAAGGCAATGAGGGAACACTTTGCGAACAAATATAATTCTCGCCGAGCTGGTTTGGTCCAGCGGTTAAGGTGCTCTCGCCCCGACCAAGGTCTGACTGAGGTCGTGGGCTCGAGCCCGAGGCATATGTGAAGCGTCTGAATAGTGATCAAGTTCTCTTAGGGCACTATACAAATGAATTATATTTATTTATAAAGAAAGGCAACGAGGGAACGAGGACGCTGACACTTTGCGAACAAGTGCTGCCTCAAGCCCCTGCATTTTAAAACTAGCCTGCAAGTGCCGGTGATCCACAATAATAAAAACACTTAAGTCTGCCCTATGACCAATTTCGATGAACTTGCCAATAGTCGGTTTTTTATTAGGTATAAGTCATTGGAAGTGACTAAATACTTCACTACAGGACCAAAAGGTTCAAAGTAACTTTACAACAACCAGCCTCGCTGGAATGGGTAAATCTCTGCTTCTTAGTTAAATCGAATGAACTATTTAACTTTAGAGGTTTAATGGCCCATTCTCAAAATGCAATGTGGAGCCCAGGCAGCGATAATAGCCTGTAATGGACGACCTAACAATCGTTAGTACAACAGTGATTGATGCTGAGCAGCGTAGGCAGCAGAGCTGCTTGCAAGCACCACACAGAAAGGGACCAGCATTACGATCAGCAGATCGATATGTGCCGGCATTCAGCAGCAGCAGCAGCATGCAGGTGCACGAGACTAGACCGGACTGCTTCGCTACTGCAACTCAGGTGAGTAGGGAACCGATAGAGCACACGCACGCTGGCCGTGCAGCTCTCGATCCTTGGCAAACAGCTGTGGAACCAGATTATGCATGTTCAATGCATTGATGGGTTCGCTCGAGCATACACAGCCTGCAGCAGCTGCACCGTTTTTTTTTTTTAGCTACAAAGACTGAAATAAGATGTATACTTAGTTGGAGTGCAGTCAGCCTGCTGCATTGCACACACACGATATTTCTTCTGAACGAGATATGGATGACACCAAGCTCGAGTGGGCTGCATGCCAGAAAGGTAGGTACCCGACCATGTTTCTCATTCTTTCAGTCTAAGATAGTGCTTCTTAATGTCGCAAACCACCACCCTGGTTTGGTCCAAGGGTTAAGGTGCTCGCCATTAAAGCTGACGTCAAGGTGAATGCATTATATGATCTAGGTCGTAGGCTCGAGCCCTGCCATATATGTGAAGTGCCTGGATATATATATATATATATATATATATATATATATATATATATATATAAATAAAATATATATTCCCGCAGTCTAACTTTGTTTATGGAAGACTTTTTGGAGTTCCCCGGAAACACATTTCCCGGGGACAGGCAGTTATTGATTGCTGTAGATTTTTACATTCACACTGATGACCTAGCAAAGGCCTGGAGCACTCATTTCTTGAGGGCAAGGACAACTTTTGGCTTGGTCCAACACGTTTGTCGTGCAGCTCACATTGATGGCCATATTCTCGATCTCGGATCACAAAGGATATCTGTCACAGTGACCTTGGTAATTGTCCGCCTACCATTTCAGATCATTGCTCAGGACCAAAACTTGAAAAATATAGATATTGATAATTGTTTGTATTCTGTTGGCAATGCAGGTCTTCTTGATCTGCATCTAGACTCTTCCGCTAGCCTTGGTATTTAAGCGATTGAGACTGCTCAGCCGGGTTGCTGAGGCTCTGGCATGGTTCAAGTTGTAATTGTTCGATCCTGTCCAGTCTGTGTCGCATGGCGATCGTGCAGCACCGTTCTCGAACCTTTGCCGTTCTCCATTTATGTAGAGCCTCTTGCAGTAGTAATAAAACATGGGCCCTGGGATCGGCTATAACTTCTATGCTAATGATACCCAGCTGTACGTGATGTCTAAACCATCTAAGAGAGCGACTGTTAAACTGAATGCCTGCCTTTCAGACATTCGGTACTGGATTTCGGCCAATTTTGTGTGCTAAATGATGATGTATTCGAACTCCTGCTCAATGGTTACTTCAAGCACAGGGCTGGACTAGGAGACTCTGCTCTTCTAATTGGCAGAGCTGCTATGTGACTGTCATCACGTGCTCAGAATTGAGGTATCCCCTGAAAAAAACTGTTTTGACGTTCAAAAGTTTCAACAAGAAGATAACTTCCACCAGATCGTCATCACGTTCGATCTCAGCATGCTTGTCTACGACGGTGGCTGGTTTAACATCTAAGTCAAGATCTGACTAGCTTCCTGGTTCTGTCTAGGCTGGACTGCTGCACTTCTGTTTTGGCTAGGTTAGCCATTAAGCCTCTTCAGCTGGGGACGAATGTGGCTGCAAGGCTAGTCAACAAATCGTTCAGCCACGTGTCTTCTTTGCTGAAGGAACTGCAATGGTTCCCGTTTAATCAACGGATAAAAAGTGAAATTCTTACTTTGATCCACAAGGCCAACAACGGCTAGGCTCCTTCAAACCTAGCAGAGCTGCTGCATCGGTTTAAGCCTTCTAGTGCACTCAGGTCGTTTATGGCCAATAAATTAGCTGGCCTTCTTTCGCTTAAAATACTGTTAGCAACAGAAGCTTTTGCTCTCAAGGTCCTAGATTGTAGAACTTACTTCTACAATTTCGCGCTGGCTTGGTCCAGCGGTTTAGGGCTTGCCCAGATCAAGACCTGGCTGAGGTTGTGGGCTCGAGCCCCGAGGCATATGTGAAGCACCTGAATAGACATTTAAGTTCTCTTAGGGCACTATACAAATGATTTATATTTTTTACTTTTTTATTTAACTAAAACTTCTCTCCTGCTAGCAATGCTGAAAATCCTTTCCAGAAGTATTGTGTTGCTCATTTTATTTTACCAACTTGCTAAAGTTGCCATTCTGACCGAGCGATGCTTCTCACTTTCTCTTTGTTTCGTGAGACGAGGTCTGCTGGCCACTGTATGAGCGCCGAAACCCGCTTAGGCTTCGATGGCTCTATACAAAATCCAGCCTTAACACTCGTTTAGAGTCTGAGCCACAAAAAGAGATACATACATACAAGGCGACCTACGTGTAGCATGGAAGCTTTTAGTGCATAAAGCAGAGGTTGCTGATAAATTGCTACAGGCAAACCGATTACACAACCGTGCATCCTTAATGTCCATAGCAGTATCAAGTAGGCAGGAAAAAAGTAACCAAAACAAGCTAGCCCGAGTGCAGCAGGACAGTGTGCACATTTTATCAGGGTGGAAAAACCATCTTGCATGTGTACTCTCTATCACTGATGATGGGCTCTCTTCTGCTTCAAGATAAGCAAGTTAACAAATATTTCACATGCACTTCAATAATTAGAAGTGCTGGCATTGGCCTATTGCCTGCCTCTCCTAGAGCCTAGAGCTATACACGTAAACTGATCTAGACTAGAGGGATTGAGCATACTCTTACGGTATTTATGTGTGCAGTAGCGATGCCATCTCACAAGTGAGAGACAGTGAGAGAGAGAGAGAGAGAGAGAGAGAGAGAGAGAGAGAGGGATAGAAAACAAGCAAGTATAGAAAGAGAGAGCAGAGAGAGAACGAGAGAAAGTGAGAGAGAACAGAGCAGAGCAGAGTTGAGCAGAGCAGAGAGAGAGCATACAGAGAACAGACAGAGGCAGAGGGGAGAGAGTGCTCTCTCACAGGGATGAGATGACAGGCCACTTTAAAGGGCAGCATCTAATACAAAGGGAATCGGGAGCTTAATCGTCCTTAATCGACCAGTGCCAGACTGGCCACTGATATAATGCAGAACCACCAGTATCAGTAGCAGCAGCAGCATTCTTCTGCATGAATAATATAGCACTAGATGATTAGGAAGTAATTTAGCAAGCAGGTCAAAGTTAACTGCATTTGCACGAGTCAGCGTTGCAGGGCGAGCCAACAGCATACACTTACGCGTGCACATGCACCGGGGGTAGAGCCTTAGACGGAGCGGCCTTGACCTGGGTGCTGCCGACTGCGCTACGACTAGCACTAGTGCTGCCTGTGCGAGCATCCTCAGTAGATGCGCCAGCTTCCTCAGCTTTCACCATCAGAAAGGTAGGCGATGGCGTGCACGTTTTAGGCTCAAGCGAAATTTCATTTACAGTGAGTCTGCAAAGGGCAGCATGCAAATGCAGTCCATGGTTAGGTAGGCGCAGCACCATGCACTGGCCGAGCTGAGCGTGCAGCAGTGCGGTGGTGCAGGTAGCAGCAATAGAGGTGCTACCGTCGAGGCGTGCTACCACGCTGCATAGCTCTACAGGATGGCAAGCCAGAAGCTAGCAAGTCGTAACTAAACTAAAATGAAATAGGACCAGTCACTTACCACTCGGTCAGCAGATAAAGCATAGCTCAATTGAAGCAGATAGGGCATTCACCCACAGGCAGTGCAGACGCCGGATTACTGCCGCAGCATACATAGTGCAAAACCATTTACCATACAAATATGGAGGAACAATTTGTTCGGGATAAAAATGCAATAGTCTCACCGATGCGATTGCAGTGGTACGACTACAATCATGTTAAGTGAACAAAGCGGAAATGACAACCCCACCTACCAAGTTTCGGCACTTTGGGAGCAGGAGTTCTGCTCCCAAAGCAGGTGCTCACGGGAGCAGAAGTGGTGCTCCCCTCTTCTAATCCTGAGGCTGAACAGTAAAATTGCACTTCCGAGTAAGTTTGGCTGGTTAGTCAAGTCAGCTGCCACTTAGCCTGCTGTATGAGGTCTGCTAATATAGCATCGGGCAAGAGCAAGAATGTCTTCCGAGATAATTGACACACTCGGCTGATGATGCACCTCGGAGATGCATAACGTCATTACCACTTGAAATAATCGCTAGGAGAGTAGCACATCAGCAGAAGCCATGGAGCTTACGAGAAGCAATAACTGCTCTCTCCTCTTTATTACCTACTTTTTCTTCCTCTCTCTCTTTCTCTCTCTCTCTCTCAATCTCAATCAACAGTTTATATTAACAGTTCCAGCTCGCCAAGAATCCAAGGACAATAATGTACAATGTTAACTTCAAGAAAATGCTATTAAAAAGAAGCAGCTAAGCTGCAAACCATGTCCGTGGCCTGATCTGGGCTGAGTAGGATCATTCTGCGAAAGAGATATGAAGTTGCCCAGCATCAGCCAAAAGTTGTCCAACAAATGTCGTCGGTTAATAGACTATACATAATGGCATGGACTACTCGTGCAGAAAGCAAGCATAGCAACAGCGGAGTGACAAAAAAGCAATCAAAGCCTTAGGTAAAATAAAAATGCGACCAGCAGCAGAAATGTGGAGCCGACTAAAAATGCTAACAGCAGCACCAATGTGGAACCAACTGATAGCCTGTACCTGCATGGCATTAACGGGGGGGGGGGGGGGGGGAGGGTAGGGTAATAATACTCGGCACTCGAGATACTGTTAACGTGTTGGGCACCGTCTATGCTGGCAGAATATCTGGCAAACACGGTCAGGCTTTCATGGTTTACAATGATCGTAGACATTGCAGATATTTTTCAAGGGGCACACAGGAACAGGTAGAGCGTGAATGACCTTCTGCTTAGGCACGAGCAAGGCACACGCACACAGCCACCAGTGCGTGATGTACAGCTGCACGTGTCCTTTCTAAGGTGACTGCTGGCTACCCACAAGAACGACCTAGGCAAGACACGAGACATGAGAGACAAGTCAATGAAGGATGGCCAATTGCTGATCAAAAACTGACAGCACTACTAGGCGACCGGCAGTAAACTGAGTAAAGAGCAAGCAGGCTCCTAGAATCGCCACGACATGAAACCTAGTGTCATTCACACAGGCTTACCTTTGCCACGGCTGTACACCAGGTCCAATATCTACAAGAGTTAATATGTAACATCAGCTTCGAGTTCCAAAAAACTCGACGCCGTCGGAAGAAAACCGGATGCTCGGCAAAGCATTGGGCTCGGCATGCTGACATGGGCCGATCCGACAAAGATCTTACCATCGTCACTAACTGGAACTAACAGAATATACAGAGAACGAACATACACGGCAGTCTGCAAGCCAGCATCGATCCTGCGGTGGCGCGTCAAAGCATTTGCCAGCAAGAGACAGCAGCACGCCCTTTCAGCCCCTCTCACAGCTGTTAAGAGGCCAGAGCACGGTCAGTGCTCAGCCCCTTGTCTTTGAAAGCTTCATTCTGGACACGAGCTGAATTAATTCACCTTCAGCAAGTGTGGGCAGACGTTGGTCACCACATTTATGAGTGCAGCTTAGCAATCCCGATGTCTTCCTGCTTTGCCCACACGTACAGCTTAGGACATTGCTGCAGAATGCTAGAAATGAGTTCACATTCGGCAACTCGAATTCGCTCTTGACTCACTGGAATTGACTGAGCAGGCGAAAAGTGGCAGGGGCAGCAGCCTTCGACTCGATGGGATAACCGGTCTCCGGGAGAATTCGTATGTCTCTTAACATCAGAGATCTTGACAAAATGAATGCCAAGACTGTTCATCTGCTTCAAACCCCGTACCCCCACAGAGCTCAGTGTTTGCTTACTCATCTGCTACGCCGCTTCCATCTCTCTAGACCTCAAATGAATGAACACAAAAAGTTCTGCTAAAAAACTAAGAGAGACCCAGGGCATCACAAGGCTCCTCACGATGAAGCACACAGGCTGGCAGTCGTCCAAAGTTCAGGCCGAATTGCTACGACTCACTCTTGCCGCTGTCGATGGTGCTTTGCAACACCTTGAATGCCTGTGACTGTGCATCGGGATTGATGTAGCCGACATAAGCAGGAGAGGCACCGGCAGCATCGTCATATCTGGCGCTCTGTGATAGCTTGTTTCTGCATGGAAAAAGAACATCATAGATAGCGTTGTGTTAAGCCAATCAGACGAGGCACCAGGTGCCAAAGCAAAACAAGAAGCCATAACCATCTAGCAGGCTCACCAGCCTCCTAGGTAATAATATTAATAACTACATTTGTACAGCACCCTCAGAGAACTCAATCTCTTTCTAGGCATTTTATATTTGCTGAAAAGGAAGCATAATCAAATGATTAGCGGTAACATGCACAACGTCAAAACATAGTTAGCAGTGGCATGCAAAGTGTCAACATGTAAATACGGTTAGTGGCACCATGCACAGTGTCAGCACGCATAAGCACACAAAGGAAAAATCACAAGGACCTACTAAATGCTGTGATAAACAGGTGCGTTTTTAGCTTCTTTTGATATTCGTACAAGTTATAGCTAAACGATTGATTCAAAAAGTGGGTAGTCTGGTGCCTAACCTAGCGAGGAAGTAGTAAGGGACTAAAAAGTGAGTCACAGAACCTTGAAGTCGATACACTGTTTGACTGGGAGCTAGTGCAGGTTGGCAAGAAGTGGTGTGATGTGGCAACTGCACTGCTAAAGCCTGGCTGCAGAGGTTTGCACCAAGTGTAAGCGCCTGATTGCACAGGCCGATAGACCAGCAAGCAGTAAGTTACACGAGTCGAAACGAGAAGTCACAAATGCATGGATCAATTCGGAAAAACAGCTGAAACATGTACTTCCAGGTGAGAATGCAGCAGTGCCAACTGCCAAGTGCAGTAGTTGCTTTTGCATGATTCTAGACCTTTTATTCAACTGCCCATCCCTTTCAGGTTTTTTTAATGTGCCCACTAATAAGTGGCATCAACATGCATAATCAACATATACGAGTAGATCTGCCAGAAAGCAAGACAAAACCCCATGGCTAACGTGGCAGCATGCACGAAGTACGAGGCTGCTGCTGCAGGAGTCGTATGAAAGCACACAAACCAAATGGCAGAGCCTAAGCAAGTTTACATTATCAACGAAGGCTCTGGTTACATGGTAACCCTGAGGATATGCCAGCACTAAAGGAGAAACCATCATGCGAGTCTTGCTAAAGGAAAGATTGCGATTGCAAATACATTGCTGGCAGGTTGCAATATCTAGTGGCAACTCAGACAAGAGGACAAAAACTACAAGGCACAAAGCAAGTATCTCACTGAGCACTATCGCTCGCTCAGCATGCAGCAGGCCATCTCACGAAAGAACAGCATCAACGTGAGTTAACGTGAGCTTGGGTGACTAAGATGGCCAGTAGTATGACTGAATTAAAATCCCGATTTCTTTCGGTAGGAGAATGAAAGCCGGGTGCAGGGCGAAAAGAGCTTAAATGTAATTATTGCAGGGTCACTCAAGGTTGCAGCGTGAATGCAAAGGATAAATGATTCTTTTAGATGCCAGGGTAAAAAATTAAAGACTATTTTGCCTTGGTACTAGCACGGTCGTGATTGTCAGAACGTCACCTGGCACATTCGCATGTGAATGCACTAGCTGATGCCAGTGTCTGTACCTCTATAGCACGACACCGAGCATCTGCTGACCATCTGAGCATGAGCATCAATTCTAAACTATACTGCAAGCAGCTTTAGCCCGAGAAGTAAAGAGAGATGCATCACTTGCCACTGCATAATTCTCGCGGGCCTGTTTCTAGTTTTACATGAGAGGAAAACACATTTCTAAGTTCAAATTAAAAACCAATGCATCAACAGACTATTTCTGGTAGCAATAAAGACATTTGTAAAAAGCAATAACCAAGATTAAATTGCTTTCACGCCTGATTTTTATAGTTACAAGACTGCCTTGTTGGAAATATACTGGACAATACAAATTGTATTCCTGGTCGGCCTTCACACGTCAACAACTGGTCTCCTCTTTGTAATGGTAGCTTCAAACTTAACCTTCATGATGATCCCCGCATCACACAAATTCAGCTCAAATAACCAGCAATGACTTGTTATGATACAGAACCTGGTCACACAAGGTGTCGAAATGTTCTAAGCTTTCACTGTAGCAAGCAGTGTCTCCACATTCAGCTTCTCATTCGCAAACTCATATAGGGAATAAAACTCACCCTTTCCCTTTTCTCAGACCCTTTCCTCCCACTCACCCTTCTGCTCCTCCTTCCCCAAGCACTGTGCTACTATACCCGCGCTTGCTTCATCAGAAATAGGAAGGGCTGCTGGAAACGTTTGCCCGCTACAGGTCAAACAGGGGCTGGAGAGCTACAAGCACCACGAGTTAAGAGTAAGTGACGGGATACTGTTGACAAAACCTCCCATTCCTCTTTTTGTTGTTGCCGATGTTCAAACATTTGGAAGCTGCATCAGCAACACGGATACATTAGAAACCGGCAAAGACAAATCTTTTGAAGGTAGGACTGGTATCTGCTATTATTTCATTCAATAATTTGATGCAGTCAACAAACTAAAGAGAAGCAACGACAATCAATTGCTTCAATGACTTCAGGATGGCCGTCTGCACTTAGCACTCAAACACTGCCACACCGGTGGTACTACACAGCCTCCTCTGGCAGCCCGGTGAGAGTGAGTGCTTGTGTGCACAGACCACACATTCTGGCATGCCAGTTGCCCATCTCGTGAACTAACTAACCAACCAACCACAGAGCAAGACCCTTTGCTAGGCATGCTAACACCCAGCGCCTAAGGTACTTATAGTCACGAGCGTCAAACCAACTGGGAGAATGGAAGTTAGTCCCACTGACACCACCTTTGCTGCTTTGTTATTCTCTCACACATTATAAATACCTCTGCAATCATCCAGTTCAACAAGTCGCTAGCCCAGCAGACAAGTATGTCAAAAGAGAAAGTGATAAATCATACAGGCCACAAAAGTACTCAGGTATGACAATGTGTATCTATATTTTACAATCTATTTATCGACTAATCTATAAATACAACCGCACGCCTTCGCACGCACACGCACACACACACACACACGCACACACACACACACACACACACACACACACACACACACACACACACACACACACACACACACATATACACACGCGTTTATCTCTGCCTGTAACTCCACAAAGCCACACAGGCTATGTGGGTGTTACGAATAAGAGTTTCTAATGGCGCACTCAAGATCCAAGCGGCCGATTCGGAGCCAAAATAATTCACCTCTCACAACAAAAAGAAAGTGAGAAGCAGCAGCTGAGTCAGGAGAGCAGTTGAGGTAGTAGGTGACATGGAAGTAGCAGCTCAGGACGGCTGGAAAGGGTGTGCTATTGTCGGCAGCAGGAAAGTAGATGTCAATGCATAAGAATTGTGGAAGTGAGTTCCACAGGACAGGTCTAGGACTTGCAGAACAAAAGCTTCTGTCACCAACGGTCTTTAAGTGGAGGAATAGAACAGCTAATTTATTGTCCATAGAGGGCACGATGAGGCTGAAACTGATGCAGCAGTTAAGCTAGGTATGAAGGAACCAAACCATGGCAGGCCTTACATACGTACATATGGTGCAAGCCCGAAAATCCACATAACTTCGAAATCAACACAAATCTCAAACATTGGTCATACAAAATCAAGGCCAAGAAAGAGTTTTTACCACCAGGAAGGATTAGTATAAAGCAGCAGTAAATGCTACAAATGTTCCCCCTCAATTAGCCCTACTGGGTGTTACAAGCACTCAATATTACCTTGCTTGGAAGTTTCAAGCGATATCAGATACAACTGTGATTATTGATGGATAGTTTTTGGCAGCACCCTCAGAACAGGGCAAAGTATAAATTTTTGGTTAGGCCAAGTATTGCTCTCACGAAAAAGGTATCTCCACCAAAGCTCAAGGTTTGATAAATCTGGTTTCGGGCATGCACAAATAGAGGCCAGACCTGGTTCGAGACTGTGCAAGAAATCGATGAAGTTAGAGCGAGAAACCAGCCAGCCACGTTTCGTGATTAAAAAAATCCTGTGGAAGCATATAAGACCACTTCTGAACTCTAGGCATACACACGAGATGTCAGACCACATTGAACTGCATGCACTAAAAAATTTCCAATGTAATTTTGGGAAGGGAGTTTAATTTAGGACACACATTTGGCAAACCGAGAGTTACGACAGGAAATACTATAAAATAATTTTGAATTCCTTGTTAATCAGAAAACGCTGTTGTGCGGTTTTTCTTTTCTACAGTATCATCGATTTCTTACACCATCTTGAACTATGTCAGGCCTATGGTTGTACATTTTCACAATAGCATGCTCCAAGCTCTTGCTGATTGCTGAGAAAATGCACAACAATCGGGCGTTATAAACTTTCAGAGGAGGATATTTGGTATAACCAGTGTATCTTACTTTGAAGTGCTCAGACAGAGCTACAAAAAAGTAACGTCCTTCGAAAATGTTGACCAAGTCGGAAGAAAGCTAAAAATAGCTCCAGATACAGCAAAACAGTCATGTTGCATGTTTTTTGCACCTGGTAAGAAAACCAAGGTACTAGCATGCACAGTTTAGACTTTTTTTTAAGCACATGACACTTAGCTGCACTCCTGAATTGACCCATCTCTGCCTTTCAGCATGTCAAAACTACACACTGCTGCGGAAACTCGGGCCGGCTTAAATAGGGACACCTCGCTTGGATAAGGATACCACAGCTAAGCTGGTCCATGCATTTGTGACATCCTGTCTAGACTTCTGTAACTACTCGCAGGGTTTTCTGCTCGGGCCAAAATATGCTAACAGCTTAGCTTGTCTAACGTGAGTGTCACAACTGCCACATTCTCACCGACCTGCACCACATCCATTCTTCCCCTTTCTCAGGCTTAACTATCCTTAAATTATATTACTATTACCTAATTAATTATATTATTATTATATTGTCATATAAATATTATTACTAAAGTAGGAAAGAAAAACCTAGCAATTACGAAGCAAGCCTGACAGCAGTTGACACTATGAACATTTAAAAAAAATTTCAGGCTGCAAACTACTATACAGTGATGGGTACTGTGAATCGAAGGCGTGGCCACTAACTGATCACCGAACGAAAAAAAAATGCAGGGTCAGCAGCACCTGCACTACATACACACCCTCCAACACTGCCGATGTTGAGATTCTGCATAGCTGCTGTGGCAGCCGTGCTGTCGATACCGTCATAAGATGCAGTGCGCACACCGGCTACCGGTGCGGCGGTGCCTCCGCCGCCGGCGGCGCTGTAGCCGACCTTACTGAAACAAGAAAAGAACAGAAAGCATCATTGCACATCTGCAGCAGCACCCGGTGAGGGACGGCAGTGGCAACATGAACCCTCCCGCCCACCAGCAGCTGCTGCACGAGGCTGAACACTTATGGCGCACTGCATGCACTCACGCACCGCGCAGTGCGAATAGCTGCCCGCACGAGCGGGCCGCCATGCGCATGCTGCTACAAAGCGGCGCCGCACACAGTCGGCTGTGCCGGAGACGAGTACCTCTTGAGCTTGAACGTGATGCTGTTACCGGCATCCAGAATGACTCGCTGAGCATCGCTGTGCTTAACGTTACTAAGGTCATGGCCGTTCACCGAAAGAATGATGTCACCTGCCTGAAGTCCAGCGTTAGATGCCACTGTGCCTGGCGTCACCTACAACCGTCGGCAACACATACAGAAAACTATGCTTGAATGGGAGGGGGAGACAAGTCAGAGGAGTGCACCTGGAGTTAACGATCAATTATGAAGGAGGACAAACCAGCTTTAGACATGCCCAGGGACTCACGTGCCGGCTTCGAAGCAGTAGCAGTAGCAGCAGTAGCAGCAGCAGCAGCACGGACTTAGTGTTGTGGGTCATATGAACTAGCCAAGTAGTAGCAGCATATCCGACCGCCTAGCCTAGCCTAGTAAGTCGTGCTGCCACAGCTGCAACTGCCAAACAAAAGCAGTCTGTCTGGTGTCTCCTCTGAACACTAGCAAAAATGGATGCACACCGCAGCTCATGTTAAACTAACATGTAATCTCACCCAGCAGCTGTATAGCATACGAGCACAGGGAGCCACCAACCCGAATTGCAAGGCAACACCAAGGGTCCTCTGTGGCAGGAGCAAATTTTATGAAAAACTTCTTGTCTGCCCCCAGACAACAGGACATGGTAAGCAAAACTTCTGCTAGCTCGAGCAAGTCATGAAAATGAACCCGAGTTAAAATAAGCATGAATATGCTATAAGCTGCATGGTTATTGCAGTGCAAATAATCATACCAAGTTGATACACCCTCGTAGGTCTCACGAGATGGTACGAACTAGAGGCTCTTAATAATAAGTCTACAGGGCCACGGATAAGCTCTAGCAAACATCAACAAGTAGGATCTCATACTCTCAGTACTCTCGGTTAGGTCTCCTTAGCATTGCAGAGCATGCGATTCCCAGATTGTTCAAAAACATTTCCTAGTAGCCGTACACCATAAGGGCTCGTCTCTGTATAGCCTCTCCCTCTCTCTCTCTCTCTCTCTCTCTCTTTGTTTCTCCATTTCCCTGCTTTCTTTGTCTCTCCATTTCCCTGCTTGTTTGTCTCTCTCTCTCTCTCGTGTTCACTCTCTTAGCTTGACCTCTCTTGGTTCTCCGGTTCACTGGCAAGACTGCTTTTGTTGATATAGAGACAGTTATCTGATTCACACATTCACACATTCTACCATTCAAAATAATGGGCGAGGTTAATGCAAGAAGCTAGAAGTTCGTGACCGAAGCAGAAACACGTCCTTTTAGAACCCGTACCGATCTGCCATAATGCAGGCTGCTTCATCGATTCTTTGTAAGAGTCTTTGGACACAAACGTAGGGAAAGCAAAGAAGCTCTCGGTTAATGCTTGCCTGGCATGGCTCGGACTAAACATCACCCAAGCTGGTCAAGATAATAGCACAAAAAATGACGTATGAGCTGACGGTGCCCTGCTCATGGAAGGCATCGCTTTTAAGATCGGCAGCACAGTCTTCGACCCACGAGTCTGGGCACTGCCCAGGAGCCAGGCAATGGATATCATGTCCCACCAGCTGCACCGCTGCTAGAAATGCTGCTGCTGCTGCTATGGCTGCTGAGGCTAGTATTGATACAGCGCATTCCACATGCAATGCTGGGCAAGTCACATTCCATGCTATCAGCTGCTCGGATAAAGGGGTAGGATATCCGCATACGAATGCAGCTGTCCACTAGTCAGGGCAACACTCACATGTCTAGCGATGTCTAGGGTCATTGATCATGGTGTACCATCATCTGAAGAAAATCCCTCTCCTCTCTCTCTCTCTCTCTCTCTCTCTCTCTCTCTCTCTCTCTCTCTCTCTCTCCCTCTCACTCTTCTCTCAATGCCCAAAAGCAATCAATGTAGGGTTTAGTGCTAATTAAGGCATCAACACGGTTTGCTTGGGGAAGCCACATTAAGCACAGATGGAACCTATGGCAGACATGGTCTAATCATGAGCATTCTTGGGCATCCGGGGTCATCAACATTCTCGGTTGCAAGGCCAATTGCACTTGCTGCTCACCGAGCCGGCAGTGCAGCAGGCTCACATTACCCATAAGCTGAAGGAGAAGGAAGGGTGGCAGAGCAGAGCCTCGAGCGTTGATCCGGCTTAGAAGCTCACGATTAACGACCAGCCACTTAGGCTGACGAAAGCAATCGAGCAACATGGCAAACTGCAGTATATGGGACCTCCTCACCCACTACTAACTAACAGAGTCCGACTTGAAGCATGCAAGGCAACTAATAAAAATGTTTGCTGTACTATTTTTTTACAATACAGCACGACACACTTGGTTGATTGTACTTCTTTGTAATTGACAGCCGATGTTATGGTTATCCCATTCCAAACCATGTAACTCAGATGGGTTTCTCCTTGACAAAGATTGCTATCTGATTGATTAAGTAATTTTTTGAAACAAGAAATCGTGGTATACATGCTGCTCTTTGCTCCAATGCGATGCACCGGCTGGTATGACCAAGAAGTGAAGCTCCGGTTTATCTCGCGTCCTATGCATTAACTAACCCCTATGACTTGCAAACGATCTGCCTGCCTGTCATGCTTTTATGCCAATAGGAGCACTGCCAGTCATCAGGTAGTTGAATGCAACACAATACAACCTAGTGATTTCCACAATCAATTAAAATACTAAGCAGCGTGCTCATGAGCAGAAACATTATATATAATCTCAGCTTATATATATATATATATATATATATATATATATATATATATATATATATATATATATCCCTCAGCTTATAAAAACTTGTGGTTACTAAGGCTCGTAAGGGAAGGGCAGCGGAAGGCCTTCCGACAGCCATGGCATGCCGTCAAGCGTGGGCCTGATGGTTTCCTCCACGACCGACTTGAGCGACCATTCCAGGTTGAGACCGACTGCAGCAGGAACAGCTGCAGTAAGCATTTTTCATGCGTTTTTATAAGATATATATTAGATGATTTAACAGCCTCACTTGTATAGCAGCAGAAAAGCCTTAGTGGCAATCACCATCGCCTGCACTTGGCAATAAAGGATCGCCCCCTGCAAGATTCAAACAACGACCTCGGTCGTGAAGAGTGAGCAACTTACGTCCTGGGCTAAAGGCTATCGGCCTAGGTGTATCTCCTTTCCACAGCCGACATTAGAGGGGGCAGGTAAGAGTCGCATTCACCCCGATGCAAGTGCAGGCGATGTCATTGCCACCTCATGTCCTGGGAATGGTGGCCACAGATGGGACTGCCAGCTAATACTCAGCCGAAACTCTTTATGACATGGACACGTGTTCATGCCAAGCAGCAGCTGTCAACAGTCCTGGGAGTGCCGAATAACTCAAACAGCAGACCTCAGATGCAATCAATGTATGGCGGACTACCCTGCCAAGATGGTGGTGCCCAAGGTCCAGAGTACACAACCAGCAGTTGACAGTTCTGGCTGGTAGCCAAGGCACTGCTCATGCTGTGTGCGCACAATCCACGTGTCCAGCTGTGAATGTGTGTAATAAAGCCCATCCGACCTGAGGCTTCAAGCATCGTCATGGTCTGACAAGAAAAACAGCATAACTTGAAAGGTATCCGGTTCATATGGAAGGGACATCGTTAGCTATAGCAGCAACTGCTAAAACATATTCATGAAAATCAGCAAGCAACATAAGCCAACACAACCCATATTACAAAGGCAATGCTCGAAGCTGCTATGACATCATTGCATTTAGCACACGATCACGACCAACTGGCCGATAGAACAAATGTTATTGAATCAACAGACCGATTGATAAAGTGCTTTACCAACTCAAGACTATTATATTGATACAGATCGTCTGACACCAGAGGCTAAAACATATAGGATATCAATTTCGAGAGAAAGTTGCAGTCAATCCAGACCCCATACAATAACTTCCAATGTAAGAACACGAAGCAGCACCACATAAAATTAAATGAACACTTGCTGAAGAGCACAACACAGCAAAGTGTGTAGCCTGATTGTCTCAGGTGCCACTCGGCATCCTAGTATGCCTGGTCCTAGTTCAGGCAAGGGTCATACACACCACACAAAGTCAGCAGAAAGACTTTGAGCTAGAAGTTCATTGGAAAGTAGGTTCAGCACGGATCTATTCCGATCTCCAAACGTCACCAGTCATACAGCCATCGAGTCTGAAATGCAATGCTTTGAAGGGTGAATAGAGGAACTGCATATGCGACTTGTTTACTGCCTGTCGTACAATTCACCTCGTAAAGAGGTTATTTTGATTATTTGCAAGTACTGAAGCAGCTATTGTGATTATTTGTAAGTACTGAAGCGGCTCGTATCCCGAGCATGGGTTAGTGTATTTGGCTAATAGCGAGCTACACGTAAAAGGAAATAGTTAATTTTTACAGCACCACAAGAGAACTGAATCTACCCAGCTTGTCTAAGACAAGTACCTTAACCCCTGGGCCAAACTAGGGCGGCAATCACTTTGGCTCCTGGTTTCAGGAGGCTTGAAGAAAGCTGCAGCCCACCTGCCAACGTTTTTGCACACTTGATCGGTAACCGATGGTCTCGGCCACCTTTAAGGGTGGAGCTCTGACGTTCCGTCTGATTAGGAGGGAACTCGCGAGATTAAGACAGCGACTATTTCGAGCTCGCGAAATTTGACGTCTGCCGGTACGTGTACTTGTGGCAGCCGGGCAAACAGCGGCTCAAAATCACGAAGCGAAAAACCGTGCGAAAAACGTTCGCAGCAAGTGCGACAAGACGCGGTGGCGATTCGCAGTGAGTCTCTGAGCTTCAATGAGCGGAGCGCCGAACAGCTGGAGCCAGATTTCAGGATAGCTGACATACAGGTCACGTCGGCTTGGCACCCGAGCCGGCTGGGGCCGTTCGGCCGCGTCCCCTGGAGCCTCCAGACCGCTCGCCGAGTTCGCGCGACGACGCGCGCCCAGCAGCAGCAGCAGCAAGCAGCGGTCGTTCGCGGTGACGGTTCGCTACAACCAGGGCGGGCACGAGAAGACATGCCATGCGGCTGCTAGCCCGACCGCAGGAAATCGGTACGCGATACGGCGGCGCGATCGCCAATCCCGCGCCCCCCCCCCCCCCCCCGCCGCTCGCCCGGCTCCGGCTCAAGTTTTGGTGGGCTCGGACTCGAGGCTATCGCTTCCGGGCCGGGTCGCGTAGGTCGTTTGCGTCTCCTCGGTGGGGCCGCTTCTAAGCCAGACAGAGGGAGCAGGAGCCACCAACGTAGGAAGTAGGACTTACCCTCGCGATAGTCAGCGGGGCGCTGAAGTCCAAGCCCCCTTGCATGCGAAAGCCCCATGGCATCGAGTTGTCCCTCCGCGACAGCACCACGGTACTCATGGCGCTGCGTATGCTCGCAGATTGCGAGGTGCGGCCGGTTATATCTGTCCCAGAGCGCCCCGAAATCCTATCGGTTAACCTTAACCTTATACGGAATTGAGGTTGCCATCGCTTCCTGTTGCGTCACTCGCCGCTCCGACTGGGGAGGAGGGGTGGAAGGGGGGTCTAGCCCCCTTGCACTGGTCCCACGCGCATGGTCGCAGCGAGCTGATACACTCGCGGTCCCGCCCTAAGGGTGTGCCTACCTCACGACTAGTTAGCAGAGGCTGATCTTGCTGACCTAGCGCGCAATAACTCAACAGTTAGTCATTTCTGAGGAAGCGCCGTCACTACGGGGTGTGCCCTAAAAATTTTTTTATTTTTATGATTCTGCGAAGGGCACCGAAGGTTCACTTCATCTACGCCAAACGCGTAGCCACGAACGCGTGGTCACGAACGTGCGGCGTTCGCGTCCCTTGACCGCGACGGTGCTGAGAGCGTCGCAAATCGAAAGATGTCTCGGGAACGTGTAGCGGCCCTAGAGACACGATCAACTGCATATCCGCGAGGTTATGCCTTAGTGGTGGCTCGCTGAATTTGTTAAAAAATTTCGTTGGCACGCCCTTGTATTAAAACAAGCAAGTGAAGCAGGTTACTAGAAGCACTCCTAGCTCGCTAAAAGTATGAAGGGCAAGAAAGACCAATGCACCCGGCTGTGGCGGGAGTTGTGCTCCTTGCCAGTAGCGAAATCGAGGCCGCGCATTAGGAGTCGATAAATGGCCGGAGAGGTCGCTGCCGCAACAGTTGCTTGTCTTATTGTGTTTCATTCTGTATGCTCCGGTAAGTCGTCCCAAAAGAAACGTAAACTGTCGAGATATTTGCGTCTGTTCGCCGTGCCCTAAGTGTTTGCTTGATGAGTGTACGGGCTGATTCGCATTGGGCGGTCTGCGGAGCGCGTTTTCATCTTTGTGTTCGTGCTGTTGGCTGCCATTCGCCGAACAGGTCCCCGCGCTCTGTTAGATCTGCGCTGGCTGTGCTCCGCTGCACTGCCTCTGCATGCAAGTGATGGAATAGGCAGCATTGCCGTCGCGAGCTGCGACTGAGAGCGAGAGGGTCCCGCTTGTGACGCCCATGACGTTCAGCTTCGGCGCACCGTTTGGGCTCGGAGCGCGGTGCAGGCGGTTGGGCGGTTTTCTGCCAGTCGAATAGGCTGGCCGTACAGCAGCCTGGAGGCTCGCTCGGGCTCATCCGGGCTCATGCGCAGCGACCGCGGTTCCCTGTCTCGGTTGCCTAACTTGAAACGGCGCCGTATTCCCTAGACGCCAACGGCCTTGAGTGGATAGAGCTTGCTCTAGTAATTACGGTGACATTAATACTAATGATGAGTGACCCTTTACTTTCTCGCGTGCGCGGAGAGCGCAGGCGAGCGCGGGCGGAGGCAGAGCTGTTTGTTGGTTGGCCCGTGGTTACCGGCCACCAGTTACAGCGACTTCAGTTACAGCGACTCGGTCTGCCAAGGTGATCCGGGATTCTGCGACTCTAGTTGGCCGGTTCGTGCCGCACGACGATCGGCGATCGGCTGCTTTCTTCGCATTCTGACGCGATGAGAAAGGACTTTGGTCGCCTGCGAATCGGGGGGGGGGGCCCCCCCCCCCCCCGATGTTAGACAGCACGGTCGCTCTGCACTTGTGTCGATTGCTCAACGACAGCCGCAAGTGAAACCATGGTTCAGCAGGATCTTCGAACAGATGAGGAGAGCGGGGTGGGGTGTAGGCGAAGCATTTCGTCTCTTGCAGACGGACGAAGCCCCTAATAGCATCACGGCAGCTGGGGCGGTGCTGATGTCAGCTAGTTGCTGGCCACCACCCCCCCTTTTTTTTACTCACGCAAGCCCCAGTCAGATCGCCTAGCAGACTGCACGAAGCAAGTGCACTGCAGGCGCCGACGAAAGTAACCTACTGACAATGGATGGTTCTTGCAGCTGCTCTCTTGGCTCGCTTGGAGCTGTATGGGGAATGTAATGTAATGCATCTCCGTCTGTAACTCAACAAAGCCATAAAGACCATGTCGGTGTTAAGCAGGAGGGGTTTGTATAGCGCACTCACAGCCTAAGCGGCTTTCGGCAGCAGGGGAGTAGTTGTCGTTTCGTAAGAATGGTGGAAGTGAGTTCCACAGTCCACAGTTCCACCTGCAGAGCTAAAGCTTCTGTCGCCAACGGTCTGGAATGCAAATCTCCAAGAGAAAAGAGCAATGGGTAATGTTGATTTGGCTTGGTAGTCACCTGTTGTATTTGATACATGCTCACTGCATAGGTATCCCCGGCGGTTGTCGGTGTTTTTCCACCTCGATTTACCGACCGTCAGAATTTCGCGAACTAGCCGGCGTTCTGCTTTCGCTAGGGTGACCCCGGTGTGCTGCCATTGTTACAACCTCGTCCATACCTCCATGCATTTCCTTAGTTTGCTCACGTGATCTAGCTGGATTGGAAGATAATGGGCATTGTTGTATTACTGCGCAAGCATGCATGCTTGCTGGGCGCTCTGTTTTTTGCCCGCAGGCCGCCGGCCGTTTGCTAGCCGCTGGGCTGCCTTCTGACTTCTTAAGACTTCTTTGGGCTTTACTGTGACAACGTTGTCCCGTGTCCATGAAGGTCGCTGTCGAGCCTTAGCTGTGCTCGTCGTTGGAGCCCCTCCCACGTTTCCTGTTTTCAGTGGGCGATTATCACTAGTCTGGGTGCCAAGCGTGGGTTCATGCCGAGGGATCCGGATTCGTGTTCCTGCTCCTGCTGCTCCTGGCCAACGTCGTTCATCCTACCGGGCGTTTGCGACTTCAGCAGCGATCTGCTGGCATGTTTTATGGCCAAGTGCCGGCGATGGCTGTGGCTAGGCTGAGGAGCAACCACATCATTCGGTTGCCGGCTGCAATCACGTGCCAGGCAGCCTTCTCCTCCCTTGGCAGGGAGTGAGAGGGCGGGATGAGACGTCTGTCCATCCTTGTTGACGACAGACACGGAGCGATTAGTCGAGTTCCTCGGTCCCCCTCCAGCTCCCAGTCAAGCTGCTGTCAGTGACTTGAGTGGCTGCCTGAAAGTTGGCTGCTTTCAGCCACTGGTGCCGATGAGTTCGTTGGCAAGGCTGAGATGGCCGAGGGAGGTTGCATGCTACCGCACGGCAGTGGCAGCAGCCTGGAATGAACGACCGACGGATTGGCCTCGGCCAATAGTCGGTGCCATCCCCGGCTGCGGGCCGGCCGAACTCCCAGCTCTGCCTGCCCCTGTCTTGACCCGAGCCCTGTTTCGGCACATAAATTAGCTGGCGCCTCGATCGAGACCACTGGCAGCCAGCCCTCTTTGCTGAACTTGATAATTTACTAATTGCTCTTACTGGCTCGCCGGTGAGCCTTCCAGCCATTGCCATCCTATCCCAGTCGGCAGGCCTGAGTGGTGTGGTGGCCGGCAGGCAGCCGGTATCGGCGTGGCAGAGGTATCGGCGTGGCAGAGGTATCGGCGTGGCAGAGGTATCGGCGTGGCAGAGGTATCGGCGTGGCAGAGGTATCGGCGTGGCAGAGGTATCGGCGTGGCAGAGGTATCGGCGTGGCAGCAGAGGGTATCGGCGTGGCAGAGGTATCGGCGTGGCAGAGGTATCGGCGTGGCAGAGGTATCGGCGTGGCAGAGGTATCGGCGTG
This sequence comes from Cristatella mucedo, assembly GCA_009760855.2. Classification (NCBI taxonomy): domain Eukaryota; kingdom Metazoa; phylum Bryozoa; class Phylactolaemata; family Cristatellidae; genus Cristatella; species Cristatella mucedo. The sequence goes on along the minus strand of WPIO01000046.1, from coordinate 2,559,354 downwards.
GCAGAGGTATCGGCGTGGCAGAGGTATCGGCGTGGCAGAGGTATCGGCGTGGCAGAGGTATCGGCGTGGCAGAGGTATTGGCGTGGCACGAAATTCGATCTTGGCTTCAGAGAGCCGTGCCTTCTGTGCCCCACCCTGTCACCCCTTGGCCATGACTGGTTACTTGAGTCGTGCATGTTTTTTGCCTTTTTTTCTTGATCCGGCAATGGTCTCTCCAGCTGCTTCGGTCAGCGAGAACTCGGTGTGTGCTGCGTGTAATCACTCCCTCACTCCTTCTCGCTGCAACATGGACGACATTACTTCCACTGTAGCTGCTGGTTTGTGTTGTGGCTGCTAGCTAGCTTTCTCCAGCTAATTCTGGCATCAGCGAGCTGCTGCTGCTAATCTAGTGCTGCCGGTGTGCGCCGCTGTATCCGAGCCTTCGATCTGTGCAGCCGCTCTGCATCTCAATCCATAATCTGTAAAGCCACTAAGGTGAAGCACCAGCAATCGTTATGCTGGCGTTTTCTAGAGCTCGTTTAAAGTGTTTGCCGGTGAACTAAAACGTAAGCTCAGCGTCCGTCATCTGTCATGCAGTGAGGCAAGGTGGAAGAACCAAGAGGCCCGTCGGAGGACTAAGTGTTCATGACATATGTGGGAGAGAGGCAGCTTGAAAGAGGTGCATTATCTCGTGCAGCAACGAAGCGAGTTGGAGGCTTAACTGATTCAGGAGAGCGGCCCAGCAAGTGTGCTGCACAGTAGTGGCAGCACAGGAGTCGCTGCAAGCACGTGAGTGCTTTCGTCGACCCAAAGAGAAGCGATGGCTTTGGCAAATAGACTGCCTTATGCCTTACGAACCCGATTCTAGATTATAGACCCAGACACTAACGCGCCTCTGAGACTCCTGGGGCTGAGCTAGCTTGGGCATTATACTCTTTGGCATTCGGCGGCTGTTGGTTTTCGGTTTCAGCCAACTGAAGGACCTCTGTCTGTCTGTTTAGGGTGTCTGTAAGAGAGGCCAACCTGAAGTGAAGTATAGGCCGCGTGAGCCGAGCAGATGATGCTTATGTGGTGCTTGCTCCCGTGCTCACGGCTTGAACCCAGTCGGACTGTGTCGTCTGCTGTTTGAGACTCCTCCGTTGGTCGGCTCACAGTCGAAGTAGGACCATGATTACTTACGATTGACGTTTGAAAAAATGTGAGAGCTTGCTGATTTGATACGAGCGATCGGCAATGCAGCGATACTTTCTTGCCGTCTCTCTCGACTTACTCAGCCTGCGCGAGCGGGTACACATTTCTGTAGTACGTTGAACTCTCCTCCCGTCTTAATCACGTTCTATATTCATTGGAGCATTGACCGTTTCAGCTTTCTCAGCATATATTCACTTGTAGTTATTCAGTCACTAGGTGTGTAAATCTGACCAAAATGCTACTAAAAAAGTGTAAGTCTGACCAGAAAGCAGCAGTTCCCAAGCCGATGAGAACCATTCTAGGCCCGTGATGAGCACTCGTACCTACAAGCCCTAGAGGCAAAGTTGGGTTGAGACTAAAAATGCGCTTGGCTAACCTATGCCCCCTTCGTCAGTGCAAAAAAAATTCTAGGTTTTCCATAGTCATTACCAATTCCTTTTACCGACCACTAACAGTAGTCTCGGAGTCGTTAGTAACTGTCTGGCGATGTCCGTGAAAAGCTTCCTATCACTAATGGCAGCACTAAGGTGCTTTGCCGAGAGTCCCGATGCAGGATGCCTAATAAAAAAAATATATATATAATTCATTTATATAGCGCCCCAAGAGAACTTAATCTCTATTCAGGCGCTTCACATATGCCTCGGGGCTCGAGCCCACGACCTCAGTCAGACCTTGGTCGGGGCGAGCACCTTAACCGCTAGACCAAACCTACCCCGATCCAGCACGAAGCTTCCACTATCTCGTGACTGACTATGCATTTCTCTCGATGTGCTCGATTTCGTCCTTTCTTCGGCTGACGAAAATCGTCTGCCATCTCATCGGACGAGGAATTGGTTTTTGTCGATGCAAAAAGTCCGGGTCCTTGCATGTTAGCCAGCTGTTAAGCTGTTAAGTGCTGCATATAACTGCTGGCTGCGACTCTTTTGTTACGTTTTGTGCCTTTGAGGGCTGCTTTATAAATGCAACTCCAAAAGCATCCTGCGATGGACAGCATCGATGCGATGCTTACTCGTCTTGCCGGTGGACTTGGTGAGTGCTTGGAGTGGAGGAAGGGGTTGGTTTCTCTTTCTACCCAGTGCTACAGCGGTAGCGGCTATCGCTTTCTGTATTCCAACGTGACTAGCCAAAGCTCACCGTCCGTGCTGCCTGCCTGGCAAAGTTTGTCAGGGCAGTCAGTACCTTGCATTCCCCGTGCTTTGGCTGAGCCTCTGTGTCCATTTCTCTTCCTATAATGAGCGCACAATTCTCTTCCTATAATGAGCGCACAAAGACGTGCAGAAAATGTTAGCCGTTCGGACTGTGTGGTGATCCTGACTGCAGTTAGAAATTTTCATTTTGCCATCATTTAGTTAAACTGCGTTAAACGATTAAACTTCAGCGTTAAACGATCGTTCTCACTCCAGGTTGCCGAGTGTATTTTTGGTTCTACGAGTCAATGTGAAAAATAGCCCGTGGCAGTGTTTTTCTGTAAACTATGTGGTTTTTGAGCAAGCAGACGACCAGCTGTATGGGTTTTGGCCTCCGAAAGCAGACAGCTGCTCTGCTAGTGAACCATGTCACCTTGACCAAGGTCAAGGTGAACTTATGATGACCGAGGTCATGGGCTCGAGCCCCGTGGCATATGTGAAGCGCCTGAATAGAGATGAACTTCTCTAACCTTTTTTAAGTTTCTCCGATACATATGAAGTATGTTTTTTTAATACTTTTAGAAATTCTTTTTTTTGTAGCATTATGTGATCACGTGTTGACATATATACCGTGTGCTGTCTGTGTCTCAGCAAACTGGTCTGCACCTTCTTCAGATTTGCTAGCCGCCGATCGCTTTCCTGTTGTTTATTTGTGCCGTATGAAATAGTTCCCGACCTTTGCACGAGGCGCTCGATCTTGTGCATGCGTGCACACGCTCACCCACGCGTGTACGTGACATCATCCTTGCTGGGGTTTGTCTGTCCTCTATATTTGCGCTTGGGATCCCTGTACAAGCTCATTCAACTTGTCTGGCTGTATAAGGACCCGATCGATCCTTCGGCATGGTTCACAATTATGGTCTGTAGAACATTCAGACCCCTTATTAACTGTGCAAGCAACAAGCTTGTGATTATTAGTATAGTGCAGTCCTAACCGCTAGCGGCCTACAGCTTCCCGATGTAGGCTGCTACTGCGCCCAGGCGCCTTTCCATCTACACACGAAGGGTGTTATGTAGGAAGGCAGGCATTCCATTTCATTGTAAGGGAAATTCACTGCTAGCAGCCTAACATTGTATGCGACGTCTAAAATTGTATTCTTCGGGGAAGGGGTTCGGTGTTAGTTGTTTCAGTCGACCCTCGAAATTTGGCTTGTGTACCTTCATTTGCACCTGCTTTCGGGCTCACCTGCACACAGTTTCGACCGGTTGTGACGCTCGTAGAACCGTGGGTCGGAGGATAACGTGCCGGGCAGACCCAAATCCACTGCCTCACCGAGAAACCGCAAGGGCCCTTGCTTGGTTGGCCAACTAGGCTGATATTGGATGCCCAGCAGACGAATCCCGAGTTCAGTCGGGTTTGTTAGGAATACGTGCCCAAACCCGCACGATTATGATGGCCCACTGGCCGGTTGCCACACGTGTTTCTGGATTAATTCACTCAGCTCTAGTTGGTTCACCGTTCCCTATCCGTTTCACTTCATCGTTGTGCGATGTTGGCTGCCTGGACTACTGGTGCGGCAAAGTCCATAGCAGCGGAAGTAGGTTTGCCGTTGGCCATTTCTGAGTAAACTCCCCCCACACGTTTCGAATCGCACGCCTGCAGTTCGAAGGACTCCGTCTTTCATATTTTTTTTATTGTATTTTGCATCGTATTTCTCCCAAAAAGTTGACCACTCGGCAGGTCCGGAAATTGGCAAATCGATAGCTTGAAATGCACACTAAAGAGAAAAGAGTCAGCCTGTGACACCCTGTCGAGCACGTGTTGGTCAACAGGTACATATATATCACTCAAGGAAACAACCAAAATGGCTGAAGTGGCCCTTACATCGGGTTGCTAGGTAGCAAGTTAGTAGCATACGTGTCACAAGAAGCAAATGCTTGGCACGTGCACCGATCGATCGCAAGATGATGGCAGTTTAGCTAAAAGCTTTTTTTCGAGCAAAGCTTCAGCTTTTTACTTGGAATTCTCACTTTTGGGTCTTTTTTACTCAAGCGCTGCACTCCTCGTTTCTGCATCTCGTGCTTGACCCGTGACAAGAAAAGAATTTGTGCATAATCACAAGGGAAATGATTCACTGTACTTAACACATTATTGCCGGTTGTTAAGGATTTCTGTTTTGCTTTAATGGGGGATGCAGCTTGATATCTGCCGTAGATGACAGTATCTTTTGCTTGCATGCCCCCAGCCATTCTTTGTGCCCCTTCGGCAGGCATCGACACTAACGTGCCTGATTGGCTCAGCTGCCATGCTGCTTCACTAAAGTACTGCAACTAATGTCAATCGCAGGCTGAGGCAGCAGAATACTTCTTGGCTGCCACTAGTATTGAGGCAGCCAGTCTGATTAGTGCTGACACCAAAACATTGTGTATGTCTGGCCTTCAGGTGCAATTGGTACACGTGCGTGTGTGAGCGCGTGGTAGTGCACGTATGCGTGTGAGTTTCAGGTTAAGGGTGTTGTTACATAAACCTCTTCTTGGGATTGGACGAGAGTGTTCACCCGATCAAATTTAGCTTATGTAAGGTGATGCACAGGGCATGGTTCACTATACTATGGCCACATGGAAAGTCTGCTATTAAGCATGAATGATGATGCTTAATCGATAATGCTTAATCCTGTCGATAATGCTTAATCCTGTCGATCTGTCCCCTGTCGATCCGGAAGGTTTCCAACGAAGTAAGAATGTGCATTCCTGGATTCTCGATGTCAGAATCAGGACTCGAGGCCTCGGTAATCAAATATTTTTAAACGAACATTTTTGGCCACCTATGTATGTGCTTGCAGCTTCACCATTACAATTGAGCATATCTAGTTACCTCTTTTTTTGTTTAGATTGAGCTTTGGATCACCAGCCTTGCTGATGAAATGCACGATCGACATTAGCAGTTTATAGCGTAAGTGCTTGTCTGTTTTGTAGCAGCCGCATTGAACTGTCAGTGCAACCTGGAAGGTTGCAACAGCGAGGGATTATGCTCGATAAATCGTCCAGATGGACGATGTTTCAAGCACGTAGAGGAAGTTGAAAACACCCTGATCTACACATATGGATGTGTCACCGATGACGAGCATGCAACGTTGCAGGTGAGCAAGCTTGTATTCAGATACGCACTAACTGTGATTTTGACGCTACGAGCATGCAGTAGATGCTGTGCTGTATGTCTCTTCCCTGTTTTTAAGAACTGTGTACTCGTTGCAATTGTTCATTTGAGAAAGTGCTTTGTTGGTAATCAGTTGCCAGTAGCAACAATGACTTTTATTTCGCTATTGTCCAGCTAGTGTTAATTGACACACGAGGCCATGAGTGGCTCCTGTTTGCCTGGCTGAACTGCTGCACCAGTTTCCACCTCCGGTGCACTCGAGTCCTCTCAGGTAAATAGATTAGCTGCCCCATTCTTTCACTTAAAGATCGTTAGCGACAGGAGCTTTTGCTCTGCCGGTCCTAGACTGTGGAACTTGCTGCCACAATACATATGCAACGACATCTGCTCTCCTAAACTCTGGCAATCCTTTCCAGCCGTCCTATGCTGCTGCTTCTTTGCTGTTCAGTCTTTCTTGACTGCCGGCCTCACTCAGGTATGCTTCTCACTTTCCATTTGGGGCGAAAGATAGTCTCTTGGCTACCGTATGTGCACGGAAATCCACATCATAGGCTTTGACTGTGCTATAGAAAACCTCTGGCCTATTGTATGTGCTTTTTATAACGTGGTACATGTAACGTGTTATATGTTGTGTGCTACGCTTTGTTGCTATATAGCTGGCTGGCATATGTTCATTTGTTTTAGTGTCGAGCAAGTCAGCTGCCAGCTGCCAATGATCCGTTTGCCATTGCATGCTGTAATAACGGTAGTTTCTGCAACAAGAATCTGGTGGTGCAAATCACGATGAAATCTGGCAAAGCAGTTCCAAGTAAGTGACTCCTGCGAGTAACCAAGTTTGCTGGCATTCACTGCTTAATGTCTCCTTGCCACTGCCTGTTGCACTTTTACGTATGGGGACGAGTTAAACAGCAACTTTCTTGCTACGGCAGCTGTAGTTTTGTGTCTTAAGAAACACCCATTTGGCTCGCATAGGTAGCACATTCCGTGTCACCTCTGGCCGAGTGATGAGTTTGTCTTGTGTGTTGCTTTGTCATGGATGTTGTTGCATTTCATATATAGCCGTGTGCACATCGAGGGGGGTGGGAAGGAGAGGGGGGGCTGCCTTCCTCCTTTGGCCGGTCCAACAGCGGGATTTTTTCTATCAGGTCGAGAAGCCTTTGGGACTGTTTGCCCTGCTTCGGTGGCAGTTATTGATGATTGAATGTGTGATTTGTGTGAATGCTGACCATATTGTCATTCATTATTTTTAGCATCGACTTTACCTTTGGCAGCAGCCATGAGTGATGTTACCCAAATTGCCTTACTCGTTTGTGTCACCGTCTGCTTCTTTGTGCTGGTGGCCATCTTAGGTTATGTTTACGTAAGGTGAGTGCTGCAGCCAATGATCTTGTGTAGCTCCTCATTTGTCTTTGTATGTATTGCCTATGTTTTCCTGAAAAATTGAGCAATTCTCGCCCATTCGAGGTTGCACGAGTGGCAGAGTTCTGGTCCAAGACTCATCGCATTAGTGGACATTGAGCATGGACGACTAACAGAACCTGCAACCTTGTTAGATATATAATATTATATTAATAATATTAATATAATATTAATAATAATGATAGAATGGCTTTTATAGGCCAGTATAGCAAAATAATAATAATAATGATAGAATGGCTTTTATAGGTGATAGTGAGAACTACAACTCTTTTTCTTTTATGCTTTTCATATGCTGGAAATGGAGCAATTAATTATAACAATACTAATATAACCAGTTAATAATAATAGGTCATTTTGTATAGCACCTTAAGATAACTTAATCTCTATCTAGGCGATTTACAACTCACAAGAGTTCGATAACGAGCAGTTAATTACATACACGGTTGCATGGTATCAAACTTGCAAATAAGCAAACAATTATCATGCTCTGGCCAGTTTGCTGAAGCAAACATGTAGAAAAGCATAGCCATCGGTTAGTAGGACCTCTGGCCACTGACATTCAGTGAATCAGCACGTGTAAGCAATGCATCGGAACCGAAAAAACCCACGTTCGCTGGGGCGAAGGAAAAGCTGATCGTTTCAGATGTGTTTTTTTAGCTTGAGTCACGAATAATGCATTGCAGCTAGTCATGAATGGTCATTGCAGCTAGTAACCGTAGCCAGAAGCGAGCTCCAGACTATCGGTTCAAACGAACTGTAGGCTCGATCGCAAGAGTATTTCCATTTAGTGCAAGGGACAGCAACATCACTTGCCTTGCCGCTGAGGAGCAAGTGGTGTGAGAGAGCACTCTGGATTAGCATTGAAGTCGGATAGGTCAAGGCTGGTGCCAGTGAGTAAAGTGACCTGTAAGCCAGACAGAGGATACCGAAATCAATTCGATGAATACTATGCAGCTGCTAAAGCCCAGGCAGAAATGGTGGCACGATGTGGCAGCTACATCTTTGACAGCAGGCTAGACGAGCTGCTGAGTTCTGCAGCAGTTGCACGGGCACTGGCCGGGAGCCCTGGAGATAAAGGAAATAGCAGTAATCTCTAGATTTGATGCCGCAAGCAGGTGAACTCGCTTGAGTCATACTTTATCTAAGGAGGCCCTGATTTTGAGCTCCTTAGTTGTAAATAGGCCATTGGGACTGAAGGAGAAATGTGCTCAACAAATGACAAGTTGTTTTGGAATAGTGTGCTTAGATTACGGGCAGCCATCACGGAGTGATGCTAACTGGACCAATCTTGAAGGGAGGTCTTCCAATTTTCGAGCGACAGTGTAGGCTTGCCAATAGACGTATGTAAGGTTGGCCTTATCATAGTGCCGAGTTTGTTTGGCCCAGTGGTTAAGGTGCTTGCCCCGACCAAGGTCAGAGTGGATGTATTTGATGGCCAAGGTCGTGGGTTCGAGCCTATGGCATATGTAAAGCACCTGAATAGACATTAAATTCTCTTATGGCGTTATAATATATATATATATATATATATATATATATATATATATATACATACATACATACATACACATGCATACATACATACATACATACACATGCATACATACATACATACATACATACATACATACATACATACATACATAAGATTCAGGAATTCAGTAGCCATCCACATGGGAATAACTGTCGATGCAGTGTGAGAGAAGACTGACTCAGACGGCCCGAACAGTGAGAAACTGCCCTTCGAGCTATCTATCTTCCTAAGCAGCCACCTGTGGTCGAACGGTTGAGGGAGCTGACAATGGCTTGCGGCTGATGGGTGGGGGTGGGGTTTAGCTATTCAATCATATGTGGCATCTGTCGAGTCAGCCATCTAGGTAAGCAAAAATGCTAATGTCTACAATCAACCATCTTCTTAACCACTCCCAGGTTAGCTCCTTACCTAGTGATCCTTGTGATGAAGAGGTCTAGCAAAATTGTCTTGACTACTGGGCCTTTTCAGGAGGTCAAGAAGGCAGACTAGACCAGAAGAAACCACGACCACACCCCCCCCCCGGCCGGCAGTGGGTGTAGCGGCTGCGCCCACTTTATACTGCAAAACATGAGGGGCAAAATCTAGCTCAATAACAGTTAGCTAGCTCTCAATTCAAGGCAAAAAGCGGCCGAGAGACGGCTCATGCCTCGAAAACTCGTTAGTTGGGATACTCCTAAGTCAAGGTACCTCTATATAGTGAAGGGTAATTGCAAGACTTGGTGAGGCCACTGCTCGAAATCGGTCAGCAACCTTTGTGGAGCCAGTGAGTTCAGTAAGTAAGAGAGTGCAAACGAGCATCGTGCTGTCTGCAAACGCAAATGATGATAGCTGCCGAAGTGCTGGATCCAACTCGATTTGTTTGAAAAGCTTGAGAGGTATGTTGTGATTAACTCGCCCCTCTGAAATAATGCGATTTCGAACAAGTCTCATTTTGTGGTGTGCTGCTATCCTAGTCTGGGTTTGACATGTGGTTAATGAAAACAGAGCATGATCTCTTTCTCGGCACTTAACTTATAATGCAAAGAAAGCGTGATAATATGATTATGGGTAGCATGTATGATATGGTTACAGGTAGCATGCACTAATCATGTAAATATGGTTAGTGGTAACATGCACAGTGTCAGTACGAATGAGATCACACAGGGCAAATTACAAGAACCAAGCAAATGCTATGCGAAACAGGTGCGTTTTGCTTCTTTTTAAATATTGTCAGTCAAGGGATGTCGTGACGTCTGCCGGGAGTGAGTTCCAGGCTTTGGGAGCATACGAACTAATGGCACGGTCTCCAAAGGATTTGAGGTTCTTAAGAGGCATAGCTAAATGATTTGAGTCAGAAGAGTGGGTGGTACTATGCCTAGCCTGGTTGGAGAGTAGTTCTGATAGGTAGGCTGGAGCAAGAGAATGACAGGACCTAATGTGAGTGACAGAGCCTTGAAGTCGATGCGCTGGTTGGCTGGGAGCTCAGATCGATCAGCTCAGATCGACGAGAAGTGGTGTGATGTGGCAACAGCTTCGCTCACGACAGTTGCTTTGAGGCTGCCAACAGTGCTTGCTCGGGGTTCTGGCATGAATGCACCCAGTTGCCGCGCTCTCTCTTCCTCTCTCCTCCTGCTGCTGCTGAATTGGCCGGAGTGTAGAAGTGGCAGGAAGCGGAAGCCTATTCAGTCGCCTATTCATTCAGTCGCCTAGCTAGGCGAATGAATGAAAAAAATCTTAAATCATGTGGTGCCAGGCCTCGTAGGGTCGAGATTTAGAGCAGCGTTCGATAGCGAAGAGTTGAGAGGGACCGAGTATAACGACGGAAGAGTGAGGCAAGGAGTGAGCGAAAGTCAGTCGGCAGAACAGGAAGTTAGCACTGGCGAACTGCCGCCGCAGCTGGCTGTTTTTCGCACTGCCCCTGGCTTGTACGCGAGTTGCCATCCCGCCAACGTCGCTCGCGATGTCGTTGCCGAAGCCTTCTGCTAGGTTGCCGGCTGTTGGCTCGGCTCAGCCGTCGCACCTTCCTTTCTTTCCAGGTATCGGAGAAAGCAGCAGCTCTCTCGGGATGACCTCGACGAAGGCGAGATGTTCATACCGCAATTGGACTCGCTGAAGGATCTCATCGATCAGTCCTCCGGCAGCGGCTCGGGCCTGCCCGTTCTGGTGAGCATTGTGAGCGCTCGGTTAACCCGGCAACCGACGGAGCTTAATTTGCGCACGAGCTTTAGGGGTCGACCGGTGCTAGCCGGAGCATATGCCATAGTTCATTGACACGCGCCTCGCCAATGCAGTGAAGTGGGGCTGGGTTTGCCTAATAGCAGCGACATGTCAGTCCCCCTGTTTTGTTCTCTCAGCAATGTGCCCAGTCTGCCGAGAGCAGAGTGCGATGATCCCGATTGAAGCACGAGTGGTTAGATCGTGTGCGATTTCTATACATGCATTCCAATTAGGAAGGTTATCAAATGCTGCAGTCCACTTGAGACTTATGGCGAATTGAATGGGCATCGATGAACGGTAAACAGTGGCTCTGCTGTGAGTGTGCCATCACCTTGTTGGGTATATGGAAGATCCGAGGCCAAAGGTCAAAGGATATAGATAGTGTGGTGGCAATCAAGACCGGCGTCTGCATTATTCTGTGCACACGTGTTGTAGTCGTGCTAGCGAGGCATCATCGTAGAGCTAGGCAACAGTGATACTTCGATATCTACCATTTTGCTAAAGCCTTAACACGTAGATTATTAGATTTGATTTTGCCTGCTTTTTAAGTAAAATGGCTGCAAGATGAGTCTATCGCGTCCAGGCAGAACTGATGGCAGAGTCTCACTAAATTGCAGGGCCTAGAGTGGCAGAATGGATTGTAGCTAGCCGTTTTGGTGGTAGCTTCCGGGGGGGGGGGCGGAGGAGGGGGCTTGTTGTAACTATATATACTCGTTGTAATTCCTTACTCACTAATCCATTTTCTTATATCTGGCTGCCATGCTACCCATTCGGCTCAGTAGCTGTGCTATGGGGACTTGCTGTTTTTGCTCGATGAATGGGCAAATACGCCTGGAGTTAGATAGTTGTGGCCCTCAGTAATCGATATATCATGTCAATGCCTCGTGCCTCGTCAACAGCCCTGGCTTGTCACAGGGGGGGGGGTGTAAGGCTTGGCCCTGGGGGGAGGTGTAATGTGCTTGTCTTTCACGACCAAGGTCGTGGAATCGAGCGACAGTGAGGCATATGTAAAGCGCGTGGATAGAGATTATGCTCTCTCGAGGCTCACTAAAATTAGAGTGTTTCATTTAATCAAATTTTAACAACTCGATAATTTAGCAAATCGGCCCGAGTCTGAGGTAGATTAGATAACCACATACTAACACGTATATAATCATGTCGCCTTTTGTGTCTAAAAGCCCCCCTCTGTGGCTGTCGATCAAATATTGACGAAATCAACACCTAAGCGGTCGAATGCTGATGCTAGAATAGCTGTTTGCCACCTTGTGGCTCAACGGGCAGCTGAGAAATTCCATTGGCCACCGTCGATGGCCTCGCTTCAGTTTCGACTCGTCCAGAGCTGCTTTGTGCATCGAGTCCGCTTGCATCGCGCCTACTCGGATCGGTTTCAGGTTCAGAGAACCATCGCCAAGCAGATCTGCCTCGTGCGAAGTGTCGGCAAAGGTCGATACGGCGAGGTGTGGAAAGGCAAGTGGCGTGGCGAGGACGTCGCCGTCAAGATATTCTTCACCACGGAAGAAGCCAGCTGGTTCCGCGAGACCGAGCTATATCAGACCGTCCTGCTGAGGCACGAGAACATACTGGGTGAGCCTCTGCCTCCGGATCTGATCGGCGCTCACGCGAGCCAGTGTCTGCTTGCCGTTTACAGCTGTGTTGCTGCACAGCCGCCTGTGCCATAGTGGCGTTCGTTTGACTCATCGATGCCGGCTGTCTCATCGCGATGCTTGAGAAAGGAGCCATGTACTCTGAATGCCTCTAACGTTTGCCTCTCGAGCCGTTAAACATGGAATGGCCGGCAAGGTGCTTGCAGCCTTTATTTATTTGTGTATTTTTATAGCGGGTCCTTATTTATTTCTTGCTCTCTTCTCTCCCTTCCCCGTCTCTCTCTTCTCTTTCTCTCCCCCTTCTGTCTCTCTCTTCTCTCTGTCTCTCTCTTCTCTCTGTCTCTCTCTTGTCTCTGTCGGTCTCTCTGCCTCTCTCGGTCTCTCTCTCTCTCTCTCTCTCTTTCTTGCCCGCCCCTTGGCGTATCCTGGGCTAGCTTCCAGCGGCTCCCTCCCATTTGTTTCCAGGCTTCATCGCTGCCGACATCAAAGGAACGGGCTCGTGGACGCAGCTATTCCTGATCACCGACTACCACGAGAACGGTTCGCTTCACGACTACCTCATTACGAAGGCGCTCACGAGCGTCGAGATGTTCAGGATAGTGCACTCGATCGTGTCCGGCGTCGTTCATCTGCATGCTGAAATTCATGGGACACGAGGTGTGCGATCCGCTCTGCTTCATTTGTCGGCAGCCCAGCACCCCATCTCACCTCGGTATGGTTTGAGCGATTTGGAGGCAAAGCCTTGCCAGCCATGTTCATTCTCTCCCATTTCCAGGCAAGCCGGCTATTGCTCATCGAGACATAAAAACCAAGAACATTCTGGTGAAGCGAAACGGCGCTTGCTGCATCGCCGATCTAGGCCTGGCTGTCAAGTACAACAGGTAGGGCAGGCCTAGTTCACTTTATGCACGCCGGTGCGCCGGCATCGGCTCGCATTATTCGTCTCACGCGGCCAACAGTATTGTGAGAATGCGAGCGGCATGCATGAAGGCTATACTCGTCCCGGGGTCATCTGTGCAGTGCTGCACAGTGCATTCAATTAATTAATTCAATTAGATTGATGGTGGCCGTGGCGCGAAAGCAAGCTTATCATCACCATCCAGAAGCAAAGTTTCTTCCATAGCCGCTCAGATTGTAATGCTTGTGCACTCGTGCCTGATAACGGGTCTCGGTCATCGAGGCTTCGCTCTTCTGTGCCTCACCCAGTTTCAAGTTGAGCAGAACCTACTGCCACTGGTCTTGACTGCCATTTAAATCCGTCCCTGGTTGTGCGAGCCGTCTCCACGCGTGCTTCCCCAAGCTGACTGCCCCTCTCGGCCTTTTGCCCTCTCGGCCTTTTGCCAGCCGTGACGGTGTAGCCCAAAGATCAAGGATCAATCCCTTAGCGTGAGCTGCAAAAGCACTCGACTGTATATTGCTCTTTCCCCGCTCTGCTTTTCAGCGAAACCACCGAGGTCGACATTGCACCTAATTCCCGGCAAGGCACGAAGCGCTACATGGCTCCGGAAGTTCTGCAGCAGACTATCAACAATCGCTGCTTTGACTCCTTCCGGCAGGCAGATATATACTCGCTTGCTCTGGTGCTGTGGGAGGTGTGCCGAAGGACTTACACGTCCGGTGAGCTGCTGCTGCCGCCGCCGTCGCCTGTCTCTCTAACTGTCTTTCTCGCGCGCGCGCGCGGAAGCCGCTGCCGTGCTTGCTTGCTGAAGTGTGCAGTGCCTCGGCGTTCGCATGCAGGAGTTGTCGACGACTACCAGATCCCCTATTACGATTGCGTGGCGAGTGACCCGAGCTTTGACGAAATGAAAGACGTCGTGTGCGACAGGAACGTCCGCCCTGTCATACCCGACCGCTGGCTGAGCGACGAGGTGAGATTCCGCGAGAGTCGCACACCACACCGGCCACGCCCACACACACACAGGTCACGCTGCCGCGAGCCGCAGCCGACGGCACCCGGAAGGCGGCTGGCTGCTCGGAAGCCTGCTTCCGGGGGGGGGAGGTGGTGGTGCAAAGCTGGCTCGGTTCATCCGCACACGGTGCCCGTGCGCATTTTGCTGCCGCCACTGCCACCGAGGGGCATCGTCTTCTCGGCTTCTCCGGGAACCCCATCGAGGTATGCGTTGCAGCGTTTTCCCTTTCTTTTTTCTCAGTACCTGCGCGTCATGGCTCGAATAATGAGTGAATGCTGGACGGCCAATCCGGCGGCTCGCCTGCCGTCGCTGCGTGTGCAGAAGACGATCAGCAAGCTCATCGACAGTCACGACGCGCTCGTCAAGACGGACAACATGGCGTAGCGGGCATCGAGAGCCTGGCCAGAATCATCGGAACCTGCCTTCTCCTCGGCTCTGCTTTTCGTCTCCCTCTCTCTCTCTCTCTCTCTCCCTCTTCACTTTGGCTAAGAGGCTGCCGACTGCCGGCAGGACAGCGTAGCAGTGGCGGCCGAGCCTTTGATTGTGCACGTGCGCCGACTTTCTGACAACCGAAAGCTCTTTTGAGTTGGTCGTTTAGTACTTACTAGTAGATCCGGGCGTGCACTGGCAACTCGTTGGCACGCTCCTGCGCGTGCTGGGGCATGCCTCTGCCCCGGCGCGAGGGGAGGAGCGGCGAGTTCACCTGATGTGGCATTGGTGGCGCCATGTACGAGCAGGACGCCATGTGAGCGGATGCAAATGCACTCTCTCCATATTTGTGATCAGCCCCTCCACCCCACTCGTCATAGATTTTTTTCTTTGTTTTATTTAGCTCACAGGCTTGTAAAAAAAATTAATCATTGCCGTCAAGTGCACGCGAGCTGGCCTGGCCAGCTCGCTTGCACACTTGTACATTTGGCCAGCCCATAGCCACGCGGCCGCCGAAGCTGTAGCTAACAGCAGCCTCGCGAATCACTACGTGCGGTGCAGGCTGGATCTGCTTCCCATCTTAAAAAAGGGATATTGTCGGCACCCCTTCTCCTCTTCCTTCCACCCCCCCCCCGTCCGTTCATTCTGTAACGTTTAGCTGTTATGTCTCATTTGCTTCACGTGCTGAAACGGTGCACAATTGACACACTGTGTTATTAGTTTTATACAGGCAACTTAAAGCGTAATTAGAACACACAGTATGCCATCGTCGTAGCAGAAGCAGCTTTATTATCGAATGCGCAAGCAGCCTCGCATAGGCGTTTTTGTACAGCTTTGTGTAAATAAAGAACAGGGTACTCATTTTTTACCACATGACCACGGTCGCTGTCGCATAGCCGGCCTGCCGGCACTGCGAGGCAGGCAGCAGCCACAGCGTGCTTGCACGAGCACGGCCATTGTGTTATAAATGCCTGAGGGCTGACTTAGAGAAGACCTCATCGTCACCGTCCTCGAAAGAAGGGCGGCGCAAAGCAGAGCGCTGACCGCTGCAGCAGTAGCAAAGCAGCACGAAGGAAAGCAGCCTCGTCGGAGTGCAGTCCGATCCGGCTTTGAGCATGCACTTCGGTCGTCTGCTCTCAAGCAAATGCCTCCGAACCATTGCCGAGCGAAGTAACACGAAGGAGATACAGCGAGGCGACTTTCCCGGCATCCGTGCACAAGAAAACCTGCGGGTGGCGAGTCCGTCGGCCTTAGATCAGAGAGGCAGTGACGGCTTAGTTAGTGCTGCAGCGATCGTGGCGATCGCAAGGGACCGTGAGCAGCGGCTTGCTCTCGATTCGGTCAGCATCCTGCTCTCAGCGCTAGTCCTTGAGCAGCGGTGGCTGTTCGACGACCGGCAAGCTGATGCCCATGCTGCCGAGGATGCTGGATCCAGGCCCCGGCAAGCCGCACTGCGCCTCGTACGAGAGCAGCAAGTTTTCGACCGTGTTCAGATCAATGTCTAGCTCCTCGTCATCGCAGTCTAATTCAGCAGCTTTGCCGTTTTTCTAGAATACAAGCAGTGCCGGAGCATGCACGGGCGCAGCGAAGGTGAGCAGTGGAGCGAACTGAGCCATGGCGCTGAGGCGAGGCAGCTAAGCGGTACGGCTTCGCTCGACCGTTTTATCCACAGTATTTCTCGGGGTTGTGAGCTACACGGGTTCTGGACTTCTCTAAGGTCTCTCGAGCATGAGCGTGATACTAGGTTGCCATCGGTAGGCTCGAGACTTGTGCAGCTAGGCTCCAACGTCGGTCGCATCGGCGTCTCAACAGGCAGGCCATGGTACGCATTAGTTGTCTAAATTACGAGTGCCTGCCGTTGAACAAGCATGCTCCAGGTGCTATTTCGCCGAACTTTATGTAATGATACAGGGTAAGCAGCAATGCAGGGTGCTTTGGAGCTGCAGAAGCACTACCCACCTTGTATCGCGTGTGTTGCTGTCTTGTCAGGAAGCCGAACTGTGAAATCTATCTTGGGCCAATGGCATCAGGGCTCTTCTTAAACCAGTGCATTTTGCTTATCGCCTGGCACTTGATCACGGACTTTTCACATCAATAAAAATAAATACTAGCTGATTTACCAGTCTCTTCTATATAGCGGCAGAAGAGCCTTTAAGGCTATCATCACCACTTGCAGCGGCGATAAACACACTGCAGGATTCGAACCCACGACCTCGGGACCGAGCTCGTGAAAAGCAACCACCTTACCTAGTGTGCCATCACGGCTCACCAAATCGGGTTCAATCGGTCCGTATAATCGATCGGAAAGATAAACGTCACAAATGTAAAGTCGATCGGACAATCGACTGTTGAAACAAGAGTGGTTGCCACCGATTTACGGTACCACCCAAGTTCTCTGCTCCTTGCCTCGACTCGCGTCTAGGCCACAGGAAAAATTGTGTAACTTAGTTCTTGCATGTCGCCCTGGTTAGGCCAGTGGTTAAGGGGCTTGCCTCGACCATGGTCAATGTGAATATATTTGATGCCCCAGGTCGAAGGTTCGAGCAGGTGTGGCATTCGTGAAACGCCTGAATAGAGATTAAGTTCTGTTCGGGCATATACAAATGATTATAAAAAAAAATATAAAAAGTAACCGATAGGAACGTGAAATGCAATCGTCGAGGCAGTCAACTTAACTACTGACCAGACGAGATCCGAATGAGAGGGTGCTTGCAGTTATGGTGATTGTCTCAGTGCAGACATGCCCTGGTTAGAAGATCGTGGGTGCAACTCACAATGAAGAAATGACATATCCTTCTTTCCTTGCTAGAGATACGATACGTTTAACAATATTAACACGACCGGCGGTCCAGCTAAAAATTTTACTCTACTAAAATATGACTACACTACAGTGTGGATGCAAGAAGTAAGCTATTTGTCAAACATTAGTATTAACTAAACATACCAATCCTGGGTACGACCGACATGAGCATAGAAGTTGCTGAGGAGTTGAGGGCGATGGTTACCAGATCGGCAAATTCACACAAGAGAGAGTACCCATAACTTGATGCAAGTGGTTGGTGCATTCAAATGCATTCCAAGAAGCAATCAACAGTTGCGCTGAGAACAAGTACCTTAAGAATAAATCTGTTAGCCGACATGCCGATATTGCAAAAAAATCAAGTCTGTCCGGCAGACTTCACAAACGACACGACATTATGTTTCATTCTAACGCCTTCTGCAAACTCCGTTCGAGCACTATATCTCACAGATGAGTAACCACGCCGTTCTATACCGGATAGTGTATCTGATACTTCAGTCGATGCTATGCAGTCATCTGTTTGTTATGCTACATTGCAATCCAAAGCTGGACATGCCTGCCAATGCTCTTGTACGCAAGCACCTCAAAAGGGGACTACTGCACTACTGCTGAGCATGAGGCAGCAAAGCTCTGTACTGGCACGATGGCACGGTCGGCCAAGTTACTTCACATCAAGTTCGTGTGATGACCAAGGAGCGTTTTCAAACGAGATTCAACAAAGAAAACCCGATATGCAGCATACCTTTATGGCATTTGCAGCACTGCTGTGCTCGTGAATCTTTTTGAAGCTCTTGCCCATGGTTGTGGATGATAATTCGATGTCCATAAGTGTCATAAAGTCCTTCATCGTCGTTCTTGGTTCTGCATTGGCAGCCGCTAGCATTTCACTCGCTGTTTGCCTGCCATCATTGTCATCATTGACAACGTCAATTTCATCAGTCTCATCGTCTGAATCGTCATCGGATGATGACGATGTCGGTGGTGCTGCAAGCCAGCAAACAACAAAAATTTTAGCAAATACCATTTAGTTCAATTGAGTAGTGAATCCCCTTTCATTATTAGATGTGTGGATACGGCATATAAGTAGTGACAAGACATTGCACCTGCACGAGTTCATAATTCCCCACTGCCAACAGTCTTTGTGCACAGGTAAATATGTTAGGATCAATATGGTAAACTCAAATGATTACAAGGGCCTCAGACTGCAAGAATCGCTGTCAATACAGTGACTGCTATCACAAGCAGGTCGGCTCAACATTTTTGTAGACACTAAAAAAAACTGACCAAAAGAGAGACGAATAGCGAGATCGATAACGAAACTAGAAGCAGCTAGTATGCCACTGGATGCGAATGTTGGCCAAAAATTGTGAGGTATGCACAATAGACGTAATAAACACAAATGACATCACGTTCGGTGCTTCACAGCAAAACAAACCTACCCTGTCAGCAGTGAGCAGGTACCAATTAACAACAGCCAATGGCAAGGCTACTGGCTGGTGCATGCTTAATGAAAGCTAATTTCTGTGAGCCCCGCAATTAAAATATCCAAAACACTAGTATTCGGTTGCATACGGATAGCTATTGACATTAGCCATTTGGCTCACCAGCAAGCACTTATGAATGATCCCAGTCGGGGTATTCATGTTATCGAGCAAGTTAACAGCCCTTTAGCACTTTCTGTAAATGTACTTAGAGTACTCGGTACTTATTGCAGTGATGAAGACCATTTTACATCAGGGAAAAAACACAAGCCCCATGCAAGTAAAAGGATCCATCCCTATGCACTTGATGGCTTGTCTTGTGGGTGCCATTACTCACCAAATAGTCTGTCAAATTCCTTTAGAACGTTTTCGGCATCAAACCTTACGTCTGCCCTGCAAAAAAGAAGCACACACATTGGCACGAAGCTGACTGGGTAAGTGACGACAAGGCTCATACACACAACTCGCAGAAAACAAGCAAGGCACGATAGAGCTAAGAATTGGCTGGCTCGCTTTCATGGCGAGCACATCGGTATAAGCAGCCCAAATCATGATCTGATCATGCACAGGCCCTTGCTGCAACACTTGACTAAAGCTAGTGCATCGACTGTTATGGCAAAGAAATATAACGTTAAAACTATGAACGCCAACACCAGCAGCATTGAGGATCGCCACTTCCGAGCAGAAAACAAGCACTACCAAGGGGGAGAGCTGAGCTTAAAGGAAGCAAATTGGATGTACAGAAAGATGGGTGACGGTTGCAGTGAGGCATATTTACCAATAGCAACGATACAAACGGTATCCATAACAAATCAGAAAAATTGACTCAGATGCCAAGCTTCGACTCCTTCAACTCGGCAGGTCTTGGCGGTATGCCTATACATGAAATAGTGCTCCTGCCACAGCCAAACGTGGCAGAAAAACATACTTAACCGCTGAAGGCGTGGTCAGCATAATCCGAGTACAATCACATTTTGTAGTTTAAAAAGGTCAAAGTAACCCGTTGGTAGATGAATGGCCAAGGAAACAATATGCAGCACATTTAATGCAGCTAATACGGCATCGTTTGTTCATACAGCAATGTCAGATCTGCTATGGGCACAGTGCTCATTGCAGGCTGTTCAACATGGTCGCCAGCTTATGTTTATTTTTACGTTAAATAAACACGTTATTTATAGTTTCCATTTCGAGTTTCTCTCGAATACCCAAACAATAAACACTACGACCTAATCTCTAAACACAAATACTCAAAACCCTCCAAAAAATACAAAATCTAACTAGTAAATCACAAGCCGTAAACCCCGAAACATGCAACAATTAAACACTAAACCCAAAATACTCAACCCTAAGCTAAAAAGATGACATAAAATAGTTTATTTAACTTAAGACGTATAGACATTTGCTAGCGACCATGCAGAACAGCCTGCAATGAGCACTGTGGTCACTGCAGATCTGGCATTACTGTATAAACAAACGACGTCGTATTAGCTGTTTAATGACCTGTCAGGTGCACTAGCAGCGTCGATGTTCAGGTTCCACATTCTCTAACTCGTGTGTGCCATCTCCATCACCATTTTAAAAATCCTTTACTTCCTTTGTTAAGTTAGCCATACAGGTTTGACAGAACACTAGCATTCGAAAAGGCAGACACAATCACAGTCACAAACTTTCGATGACCACGTCGGAGTCGAGGCTTCGATTTAAGAGCGGTCGTCTCCAACAATATCAATATACACATTGTCCAGCGATCTCTTTGGAACAAGTGCTCTGGAAGGCGGGCCATTGTCAGGGAAATCTGGCAGAAAAATTGCACTGCTGTGTTATCGGCGAGGCAATCGATCGGTCGAGGGTTTCTCCATTTGCCACACAAAAGAAAATGGCAGGCTGACTTTTCAATATGGCCCCAATTTAATTGCTACTGGATCAACACGGCACCGGCATTGCTACCCTATAGTCACACCCACATATATTTGTGCAAGCTGGCCTTATTTACATCATGCTCATGCCACAGCCACAGCAAATATTGTACAGACGGCTTGAAAAACCAAAAAGAGCTACCGAAAAGCTTTGTTGTAGCATACAAGGTAGTATGATGCAGCGTCGTGTACAGGCTCTTCCTTGTGCGCTGCACATGCGTGTGTGAGCGTGCGCGCGAGCGAGCGTGAGCGCGAGCGAGCGTGCGTGCGTGTGTGAGCGTGCATGAGAAAAGGAAATCAGGCACGGCTGCACTTACTCCTCTGGAAATTCTATCCCATCGAGAAGGTTCGACTGCTTTTCGATAAAGGCTCTCATACTCTCAGGCATCTGAGAAAGTGTACTGCCACCAGCCGGTTTCCCCAAGGTGTCTGCCAGCATGGCGTCCAGATTGTCCGGGTTCAGGTAAAGCCAACTGTCATCTGCACAACAAGGAGAACGGTAGAAATATGCTTGGTACGACCGGAATGCACATCACAACGATTGCCCGAGCAAAGGTACATTGCCCAATGCAAACGAGGTGAACTAACGATGCTGCAGCAAGCATCAATTTCGGGATAGCAACATGCCCTGGAGTGAGCATCTGCAAACAGCTAGTATGATTCTTTAGGTATATCCACTATAACGGCGACCGTCGGCTGATAAAGCACACGCCTCTGTTTGTCCTCGTACAAGTGAGATGTGTGCGTCCTTGTGAATATGCACTGCTGGAACTCACCATCTGCTGAAACAATACAGAATTACAAAATACACAATACAGAAGGCTTAGCTTCCTTGGTACCATAGGTGCAGTGTTAACAGATGTAACGTTTTATCAAGTAAACTTCGATGCACTTGCATATTTTTTATTGCTGGCTAACAGTGGTAACACGGCCGTTTAAAGCTGCTGCACTGGACCAAATCTCTTGATCCAAAAAAGTAAATTAGTAAAACTAATTAAATAATAATAATACTAGACAGTTATATAGCAACCTAAGAAAACCAAGTCTTCTTCCTGGCATGATGGCCATGACGTCCCATTACATTCGCTGGAAAGTAGGATGAAAATTAGTAATAAATAACATCCACAACGTCAGTGTGCTTAATAATAATAATAATAATAATAATACATTTGTCATAGAGAGAAGAACCTCTAGAGAACTCAATCTCTTTCTAGGCACTTTCCATTTGCTGCAAAAGAAAGCACGATAGAATGATTAGTGGTACCATGCTCAATGACAACAAGCATAACATGGTTGAGGGTGACATGCAGAGAGTCAGCATTCAAATATGGCTAGTGACAGCACACATAAACACACAAAGAACGAATCACACGGACCCACTATATGCTGTGATAATTAGATGCGTTTTTGTTTCTTTTTAAATGTGGTCATGTCAGAGAATGTCGTAAGGCAAGTCGGGAGTGAGTACCAGGCTGTGGAAGCATACGAACTAAAGGCACAGTCTCCAAAGAATTTGAGGTTCGTACGAGGTAAAGGTGAACGATTAGATGCTAAAAAGCAAGTGTTATGATTCTTAGCCTAGTGGAGGAGTAGATTTGATAGGTAGGCTGGATCCAAAGAATGAAGAGACCTAAAAGTGAGTGACAGAACCTTGAAGTCGATGCGTTGCTTAACTGGAAGCCAGTGCATGTTTGCTAGAATTGGAGATGTGAAAACAGCAACGCTCAGGACAGACAAGCCTGGCTGCAGAGTTTTGCACAAGCTATAAGCGCCTGATTGCACCAGCAGGTAGCCCAGCGAGCAGTGAGTTACAGAAGTCAAGATGGGATGTCACAAATGAATGGACCAATTAAGATGTGTTATCTCTGTTAAAATAAGCCCAAACTTTAGCAATCTTATGAAGATGAAAGTAGGCCAACTTGACTGTGAAGCTGAAAGTGGTCGTCTAATGAAAGGTCAATTTGGAACAGGGCACCTAGATTTTGTGCAGATTCAATATGAGATATGCTGGCAGAGCCGATTTTGCCTGTGTGGTTTCCAATTTGTGAATCAAGCTTGGTTTGCCCATAACTTGTAGGTTGATTTCGGTTGGTGTCAGTAGTAGTTTGCTGTGGTGATGCACTCGTGCGTGTGTGTGTTGTACCAGTAAATAATAATAACTAGCCGCCTGTCGCACCCTAAGAGAAGCAAATCTCTATGCAGGTGCTTTACAACTACCTGCAAAGTATCTAGTTTAAACAAGCACACATAAGCACACAAGCATCATGCTTAAGCTTCGTTTACACTATCGACTTTCGTCCTTAACGACACCGACTTTCTTTCTAGTTAGGACTTCTACACTACCTTTGCAAAAAAGATGGCCGACTTAATTTTGCCCACAATCCCCAGCTGTTATACAGGAAGCTAGAAAAGAGTTGGTTAAGGACTCCAAGGACAATTACCCACAGACAGAGCTGTGAAACAGGTGAGTAATTCCCATTTCTAAATGTAGAAATTTTAAAGGCTGCAATTTATTTATTGGAGCCTTTTGAAACTTTCTGTAAATTTTTCTGTTTACATTCTGACTTCTGGTGCCGGAAGTCATTAGGTATAAAGACCTACCCAGATATTGCTTCAGTCAACTGTTGAATTTGCTTCTGTATGAACCAAATAGGCAGGATCTCTAGTGACTCGGTCAGCTCAAAAAGTGCCTCAAAAGTGCAGCAATATGCAAAAAGCAACTGGTACTAGCTATAACCTGTGTATTGTGGTGCTTTAAATGCACACTTTGGAGTGTGGCCATGATGCATGGCCATTCATAAGTGAACTGCATTATGTAGGATTCGGTTGCTGTGGATTGTAAAAATAATAATAATAAACCTTTTCCCACGGCGCTACAAGAGAACTTTCGAGGCACTTTTCACATGCTTCAGAGGAAGCTTGTCAACTTATGAGCGATAGCATGCACAATTTCAGTATGCCCGGGTACGCAAAGAACAAGTCACACGGAGCAAATGCAGTGAGGAACATGTGCTTCTTTTAGCTGTCTTTAAAATGTCAAGTCAGTGACGCCGTGTCGTCAGTCCGTTCAAGATTTTGGGACCATGAGGACTGGAGGCACAATCTCCAAAAGATTTGAAGCTCTGTAGATGCACAACCAACCAGAATCAGAGGAACTGATGGTACGATGCAAAGCCTGATTAGCAAGTATTTCCGATTGATGGGCAAAAAAATGAAAAAGGAACCTGCAAGTGCAGGATGGATCGATAAAGTCAATATGTTGCATGATGAGCCGGTTTGAAGGTTCGTGATGAGGCAACTGAAACATTTCCGACAGGCAAGCCTTGTTTTACAAGGAACATGTAAGGTCGGTAAGAAGAGGTTTAATGTGGCAATTTTTCTGACGTTCCCCAATTGACAAATCAAGCTTCCGAGTTGTGTACCAACTGTACGAGTCTACTGCACAGGCAGGAAGACCTGCGAGTAATGATTTACAGAAATCTACAAGTGATGTCACAAATTCAGGAACCAATACCAACTTGGCCTTGGTACGTCTTGTCTAAAAAGGCCCGACTTTTGCAATATTCCTCATACTAAGTAGGCAGACTTGATTGCTGAGCTTATGTGGTTTTAGTTAGTGTTAGAAGAGGTTGACTTGCTTAAAAGCTGGGAGCTATCAAAGCATAGGTGCAGCTGTGTGTGTGTGTGTGTGTGTGTGTGTGTGTGTGTGTGTGTGTGTGTGTGTGTGTGTGTGTGTGTGTGTGTGTGTGTGTGTGTGTGTGTGTGTGTGTGTGTATGTAAGTAAAACTTAATTGTGCTGGAAGATTACATGGCAAGAGGGACAGTATAAATTGTGAAAAGAAGTGGACCAAGCACAAGAGCCCTGGGATACCCACCATAGTTTAGTGCTTCATCGGATGATTGTTGCCAATTGACATCGATGCTCGGAAGCCTCTTACTGAGATAGGACCTACATCATTGCACTGCAGTGCCAGTGATGCCCAGGCGTGATGACAGGTCCTCGAGAAGGACTTGGTGATCAATAGTATCAAATGCTGCCGAAAGATCCAGCAAAACAAGCAGGGGGACTTGAGTAAATCTGCATTTCTGAGGTCGCTATCAGTCGAAGCAATCGCGACTCAGTGGAGTGATTAGATTAAAAACCCGACTGGAACTTGCTAGATTTGAAGTTTTGGTATAGGAGGTTAGCTGGTCTACCACCACTTATTCCAACTTTGATAGGATGGCAGTAGGGAGACTGGGGTGACGTTGCTTACCTGGTCCTGTGTTGCCTACTTAATTAGTGACCTAACAGCCTTTTTAAAAGATGCAGGAACAAGACCTGAGGCTAATGACATATTTACTACGTTAATTATTCAGGGCAGCAGCAGACCTATCAAGACATTTTACAATATGGGATAAAAGCAATATACTGCAATTACTCACAGCATGGAATTATTTTCTTTCGAAATGAGCTGTGAGCGGTTTCTAATTTTTGAGCCCCTTTAATAAAGGCATTGCAAACCTATTCATCCTGTATAGGGAAAATCCAATCACATTTCCACCAATTACGTCAGAAATGGTTTCAAACTAGTTGCCATAGAGTCACAGCCTAGAGTTAAGGTTCCCGCACTTCTAGACCCGGGTCGTGGGTTTTAATCCCACATCATTATGACACGACTTGTCAGTGAGGTTACAGCCAAGAATCGGTGCAGTGTCTTTGTACATCAACAATAGTTTAAATTTTTTGTATGTAGATCGTTAAGCAAACACACCTGTTACGATCAATTTTCCAAGCACTATTTAAAGAGCAATTCCAATCCACCGGAACTAGCACGGCTTGTGGTTTATCACATTGTGCCACTATAGCACTGCATGTTGGTATCGCTAATCTCGTTTTGTGGGTCGGTACTACCAACTTGAAGGATCAGGGGTCAAGCATAAATTAAAACCTTGGAGGCTTTGAACACTTTCTCTTTGCATTCGTTACGTTTATCTACCAATTATTTGCTTTATTTCACTGAGCTTAGCATGAAAGAGCAATTTGAGGGATCAAACCAAGAGTCCCACTTTAATCACGTGCATGTTCCTTGTTAACAGGCTCGAATGATGTATAGGTTGCACAATAACGTTAACGAATGCTGGTTCAGCGGCATGGCAGTCCAATTCCCACCGGTAACTAGTTCTTGTCGCCTCCTTTGGAACAGCGTTGGAATTATCATTATATTATATTATACTATCATTATGGTCGGTGCCATTTCTCATTTCTTTCTTTGCTGTGGAGGCATGTCGAACATCCAAAAAAACAAACACTGCATGCATCCATTCTTCGACCTGGTTGGTATTACAGTTGTATTCGGTTGAACACGACTCAACTACATTATTAAAATAGCAACACGTTCGTTAGAACTGACTTGCTACAAATAAAAGCATACCAAAAAGGCTGAATGGTCGCAATGTCATAATTCAAGGAAAGAAATTCAAAGATTTCAAGCACAAGTGATCGATGGTACATGGGCATACCAAACAGCTTGGTCGAAGCATTGCAGTCACAAAGGGTCACCGATGGTACCTATCCGATTGTAGAACAGGAGGCCCAAAATCACCAACAAGTATTACACGCAGCTAATTGTGTGGACATGTGGTGTACACGCTGAGTCAGCCATGCACGTGCCAAGCGACCCCATATGAACACAGTCAATGCTTATCATACCATCTTCCACAAATTCATCTTCTTCTAAGTTGTCGACGGCCTGTCCTTTTTTAGTTTCCACAAGCTCTAGCACAGCTGAGGCTACGCTCTGTCCATCTCTGAAAGGAGGTTCGACATTTGCAACAACCCAGCATCGATGCAACACTAACCGGCACTAACAAGCCACCATTCGGAACCCATGCAGCGCCATAATAACTCATTGCAGCAATGGAGGAAAGGTAATACTGCAACTATCGTGGATAGCCCAGGGCTAAAGAGAACAATGCTTTGCATGCAATGGCTAGCAAAATGGTGCACTACCTACACGGTTCACAGCCACCACATCCACGGTTGGTGGTCAACTATGCCCCCCACAGGCCCGGCAACTTGTGCGGAGGCAATCTGTACAGCAGATCCATCATTCTTTGCTACGACTGAGCTGTGCGGTTGACACAGTTGCCAAAAATGACTAAAATCAAACATCTATGAACACCGGCAAATGCAATGCAAAGCGCAGGTGGTCTTTCCTCACGAAGGCCAACCGCCCAAACTGGCCATACGACGAGCTCTCACTCAGCCTCGGGCGTAGCTCTCACCGCAGCGTTCTGTGGCCACGTACCACAAGGGATTCGAGGGCACCGAAGAGATGCCAAAGAAGTAGTTTCACCATTGACGCTGAGACATCCCTCCCTTCTGGGCAGCCGGGGTAGGACCCATGTGACGACAGGCCAGGCTCAGCAGTGGCACTGAGATCCGAGAGTAGCAGCAGCGGCCGCTTGGTCCAGGGTAACAGAAAACACCGCTCGTGTCCGGGGGAGGGGGGAGTTCCTGCTTCGATGGGGACTACTCGCTCAGCTCTCAGCCCCAACAGACGAATAACAGTGGGTAAAACGAGAGAAATATGAGACACTGCGCGCACACTTACAACAATGGCAAATGGGCTATAGGGATGATCGCAGGTGCAGCAGCAGCATACCTGAAACTCTGACCCACTGAGCTGTCGAAGTAGTCGCGTGCCTTGGCATGCAGCTCTGCATGCAGTTTCGAGCCGTCGAGCTCTCCCTATGGAAAAGCACGTAGTGGCATCGTGCCAAAAGCGCAGCACTGCAGCGACGATGCGCAGCCGGTTAAGGTGCTCCGATCAAGGTCTGGCTGAGGTCGCGGGCTCGAGCCCCCAGGCATATGTGAAGCGCCTGAATAGAGATTGAGTTCTCTTGGGGCGCTATAAAAATAATTATAATTATAAGATTCGGGGGAGGCGAGGGGTGGAAATGGAGGGGAATTCACTGGATTCCAGGCTGGTGACTGTAAACGTTCACTGGCAGCCATTATAAACTCGTCAGTGCATGGAAAGCGCCAGGGCACCAATGGAGGTGAGTTGAACTACAGACGTGTGCAAAAAACCCAGGGAAACTCTTTTAAGATTTGCTTTAAAAGAAGGCGATCAACCCGAGCTGACTGTGCTGCAGTGACCCTGGCTGCAGTGAGCCAGCCAAAAAAAAACAAGCATGCCTGCTCTTGGTATCTATGTGTTTAGTGTGAGGTCGCCCTCACCCACCTAGATTCTTTACCTATTATATATATATATATATATATATATATATATATATATATATATATATATAATAGATAAAGAATCTTATATATAAAAGGTAAAAAATAGGTAAAGAATATATATATATATATATATATATATATATTTATTTATTATATTTATATTATATTAGTATTATATATTATATTATATTATATTATATATATATATATATATATTATATTGTATTATATTAGTATTATATATATATATATATTATATATATATATATATATATATATTATATTATATTAGTATTATATATATATATATATATATATATATATATATATTACCTATTCATTACCTCTCTTGTCTGACATATAGGAGTGAAATTTGAAATGCAAGTTCAGCTCTGCTTGTTTCAAACTAGGCAAGAAAAACTTCCGATTTCGGCTGGATAAATTTTGCTCTACACTCATCTCTTCAGTCTCTCTTAGGCGCTATTAAATTGGTCAGACGTGACGTTTTGAAAGAAAGACATATTTGAGCTCCTTCTTCAGCCTCCTGCTGCTTGCTGAGCATGCCACTGAAGTGATGCTCTCATCGAGTTTCGGCAGCACTACACCGAGTCAGCTTCTGGGCAGTTTACTTTTCTCGCTATTGTCGGCAATAGTTACACTTAGTCGCATAAGAGTCCTCTGCAGCAGTGGCTGCTACTCCGTTTGGTTAACGAGGATTTTCTATGATGCCATGCACACCGAAGTTCTATGCAGCGTGTGAAACTATTTATTAGACAGACTTAACAAAAACAACCATACATGCTCTTGGTATCTATGCTTTTAGCATGAGGTCGCCCTCACCCACCACGATTCTTCATTACCTCCCTTGTCTAGTGTATCGGAAATACAAGATCAGCTCTGCTTGTTTCAAACTAGGCTAGAAAAATTTCTGATTTCGGCTGGATGCATTTTGCGCTATATGTCCACGATTACGGAAAATAAAGCTCCAGGATGTTTGATGGCGCATACAGCGATGTGTCCAGCCGAAATAAGAACTTTCTCTTGCCTAGTTTGAAACAAGTAGAGCTGAACTTACATTTCAAATTTTATTAGGTAATTTTATTAAGTATTTCAAAAGTTATTCATTAATATTACTATTACTAGGTTTTCAATCGTGTGTTCTCCTAGCCATTGTTGCAGCAGCTTGTTGATGCATCTATGCAGCTTGATAACAGACCCCCCCCCCCCCCCCCCCCCCCCCGTAGAGAAAATAGCCTCTGTCGGATCCAATGCTGCTTTCAAAGATGGGAATTGTGTTCCGGAAGGTTGGCAGTGCAATTTTTTTAATTGATTTTCACGTTTTGCATCGAATTTTCAGCTGGGTTTAAAAAAGATTGAACTACTGAACTGCAAGACATTGGCCTGCTGGCAAAGCCAAGCACTGGTGAAGTTATTTCAGAGGAGTTACAATATCACCTGACATGTATGATGAATCTGTATAGCGGAGCAAGTCACAGGCACAAGACTTGTGAGTAGCAAAGCCTTACTGAAAATAAGCATACAGAGATGTTCGATGGCTCGGCATTGGCAGAGCTGGCTGAGTATATAAATGGAGGACAGCTAAGGTGAGACTAGTTTCACATGGAGGCATCATGTGGTCACGTGACACACAGAGCCAGCTCCCTGGCATGCTGTTCTCGGAACTTAATCAAGTTGTGAAGGAAAACAACTTTAGTGCAAAAATTGGTAAAAGCATATGAATAGTGCATGCTCAGTCTTTTTATTTCTATGGTGAGATTCTGTTTTGCCTCGTCATTGATGAAAATATTGAAAAACCTCCTTATAAGCACAAGTTATACTTGCATGCATCAGCAATGGTTAGGCCCGGCAAACTAGCTGGTTTGATACGTTTTGAGGCGTATAGAGCGGTTATGCACGCAAGGACCAAGAAATTTCCACTTTCTAAATACTGTATATATATATATATATATATATATATATATATATATATATATATATATATATATATATATACATATACATTTGAGCACAGTAGAACCGGCGACCACTAGTTTATGAAGAATAGTAGGTATTCGACGGTGACAAATGAGACTTGAGAATGTTGCAATTGCTACATAATTTCAAATTGGTGAGACTTTTGTGAGGCACATCAAGGAGATGCTAGGACCACTATCATCCACAGCACAAAAGGACCCTGCCACCACCATGTCACTAAACCTACTGGGAGAGAAGATACAGGGTGTTACCTTTAAGCATCCTTTCACCCTTGCAAGGGTTCATGCTCAAAACTTGCAGGCAGCTACTCGGACGCTAGTTGGCAGTGATACGATTAGTCGTCAATTAGATAAATGACGTAAGTTTACTCGGAACAAAAAAAGAAGTCGACATCAGTGCATCAGGCATGAAGTGGCTCGTTTGGAGTGGGCTAGAGCGAGAGCACACTGGACCACGAAGACCGAAGCAAAATAATCAAATGTGGCGATGAAAGTCAACTCGTCATTTTTGGTAACTGAAAAAAATGTATAAAGTAAATGCATCGCTACTCTAATAAAGGTTTCAATGATAATTGCCAGCTGAAGACAGTGAAATCTGGCAGCAAAGGGTTCATTCTGGTCTGAGGTTGATTCCTCTATAGCAGATACCTGGCATCGTGATGCATGGCATTTATTTAAAACTACTCCAGAACGTTTAAGTACCTAGTGCAATGATCTGCATGGAGATAATTTTCTGTACAGAGAGATATGAGCCCGAGTTTGGGACAGCTAAACGACTGATGTTTGCAATCGTTTGATCAGCTCCTATTTATCCTATATGCTATATCCTTTATCCTATATCCAGCCTAGGCTGGAGTCCAATTGGCCATTGCAAATAAGGGAGGTGAAATGTCGTATTGAATTAATCGATTAAAAACGATACGTTGTCATTGCAGCAACAGGTTGCCTTTTATAAGTGGAACAAGTGCTCATACTTTTAGAGACAGAAACGCTCGATATTTCCTTAAAATGCAGGTGAGAAGGCAGCCATCATATGGCGACAGCACCAGCCGTTCAAATACTTTCGGGTTTGAGAGTATACACTGTATTTTTTTTAGCACCTGTGTATAAATCTATCTATGCATACACTGTACATCAACCTATATAATTTTGAGTGTAAATGAATGGGTGTTTACACATGAGTCTCATACTTCACTTTTTCGCTGTACCCTTTTTGATACTTACAGCACTACTACGATTGTACAGCTAAGGAATTCGTCTTGATCCATTTTTAGAGAAAGAGCACTTGGCATATCCAGTAAATCTGACATTGTAGAGGTGAGGATTCAAATAAACGGCCTTCGAAAATTGCTACCATGAAACTAGAGTTGCTTAAAGAAACTGCCCCTTTTCGACTGAAACTTTTCGGCGTTCTGTCACTTCTAGTAAGCAAGCCGACAAGAGGTAGCATGCACCACTTATTACAGTATTGCTGATTCCAGCAAATCCTATTTTCCGGCCGCATTAATAATAATAATAATAATTCACTTAATAAAGCGCCCTCAGAGAACTCAATCTCTCTCCAGGCGCTTTACATTTGCTGTAAAGTGAAATGCAATTGAATGGTAAGTAAAATCATGCTTGAAAAACAAACGAGATGAATAATATGGTTAGGGGTGACTTGCACAGGGTCAGCATGCAAATGTGGTTAGTGGCAGCATGAACAGTGTCAGCACGCATAAGCACATCAAAGACGAATCACAGGGACCCACTAAATGCTGTCCTAAATAGGTGTTTTTAGGTTCCTTTTAAATGTGGTCAGGTCAGGGGATGTTTTGACGCAGGTCGGGAGGGAGCTCCAGGCTTTGGGAGCATACGAGCTAAATGCACGGTCTCAAATGGATTTAAGGTTTGTATGAGGTATTTCTAGACTGTTGGATTCCGAGAAGCGGGTGGTACGATGCTTGGCCTGATGGGGTAGTATATCTGACAGATAGGCTGGAGCCATAGAATGAAGGGACCTAAAAGTGAGCGACAAAACCTTGAAGTCAATCCGTTGCTTGACTGGTAGCCAGTGCAGGTCGGCGAGAAGTGGAGTAATGTGGCAACTGCGACGCTCACGACAGACAAGCCTAGTTGCAGAGTTTTGCACAAGCTGCAATCGCCTGATCGCACATGCTGGTAGGCCAGTAAGCAGTGAGTTGCAGAAGTCGAGACGGGATGTCACGAATGCATGAACTAACTTGGACGTGGTATCTTTATCTAAACAAGCCCGAATTTTAGCAATGTTATGAAGCTGAAAATAGGCGGATTTGACTGTGGAGCTGATATGGTCGTCTAACGAGAGGTCGCTTTGGAATATGACACCTAGATTCCGAGCTGATTCGACAGGAGATATGCTGGCAGAGCCAATTTTGAGAGTCAGCCTTTCCAATCTCTGGATCACACTGGGTTTGCCCATAACTAGTAAGTTAGTTTTATCATCGTTAAGTTTTAGAAAATTTGCTGCCATCCATGTGCGGATGTCATCAATGCATGCAGCTAGTGAGTTGAGAGAATTTGAGGTGCTCGAAGGCTGGGAGGGATCAAAGCAAAGGTACAACTGAGTGTCATCCGCATAGAAGTGAAAGCCTAGATTGTGCTTGGCAATCACATCAGCAAGAGGCAGAGTATAAACTGTGAAAAGAACCGGATCTAGCACTGCGCCCTGAGGTACTCCATATTTCAGAGGTACTTCAGATGATCTTTGTCCATTCACGTCAATACTCTGGAGTCTCCCACTGAGATAGGACCTGAACCGCTGCAGAGCAGTGCCAGTGATGCCCAGGCGAGATGAGAGGTGCTCTAGAAGAACTTTGTGATCGATGGTATCAAAAGCTGCCGAAAGATCGAGCAAAACAAGCAGAGACACTCTACCCATGTCTGCATTCCTAAGTAGGTCGTTGTATACCCGAAGCAATGCTGACTCTGTGGAGTGATTAGCTCTAAAGCCAGACTGAAACTTACTAGCAAGGTGTGAGGTTTCGATATACGAGTTTAGCTGGTCCGCCACGACCCGTTCGAGTGTCTTTGATAGGAATGGTAGAAGGGAAACTGGGCGGTGGTTGCTCAAGTTCTCTTGGTCAAGTGTAGCTTTCTTGAGAAGTGGCCTGACTACAGCTTTTTTGAAAGGTGCTGGGACATGACCTGAGGCTAATGACATATTAATTATGTTAGTTATGCATGGCAGCAGCAGATCAATGCAACGTAGGAGCAGGACAGTGGGAATAGGGCCCAGAGGACTTGTTGTCTTCTTTGATTGAGATGCGAACTTTAGGACTAGATTTACTAGTGACCTGCTTAAATGATGTGCTATATGATTATATATTATTGTATATTATTATATTATATTATATATTTGTTATATTATTATATTATTAATTATGTGCTATATGATACCTGCTATATGATTGCATTTTGTTGGAGTCATAAAACATTTAAATGTTTGAGGTTATATCCAGAGGGTGCATGACTTTTTCGGATCAGCACTTTACATACATACTGTACATATATAAATGCGTGTGTGTGTGTGTGTGTGTGTGTGTGTGTGTGTGTGTGCGTGCGCGTGTGTGTCCAGTAGCTCTACCAGTAAGTCCAAAAAGAAGCTGCAGGCGACCACTCCGGAAAAGCTAGCTACAAACCATAAGTCCACTAATTAAAGAGATGACACAACATACAGATAGAATGAGGAACCAGGCGTTTGCATATACTCACCCTGAAGTAGCCAGATGCTTTTAGGAATGCCATAAATTTCGCCCACTCATCACCACGACTACGAGCAGCCTTGCCAGTTGAATTAATACCGCCAGAAGGCACAGTTCGACTATTTGACACCAAGGAGGCACACAACACCTTCAAACCAATCGCCTGACAACAGAAATGGGGGGAATTCAGCAGCTCTACTACGAAATAAAGCAAACGCCACAGCAAAAAAATTAATAAATAGGCACACATGCTAATACAGTACATCACTTTTCAAAACGATAGCGTGCTGTATGCACTATTACATATTACTCATATCTGCATGCCATTTTCGACCAAAATACAAATCAGCTTTATGTGGTCAGCTTTGTTCAGAAGGTAATTTCAAACCCGAAAAAGTAAGGTTTCTGTCGAAGTATTAGCTCTAAATCCTCATCAGAACTGGTACAATTAACATGATTTGATATTCACTCATGTAATTGTTTAGCTGCTGGGCCATCATTCAATCAAGCATGTTTGGTAAGAATGGCAGGAAGAATTCTAACGATCTAGGGTAGGCTTCACTTTGAGTGGCCTGACCAAAGCTGTTCTGAGGGGGTCGGGGATGCAAACCGAATATATTTACAATATTTGTTATGGTAAGCAGCAACAGATTAGTGTACTCATAAGGAGAACCTAGCGTTATTAAAAAAATTAGAAAATGGGCCTCAAAATGGGCTGGCCCAGAATATCTCAAGTAGCATCCTTGCCTAATCAGGGAATGTGGAGTCCGGTTCCCAAGCGCACTGTAATGTAATGTATCTCTGTCTGTAACTACGTTAAGCCATAAAGATTAAGTGGGTATTATGCAGGAGTTTTCTATAGCGCACTCACAGCCTAAGCGGCTTTCGGTACACATTCGGTAGCCATCAAACTTCATCTCATGCAACAAAGAGAAAGTGGAAAGCATAGCAGAGTCAAGAAAGCAGTTGAGGTGGTGAGCAGCATGGAAGTAGCAGCTCAGGACCGATGAAAAGGATGAGCCATAGTCGGCAGCAGGAGAGTAGTTGTCGGTTCGTCAGAATCAATCGTGGAAGCAAGTTCCACAGCCTAGGACATGCAGAGCTAATGCTTCTGTCACCAACGGTCTTTAAGCAGAAGAATGAAACAGCTAATTTATTGTCCATACAGGACCTGAGGGCACGAAGTGGCTGAAACAGGTGCAGCAGTTCAGTTAGGTACGGTGGAGCCAAGTCGTGGCGGGCCTTGTGGATCAGTGTAAGAACTTGGCTCTGTATCCGTTGATCAACCGGCATCCATCCTAGCTCTTTTAGCAAAGGAGACATGTGCTCACACCTCTGGGACTTAAAGACTAGCCTTGCAGCATTATTCATAGCCAGCTTTTGTGGCGTAGATGCTTTCTTTGGTAGTCTAGCCAAAAGGGAATTACAATAATCAAGCCGAGACAGAACTAAGGAGCTAGTTAAATTATATGCAAGCCACTGTGGAAGACAGCTCCTAATCTTGGATAGGGATCTGACGTGCTGGCTAGCTGTTGAAGCAGTCTTCTGAATGAAGCTTTTAAAACTGAGGCGGCTGCCGTAAACGACACCTAAATTTCGAGCGCGTGGTGATGGTCGCACAACAGCATCACCCATTGGAAGAGCAAAGCCTTTTAATCCAGCCACATGCTTAGGGTGTCCTATAAGCAGCAGTTCGGTTTTATCGTCATTTAGTTTTAAGAAGTTTCCGATATCCAGGATCGAATGTCGACAAGGCAAGCATTCCGTTTCTCAGTTGCTGCAGCAAATTCCGACGGTTTGAATGACAAATACAGCTGAGTATCGTCAGCATAAAAGTGATATCCTATTTCATGGGCCTTAATCACTTTTCCCCGAGGTTGAGTATAAATGGAGAACAGCAAGGGACCGAGGACGGACCCTTGAGGGACTCCACAGGTGACCGGTCTCGTGTGTGAGACCTGACCCCCACACGACACGGATTGAACACGATCAGACAACTACGATTTAAACCACGCCAGTGCCTCGTCTTCCAGACCGATCGTTATTCTCAATCGTTCAAGTAGAACATCCATGAGCTGTAATCACTTTTCCCAGAGGTTGAGTATAATTGGAGAACACCGAGGTGTCGAGGACGGACCATTGAAGTGACCTTTCAATAGACAACCGCATCAGCTCCCCAGTCGTCTGCCAACTTTCAGCTATGTAACAGTGCAAAAATTCGGGCCTGCTCAGGCAAAGAAACCATATCCAAGATGGTCCACGCATCTGTAACATCCTATTTCGACTTCTGCAACTTACCATTGGTATGTCTTCTCGTCTGTCCTGTAGATGCTCATAGTTGGTGCACAACCAGGCAGGTAGGCTTGTTTTCGAGAATGTTGCAATTGCCATATCGCAAAACTTCTGATCGAACAGAAATGGCTCCTCAGCATAGAGCAGATTGACTTCGAGATTTTTGCCACTGACCTTTAGGTCCTTTCATTCTCTTTCTCTGGCCAACCTACCGTAAATACTGCCTAATTGCTCATACTTACCTCTCAGAAGTAGATACGCCTCAGGCTGCACATCATACCATCGACTTTTCTGAGTTTGATCGGTTGGCCGTGCCAAAAAGAACCTCAAATCCTCGAAAACCACGTCTTAAGCTCCATGTTCCAAATGCCTGTAGTTTAATCCCGACTGATACAACAGCAACCCCAAAAGACATTTTTTTTTAATCGAACCTATTCCTCAGAGAATTTGCTGGGTCTGTCTAAATCGTCCTTTGTGTGCTCGTGCGTACTGACCCTGTGCATGCTATCACTAACTAATTGACATGCTTATTTGCAGTATGTGTAAAGTGCCAAGAAAACAATTTAGTTCTCTATGGTGTTATAAAAATTACGATTATTTTTAGTAACTGCTAGCCCTGAAGTACCCCATGCTTCAAAGGTTCCTCGGATGATCTTAGTCCATTCATATCAACATTCTTGAGTCTCTCGCTGACATAGGACTTGAACCATTGCAATGCAGTGCCAGTGACGCTCAGGCAAGGTTAGAGGCACTCAAGAAGGAGTAGGGGATCGATGGTATCAAAAGCTGCCAAAAGATCGAGCACAACAAGCAGAGATATTCTACCTAAGTCTGCATTCCTAAGTTGGTACACCCGAAACAATGCCGACTCTGTGGACTGATTAGCTCTAAACCAGACTGGGACCTATTAGCAAGGTTTGAAGTTTCAATATATGAGTTCAGCTGGTCTGGCACGACTCGTTCCAGTGTCTTTTATAGGAACGGTAGAAGAGAGGCTGGGCGGAACTTGCTCAAGTTCTCTTGGTCTAGTGTTGCTTTCTTAAGTAGTTACCTGACTACAGCCTTTTTGAAAGTCATTGAAGAGTTCGGCATATGAATGATGAAATCATATTATCTATTGCTAATAAATACGCTGCAACAATACCAGTAAAAATCGAGGTAAATACACAGTGTTCACATTATTCGTAACAGATTCCATTATGCATGTGCCAAACTCTTCAAGGACTTTTCCAGTAATACACCGACGACCAACTGGTTCCAGAAAGATGGCCTTTACAAGGCAATGGTAGCATTTTTGCATAATACACATCGACCAGTTATCAACAAAGAGCTCACACAAAAGAGTGGCCACTCATCTCATAGTGGCAAGTCACCGCTGGGAGCCTTAGTAAATAAATAAATAAATACAAGCTGATTTAGCAGCCTCGTTTTGTATAGCGACAGAAGAGCCTTGACGGCTATCACCACCGCTTGCAGTGGCGATAAAGGATTGCCCACTGCAGATTCGAACCCACGACCTCGGGGCCGAGGTCGTGAAAAGCAACCACCTTACCTAGTGAGCCATTACGGCTAGCACTGAGCACCCAGCAGACCAGCCCATACCACATCAAACATGCAGCAGGCAGTGGGACAAAAAACGTCACCTGATTAAACGGCCTTATTTGCAAAGTGACAGAAGAGCCTTGAGGTTATCACCACCGCTTGCAGCAGACAATAAAGGAGTGCCCTCTACAGAACTCAAACCCACGATATGGGTCGTGAAGATCAAGCACCTTACCTCCTGGGATAAGACCGGGGGCAAAGGTGGGCTCTCTCATACAACAGCTGAAGAGCTGTGCACGAGGTACTGTAAAACTGAAGCTACACTGCACTCAGAATACGCAGCTTTGGTCCCCACCACCCCATCCGCTCTCAAATTGTGGTGGATCTCTGCCCAAAAACGGCACTAAAACTAGGCGCTGTGCAGCCAAACGATCAGACAGACGTATACAGCACTAAACGCCCCAAAAGAATTCTGTACCGTAGCACTAGGAAGAGAGTAGAATATGTTTGTGTCATCATGGGGAGTTGAACCCACGACCTCTGCAGCCATGGATCACCCGTTTTGACCGACAGGCAATGTTAAGAGGAGTAGGCCTCTCACTAATTGTCAAGTGGCATAACCCATTGCTCGACAGCAGCCAATCACACAAAGCCAACCAGCTTCTCACTGGTGATCTTATCGATACCAGTTGGCACCCACCCACCGATTGGCACTGCTAGAAGGAACCGGGTTTACTTGTTTGCAAGCTGCTGCAATACATCAGCAACCATTTAGGTTTGCCCTTGGTGATGAATAATGATGCAAAAGAAAGGGCACGGCTCATCGGAAACTGCAACCACGACCTCCAAAACCAGATGCATGAGTCATGTCAACTTATCTGTTTCTACACCCTATTTATATATATTTATATTATATTTTATATTATTACATATCATTATATATTATATATATTTATATCTACACCCTATTCCACAACCTATTTGGGGGTGATATTATTTCCATGCAAGTGGTATTTCTTAAATGCATAGTGCTTATGTTGGCACACAGCTGTCTGAAACAAGTAATCATTCTGCAGCCATGTGTCAATTGTCATCATCCAGCAATAAATCACTTGCATACTTTAATGGTGAAGCCTATGCGGTATCTTAGACAAATCCCTTAGATTACTAATTTTTCTTATGAACAAATGCTTCTCAGAAAACGTACATGCTTCTTCATGCAACAAGTAATAACGTCACAATCACATCTTACCAACTTCATGCCAAGGTTATACGCCTTGATCAAACCTTCATCATCAGAAGATGGCATGGTCCAACCCTGGTGCCGGTCGGCATAGCAGCGCTCATGCATTAGCTGAGAATACAAGATCTTTGTGAACCGAACCTACAAGTTCAATGGCAATATTGAACCAGGTTTAGCTGAGGTCTGGTGTAGCCATCTAAGTTGTCAGCCAAGTACCTGCAATCAATAAACAGATAAAAAAAAACCTCTACAACAGTAGAACCATCAGGCTATTGTAACTCAGTCTTAGAAGGGCTGTCAAAAAATCCCAACAGATAAAAAACCAACGCAACAGCAGTGCCATAAGACTACAGTAACTCCGTCTTGGAAAGGCTGATAAATAAATGCCATAACGAATGCAGTTGCAGGAAATATAGCAGCTAGGCTGTGGACATGCATTCTATTTGCTACAGTAAGGAGATGGCTCTCGGTTGATCGGCAGATATACAGCAAAATTCTGACCTGTACCCACAAGGCCCACCTTGGCTTAGCCTATTCATAACTTAGCTGGAGAAGACTGTTGGTGACAATAGCCTGTGAACATCGCTTCCACAATTATTTACCACGGCCGCTATCTCCTCTGCTGCTGCAGATGTGGAATAGGGCACACTATTTCCAGCCATTCTACGCTGCTACTTACTTCCTGAACTCTCCTTCTGACTCAAACCATGTGGATCGTGATCAAAAGCAGCTCAGAGCTGTATGCCCTGGAGAAAACTTCAGCGCAACACCACTTGCGCGCACACACACGTAAAACATACAAAGGCCCATGAAAACCTTAAGCTAGTGCCATAAAAGGAATTCTGATTACTAAGAGGCCTAACAGAAATAGCACAGACATAGCATACTGTACTAATACCCATGCCAAACCATACTTGACATAGTAGACCACACAGGTACAGGAGAGGCAAGTTATTCGAGCAAACACACCATAATGCAAAACATGCATTTAAAAATGGTGTCATATCCATGCTGGTCATACCTTGCTAAACTGATAAGAATCAAGTTGTCAAGCATTATCTTTGCACAACAATACTTCTTGGGTGAGCTAGCTTAGGTCCTCACTAAAATGACAAGAACTATACTCTCAAGCGTTTTCTCTGCTCAAAGATACTTCATAAGTGAGCTAGCTTAGGTGACTCAGTTTTAGTGTCAAATTTTGAGGTAGGAGACTAGCTAGAACGAGAGCTGAGAGATGGATTCAGGCACAAGAGATTTGTACATTCACGATAGGAAAATTTGAGGTCTGCATTTGGCAAGGTAAAAGTAAAGGATTGCAAGGGTACTCATCAGCTCTGAATCTGCTTACAAAACAGTGCAGTCCCCCAAAACTGATAAAAGATTGGCACAACGAGGCCATAAAAAACTTTAAAAAAGCCTTTAAGAAAAAAGCCTTTAAGAACAGATTTGCTCATGCAAAAACGTTCTAAAGATATTTGAACTGTGATCTAGCTCAGCCGAGCGAATCAACTGTTAAGTGAATGTTATGTGTGCAAGATATCATCTCCACAGTGGGTCAGCATAAATCTTTGCTTTTCATCAAGAAAACCTAAGCTATCTGCACTGAGCTGGGGACTAACCACACGCACTGGACCTAGGCTGACTGACAAAGAGTTTCGAGTCCTTGGGTTGAAAACGTGCGCGCGTGTGTGTGTGTGTGTGTGCGCATGTGTGGATTGATGAATCACAGTTCACCAATTTTGCTACTGGAGGAGAGGGTATTCAAGTGATGCTCTAATGAAGAACTCCACGCCTGCTGCCTTCAGTGTACAGTGCAATTTTTCGACAGAGAAGTGAAGGTATAGGGCTGTTGTACAGCTGCTGATACATAAACTCTTTAGTGAAACGGTTTGAGATGGGCGACAGGATAACCATTCTCAGTACACCATGCGGTCTGTGAAAGAACATTTGAACAATGGTCTGGATAGTGGGTCTCCTTGGCTAACTGAATTTCCATGGCCAAGTACAGGACCTGACCTGAAACCTATTACGAACTTTTGGGATGTTTGGAGCAAAGATTAAGATTGCAGAAAATGCATCGCAACTCAGAAAAAGTAGTGTTCTAGCTTTTAAACTTTTGACTTCATCTGCATTTAAATATACAGATATATAATCAAACATAAAAGGATTTGAAAGGCAAGGCAGCCGAAATGACACTGGCCAAACCATCTGCATTTAGACTAAATAAAGAAAGTTGCAGTTACCAAAATTATTCGCACTGGGTGAAATAAGAAAAGTATCGTGTTCACCCAATTATTAGGGATCATTCTTAATTCTTCGATTTAATCCGACGTTGTACTTCTTGTATTTCCACTTAATTCCACGTCATCAAACGCCCTGGATCTTTATTTTCTGCAAGGACGTATA
Organism: Cristatella mucedo; assembly: GCA_009760855.2. Classification (NCBI taxonomy): domain Eukaryota; kingdom Metazoa; phylum Bryozoa; class Phylactolaemata; family Cristatellidae; genus Cristatella; species Cristatella mucedo. The sequence continues at coordinate 2,518,184 of WPIO01000046.1, read as the reverse complement.
CAGCAAAGTGCATCCAATCAAAATCAGAAAGTTTACTAGCCAGTGTTGTACAAGTAGAGTTAAAATAACATTCAAATTTCTTTCACGTTGATCATGCAGTATTGGTCGAGTTGTGGATTTCACAACGTAGCAAACCTACACTTAAAATAAAGCTTTTGAAAAGTCACAAACACGCACTCAACAAGCACACATGTACCTTTTCCTTTGCAGCAAATGTAAAGCGCCTAGAAAGAGATCGAGTTCTCTGAGGCGCTTTATCAATTGTATTATTATTATTACCTCAATCTACGAAGGTTCAATAATTTGGGATACAAGTCAAATATGATGCAGAGATCGGTATACATACATACATACATACATACATACATACATACATACATTCATACATACATACATACATACATATATATATGCACACACACAGTGGTAGTTTGGCTTACGAGTGTCTCGACATACAAGTGTTTCGAGATACGAGTGGCCGATTTTTTGCTTTGATTTATTAACTAAAATTCGGGTTACGAGCCAGCTTGAGATACTCCACTGCTAGTTGCCGCAGCGAACGTCACAGTGAGCGTGGCTGCTCAGGCCAATAAGGGTAGGGCGACGTTCCATTACAAGACACTGCCCTACAAGACACTGCCTTAGTGTGATGCCAAGTGCAGGCCTATTGGTTTGCTCCCAGACAGACTCGAGCGAGCCATCGTGGTGCTTAGACGCACAAGATCGCCAGACCGGTGTTAAATCCGACTACGGCAGGAACAGCTAAGCATGTACTGTACTATTTAGGCAATATCATCGTGTGAGAGTTCATCGCATAACTGATAACAATCGGGGCGTCCTCTTAAAGGCCCAGCCAATAAACTGAAAGCGAGGAAAGCCTGGCGAAAAGGGCAAAAATCGGCAAATAAGGTTCAGACATTCGTTTCAGCCTCTCTCCTCAACTCTATTAGCACCTTCAAATCGGCTGATCTCCAAGTTACTCCGGTACATCAGGAGTAATAAAACTGGTTTATTGCAAGACATTTTATTGCATTGTTTTAAAAACAATATTCGTTGTTTATAAGTACATTTTGAATTTAAAAACATGTGACAAAAATAGCAATTTTTTGGGGGTCCGTAACGGATTAATGGCATTACAATGGGGACATTTGATCTGACATATGAGTAATCTGAGTTATGAGTTCCAGCACGGAACGAATTAAACTCGTAAGCCGAGGTACCACTGTGTATCATCAGTACGTGTGTTTGTAGCAGAGATTCCACTTTTCTCTCTATATTATCATCAAGGTAATGCACATGGTCAGACCAGATAACGAAACATGACCAAAAAGGGGCAGACACTAACAAACGATATAAAAAACTGCCCTATGTAGATCAACTGAAAGCAGCCACTCTAAGGGCAGGGAAAAAGTGCAAGGTCATGCCGGCTAGTGCACGACTTTTCGGGATAATGAATGACCTTGTCATAGCAAGCATGGCACACTAACACACACACACACAGTCACTGCATAGACCAGCGATTCTCAACCTGTGGGTCGCGACCCCTTTGGGGGTCAAACGACCCTTTCACAGGGGTCGCCTAAGATCATCGGAAAACACGCATTTCCACATTTCGCACACAATAATTTTATGGTTGGGGGTCGCCACAACATGAGAAACTGTTTTAAAGGGTCATGTCATTAGAAAGGTTGAGAACAACTGGCATAGACACTTGCAGACACCTCCAGAAAACAAAGAAAAAGAAAGTAAGCAGCTGCTGGACTCACTTTCGTCATAATACGTGTGCTCGGGTCAAACAGCCGATCTGTTTGCATCTTCTTGAGGTCCACTACTTCGCGGTCAGCATATGCATACACAGCCCATGACACGGCTTGTGGCAGATGCTTGAGCACCAGTGCAGCATTTCGTGGAAGAAAGCAGCACACCGTGTGATGATTGGTCTTAATTTCCGCAGGAAATCTAAACGACAGAATTACTGCAAGTGAGCGCCTGGATTTCAAGTGTAATGTGAGCATCCTCTCTCTATCCTATAGTAGCTAGACAATTCATAGGATTGCAACAGTAGCCGACAGTGGTAAATGCCAGCAAAGACTTAAATAGATATATATGCAAACAATGATGCTGTTCGAATGATGCCATGCCACATCACACTCGAATAGCAGGCTAACCACTTCGTGGGTAATGAGCTCAATAGACCACATGCCAGACGAATTCTTTAGAACTCATGGCAGGAGCTGCAATCTCGGTAGGCTACCTTAGCATAAGGTCAGTTACAGGTGACCATCAGAAGTACAGTAAGCCAAGCTAGCCCTTCTTCTGTGTTTATACGGTTGCAACTCATAAATCAAGCAGGCAAATGACTTGCTCAGCTTTGGCAGCTGGCAGCTAATGCACGACAGACAAAGCAATTCTTTAGTGATTACAGCGATTACATGAACCAGTAGTGCTTAGACATATTATCCTCACCAGCCATATATACCTTGGAAGTGGATAACAGTTTCGAAAACTGATTTAAAAAATGAAAACCTTAGCAGCTGTAGTCAAATCAGTCTGAAAGAGCAATAAAATCACTATTTTACACAAGGCTTCTGGAAAATCTGCTATGCACTCTGCGAAGAAGCTTGAGAAACTATTGAAGACAAAAACCACGTTTCATTTAAATCACTTACATTTGACCTCGGGAATTATGTGCATCATATAACACACCGGACCCGTTTTAGCCACCACACCTACCTTCACTAACAGACTGTTGGCAACACATTGCTGAGCTCTCCGAGCACCTACATTGGCCTATCTTTACACTCTCATCAGCACCGGGGCTACCAGGGTCTCTTCCACTTCAGCTGTCATTTTTTGTGCATTGCTCGATGACAGCATCGTGAGGTATCAGCTTCTGGCTCAAGATAGGTTCACCAGACGAGATGAACGTTTGGTCACATATCTCATCCACTCTCGGGTTATGAGCAGAAAATTAGCCTCTCGCACAAGATTCCAGAAGCATTACATTAATCACTATGTCTGCCCAATCATACATCACAATGATAATAATGACCTAAAGTGAACTAAGGCCTAGAACATACATGACCACAGGCATTGTAATGGCTAGTTCGACTGCTGCATACAGGTGACCACAGGAGTTACAAGCTGGATGCTACAGCCGCTCTGTGCACTTTTTCCCAAACCATTAATTCTTCCTGTCGGTAGGTGAAGATGCAATCATGAGGCTGCAATCGTGTTACACACGCTTGAAGCAGCATTCTAAAGCTATGCATGCATCTATACCAGTGATCAAGGTTCAACATGTGCAGAGGAAGCACGTGCTCGAGCACACAAGTACTTCACTTTCACATATGGCCCAGATCTGCTCCTGCAAATGCATGATCAAGCTCAAGTCAGTTGCCCGGATGTTAAAAACAAACTGACTTTAGAACTTCAGCCGGGTTATGCAGGAGTATCAACGCCATCTTACTTTATTAAGACAGGTACAATCAAAACAAGACACGATGCCACGACTAATGCATTTTTTCTATCAATTATTGGACCTTTGAAACTAGTAAGTAGTCGTTAAATTGTGACAAAAGCAGCTGTTAACATCAGATCGTTCCTTGGCACACACCTGCTCCACCTGCGCCTCACGGCTTGACAAGCTCCCTCGTTAGCTTTAGTGATGGCCGAGTGTTCACGCACACATTGGACTGCATCTGTAACCGAAGGGATTCCAGCAGGCAGTGGGGTAATCTCTCCAGGATGGTGAGCAATCGGTATGATGTGCAGGTTTCCGGTAGCTATGAATACCTACACAAATGAATCAAATGCAGTGAACAGACAATGGCTCCCAACAGGATATAAAGAACATGTCGCCTAAGACAGGAATAAGATAATCTGTCATATTGCTATGAAAACATTGAAAATAAGTCCTCCTTTATGTAAACAGGCAATTCAGCAATATAATTCGGCAATGCCATAACACCAAATAATGGATTCAGGCAAACGCAAAGGCCAACAAGCAAACTGCCTCAAGCCCAGTGACAAAAAGGGACAGTCGGGTAACTTACCCTATTCGTGGCAGTCTCGGGTCCAAGCCATTTAGGAAGATGATCAGCACTCTCGATCAAGAGAAACTCACCATCCTCATCCTGTATGCTATAAGTGATGAATTAATTAGAGGCTCGCACGTTTGCAGCAGGCATACATTCTCACCAGTGGATGGCAATCAGGGTTACACGGCGATTATAACTATTTCGCACAGTGACACAATTCCAGTTCTTTAAAACGCAGTACAAAACTGAACAAGGTGATCAAAGGCAAGATAGTAGTGTGGGTAGAAAAGAAAGTGAGTTTGAGAAAGAAATAATGTGAGCAAGAAAGAATGAAGACTGTCTGATAGGAGATGAAGATAATGCAATGTGCAAAGTCTCCCCCCACCAGGCCAAGCAGCGTACCACTCGCTTTTCGGAATCCAACAGTCTACAAATACCTCGTACAAACCTCAAATCTTTTGGAGACCGTGCATTTAGTTCGTATGCTCCCAAAGCCTGGAACTCACTCCTGACTTGCGTCAGAACATCCCCTGACTTGACCACATTTAAAAAGAACTTAAAAATACCTATTTAGGACAGCATTTAGTGGGCCCCTGTGATTCGTCCTTCATGTGCTTATGCGTGCTGACACTGTGCATGCTGCCACTAGCCACATTTGCATGCTGACCCTGTGCATGTCACCCCTAACCATGTTATTCATTTTGTTTGTTTATCAAGCATGATATTACTCACCATTCAATTGCATTTCCCTTTGCAGCAAATGTAAAGCGCCTAGAAAGAGATTCAGTTCTCTGAATAAATAAATCCTAGCTGATTAAACAGCCTCTTTTTGTATAGCGACAGAAGAGCCTTTACAGCTATCACCACCACTTGCAGTGGCAATAAAGGATCGCCCACCGCAGGAATCGAACCCACGACCTCTGAACCGAGGTCATGAAAGCAACCGCCTCACCTAGTGTGCCATCACGGCTCACCTCTGAGGGCGCTTTAATCAAGTGCATTATTATTCTTATTACCTTGGGTCAGTATAATCATAAAACAATCTGCAATTTGCTTAGTAATCCCAAAGTAAAGCCATCACACAGCATCCAAGGTACAGTCTCTAGCGATTAAGGCAGCCACATGTGTGATCTCGGTGAAAAAGAGACAGGCCCATTATAGCAGGCAAATACCGAGATTTCTCATCCCCATTCGTACGCCAATGTTGTGTAATGAAAACGCCTTTAACGGCACTGCTAACAACATTTACCTTAACTCGGCAAACCCGATTCCGAAGTGGGCATACAAAACTGCCATGCAAGAATCGATATTTCCTTTGCCAACATCAGCAAACGTCCCCAAGTTTAATGAAGCATATAGCACTGTCAACCTTCATTATAGTTGCACTTCAAAAAGACTCGATGGCCATTTAGATTACCTTATGAGCTTTAATTGCATGTTCTTTTGAATGGCTGCAAAAAATGCTGTCACGAATCAGCAGTCTTCCTTAATATGGCCTATAGGTTGGTTTTGAATGGAAGAGATCCAGTCCACATCTCCAAATTAAAAAACCGGCAGTGGTTTGCAATCAAATTAACGTTGCATTCAAGAGAAAAATCACCTTCTGATCTTCACAGCCCGACCTTAGCCGATACGTACTGGCCTAGCTGAGCTGCTGCTGCACCGGCTGCAATTCCTGAGCTCCCCCTACTTCCAGCAAGTGTCACTCTCCATTATCCACTCCTCAGTACAAGGGCTGCCAGAGAGGCAGGCATGACAACTCACATTTGCTCTGAGGCTTGGAGCCCACTACTAAAACTCGAGCTGACCGATGATGACTGAGCTTCAGCTGCAGTTTCTAAGCACATGCTCCCCCAAATGCTCTTTACAGTTGCATTTCTGCTACTTGCCATGCGTACCCAATGCATCTGACCCTGCCAGCATCATCTCTCCTAGCAACTTGCACTTTCCTGTATTGGGCTTGTGCTGCTCGAAAAATGCTGCATGTGCTGCTCGAAAAATGCGTTCGAAGCAAGAACCACTCGGAGGGAAGCCTGATCTGGAAAAATAGCGCCGATGCACGGCCAGTATCGAACACTGCCGATGTACAAATAGAGATGTTATTCAGAATCTCACGGCACGCATGGCCGGCAGACAAACACAATCCAAAATCAAGCATAATACAAAACTGCAAGACTGGAGAATGGTTCATGAGTGCTTTCTACTATGGTAAGAATATAGGAAGATTTTTTAACAAGAGCACCACCTGCCTTTGCACATTAGCCATGATATTTTCTATGCTATGCACATGCCGTGAGCACAAAGGAAGTTGCAAGGGAAGGTACAGAGGCCGTGAGATCCGGTGGAGAAGGTGGGAACCGGGGAAAGAGGAGAAAGGGAATAAAAGGTGGAGGAGAGCAGAGCAGAGCTGAGGGGAGGAAGGGAAAGACACCAATTTGTGGCATTCATGGCAGCAACAAACAGACTCCACGGTAGAGCCGACAACTTTCGTCTAGGTGCCGTGATAGATTAGGAGGTTTTGCTCTTCGTGACCAAGGTCGTGAGTTCAAATCCTGCAGTGGGCGATCCTTTATTGCCAACTGCAAGTGGCAGTAATAGTCATTAAAGCTCTTCTGCGGCTATTGAAATGAGGCTGTTAAATCAGCTAGTATCCGAGAGGCTAGCTGGCTGTGGTAGCCTCTTGAGAGATAGGCACCGCTAGAGGTGGCTGGAGGCTGCCGGTAGCTGCTGGTGGCTGGGGCGAGTGCGACTCAGAGCATTGCAAAACCCCAGCATCACAAAGGCCGCTGGGGCAAGCTCGTCGGCTCCAGTTTCAAGCACTTATCGTCACCTTGCCACAAGGTCGCGTCGCGTCAGGGTTAATTGAACTATCAAAAACACGATGAACCATTCGTCTTCAATGCTGCAGTCGAATTCCGTTCGCCCATAAAGATGGGGCGGCAACCCTGCAACAGCAGTACCAGGTCACAAATGCTTTGCATCGCTGCAGCTCTAAAAGCTGGCGCAGAGCAGGAGCTGTGAACAGGTGAACAGGTTTCTACGTCCACCTCTGCAGCTGTCACACAGCTGCAGCCCCAACATCAAAGCAGCCGCTGCTAGCTTCACTGCCTGCCATGAGAGGAAACATTGCATTTGCAAGAAACAGATTTGTGTACGGTTCAGAGCATGCCATTGTGGGCAGTTAAGAATGCACCATTTTTTTAAAGCCTGGTTTACATGGGACTCTTGCTTCCTAGGTGCAACCTACCTACTCTTACTTTGGTCCTCCATATTTGTAGGAGGCAACACGGCAGTCTTGCTCAAAGTCTTACTTCCTACTCACTTTGCCCACTGGACAAGATAAAATCATAAAATTAGAAAATTTCAAGTGAAAATTACTTTCGTTGCGGAGGTACGAAATGGTCGTCTGTAATGCACCTCTCTACGGCGAGGCTTGCTAATACAATTATCGATAGAATTCATTCCCGATTGACGTCACGACATCCCTAGACTTGACATTTAAAAAAAGCTAAAAACGCACCTATTCGTCACAGTATATTTTGTGTCCTTGTGATTCGACCTTAATGTGCTTATGCATGCTGCCATTAACCATATTTGTATGCTGACCCTGTGCATGTCACCAATAACCATGTCATCCTTGTTGACATTGAGCACGCCACTACTAACCAAATGATCATGCTATCTATACAGCATCTGTAGAGTGGCTACAAAGAGATTAAGTTCTGTGAAGGCGCTATACAAATATACTATTATTATTACTAGAATGAAACCCGTTCGCTCTATCCTTTAAAGCTCGCCACCTCATTATACGAAATTTCCACGCCGAGCTCAGTATGTCGCATAAACAGGGACTCGCGTGGAACGCATCGATGATTTTGCCGGTAAAGTCGTCAGCCATTCTTTTCAAACCTTTGGAGGGGCCTAATCGTAGCCAACGATTGGTCTCTTGCAACGTCTTACCTAAGTCTTGGCAGAAGAAGTAGACCCGCGTTTGGCTGCTGAGTCTACCTTAAGTCTAGGACCGACCCAACCGTATCGGTGACATATACACCGAAGGCTCGAGTAGGTAGGAAGCAAGACTCGCCGTGCAAACGTGGCTCTCGGCGTCTTTATAATAGACACGCCGCCGATGAGGCGTAATAAGCTAGCGATATACCGAAGAACACCCAAAAAGCAGTCACCAGAGACGCTCTTGACCTATACGAAAATGAAAGCAGAGTCCGTCAACCGCTGACAGCTGACTGACGGAAGTCGACGTCGGGGAAGGTTAACCGAGGAAGGAAGACGTCGGGAAAGGTTGCGGCACGTTTCGACGGCCATGAAACCTCTAGAAAAAGATTGCCCTAAAGTTCTAAAATAAAGTTCTTCCACAATACTCCCCCAGTCGGCTGCTGTCACTGCTAAAATCGGCTTCCGAGCCACATACCTTCAACACCAGTTACGCAGTTCAACGTGAAGACCTCCTTTTGCCAGATGAAATCGACCAAGTACTGAGACATTTCTAGAAGAAATTCCTCCTTCAGAGCCTCCAAAGTGTGAATAGTCTCTTCGTGCCCGCTTTCAAGCGGCAATGAAGGAAACAACCTGTAGACGACAACGCCGGAGTCTACCGGGGAGTCCATGCTTTCGAAGCCTCTGTGGAGAGGTAATGGTTATTTACCTTTTTAAGGTTGTTATTAGTGCTTTTTCTAAGGCACATAAGGTACAGTTATTTGTATCTATAAAATTCGGAATAGATAATTTCTCTATTCTCAGCAATGCATGCTTTTCTTTTCCCTGTCTTCGTTTTACCAACCAAGCCCTCACTTGCTTACGAACATAAATGTGTTGTTACCGCGCGGCGAACCACTGTAAACCGGCGTTGCCGATAGTGCCCGTACTACTCAGTGGGGAGTTACCGTGTGCTTTCAACGAGAGCCGTTCTGCATTGAACTGTGGCCTCCATCTCAACGATTGACTGTCTGTTCTTTGGGACTGCTATTGGGTGCGGTGTAGAGGGATAAGGTAATCTCCTCCGTATCCCCGTACTGAGCGCTGTTGATAAAAAAAAAATCGTGAAAATACCCTTCAGAACAATTTTTGCAGACATTCCAGAGCTCAATACAAGCGAGAAGTGCCAGTTTTTTGGTATACTAGCGCTAATCTGATGCGGTGCTTCGCTGCTCGGTGATGTCATTAGACGGTGCCCTGCCGGTGCGGTAAAGCCGGTATCATCGTCTGCAATGCAGTATCTTCCGGCTAGACGTATCTATAGTTTAATTAGGGATTTGACCTGCAGAATTATCTTCGCACCTCATTAGTGCAGATAGCCCACTTCCGATGAGAGTCTTCGCCCTAGCCTCTAGCCTTGCGTCTGCTGCTGATGGATTATTTCTACTCACAAGCCGTTCAATCTTCAACTGATCATTAGAGGCAAAATCTGACTTATTTGGGTGTGCATTGATCTTGGCTCTCTCACTCTCTCTCATAGTGCGCTCCGCACAGCGCAGGCTGTCTTGAGTCCTGAGTCCTCTCTAGGTGTGTGTGTGTGTGTGTGTGTGTGTGTGTGTGTGTGTCATCCAAAATCACCTGTGAATCGTGAAACCTCAAGACCCTTGACATCGATGCTGTCCGTGCAAGAATATCTGCATCACCTCTGCTGCTCAATCTCCCTTCCGACCTGTCATGACTGGTAAATTTCGACAACTCGACACTGGCTGACATGCTCGACGAGTTTGCACCTCTAAGCGCACTGTGCGCCCTCGCCCAGACGGCCTATGGTTTACCACAAACATTAAACTAGCTAGGTCTTAAAATCACAGATGCACAATCCAAATATGCTGATATCGACGGTCAACCATCTCCTTAACTGCTCCCTCCCTGGTTAGCTGTTTATCTAGTTTACCATTCAAGGTCACTAGTGACCTCGTCCTGAAGTTCCTATCCCAATCAAAGGAGACAGCAAGTCCTGTGGACCCTATTCCCACTGTCGTGCTTCCACGATGCATTGATCTGCTGCTGCAATACATAACTTAACATAATAAATGTGTCATTAGCCTCAGGTCATGTCCCACCACCTATCAACTAACTTACTAGTTATGGGCAAACCTAGTGTTATTCAGAAATTGGAAAGGCTGACTTTCAAAATTGGCTCTGCCAGCATATCTCCAGTTGCATCAGCTCGAAATCTAGGTGTCATATTCCAAAGCGACCTCTCGTTAGACGACCACATCAGCTCCACAGTCAAATCAGCCTATTTTCAGCTTCATAACATTGCTAAAATTAGGGCTTGTTTAGATAAGGATACCACGTCCAAGTTGGTCCATGCATTCGTGACATCTCGTCTCGACTTCTGCAACTCACTGCTTACTGGCCTACCAGCATGTGCGATCAGGCGATTGCAGCTGGTGCAAAACTCTGCAGCTAGGCTTGTCTGCCGTGAGCGTCGCAGTTGCCACATTACTCCACTTCTCGCCGACCTGCACTGGCTACCAGTCAAGCAACGGATTGACTTCAAGGTTTTGTCGCTCACTTTTAGGTCTCTTCATTCTATGGCTCCAGCCTATCTTTCAGAGATACTACCCCCATCAGGCAAAGCATCGTACCACTCGCTTTTCGGAATCCAACAGTCTAGAAATACCTCGTACAAACCTTAAATCCTTTGGAGACCGTGCATTTAGCTCGTATGCTCCCACAGCCTGGAACTCCCTCCCGACCTGCATCAGAACATCCCCTGACCTGACCACATTTAAAAGAAACTTAAAAACATTCCTATTTAGGACAGCATTTAGTGGGTCCTTGTGATTCGTCCTCGATGTGCTTATGCGTGCTGACACTGTTCATGCTGCCACTAACCACATTTGCATGCTGACCCAGTGCATGTAACCCCTAACCATGTTATTCATTTTGTTTGTTTTTCAAGCATGATTTTACTTACTATTCTATTGCGTATCACTTTGCAGCAAATGTAAAGCGCCTAGAAAGAGATTAAGTTCTCTGAGGGCGCTTTATCAAGTGCAATATTATTATTATTATTATAAAAAGGCTGTTTTCAGGCCACTCCTCAAGAAAGCAACACTAGACCAAGAGAACTTGAGCAACCTCCGCCCAGTCTCCCTTCTACCGTTCCTATCAAAGAAACTGGAACGAGTCGTGGCAGAACAGCTGAACTCATATATTGAAACTTCAAACCTTGCTAGTAAATTCCAGTCTGGTTTTAGATGAGCTAATACTCACAGAGTCGGCATTGCTTCGGATGTATAACGACCTAGTTAGAAATTCAGACATAGGTAGAGTCTTTCTGCTTGTTGTGCTCGATCTTTGGGCAGCTTTTGATACTATCGATAACCAAGTCCTTACACGCCTCTTCTCTCGCCTTGGCATCACTGGCACTGCTCTGCAATGGTTCAGGTCCTATCTCAGTGGGAGACTACCGAGTATTGACGTGAATGGACAAAGATCATCCGAGGATTCACTGATCTGCGGTACCTCAGGGTGCTTGGTTCGTTTCACGGTTTATACTCTCCCTCTAGCCTGTGTGATTGCCAGGCACAATCTAGGCTTTAACATCTATGCATATGACATTCAGTTGTACCTGTGCTTTGATCCCTTCCAGCCCTCCAGCACGTCGAGATCTCTCAACTCCCTTGCTGCATGTATTGGTGTCATCCACACATAGATGGCAGCAAACTTTCTTAAATTGAATGATAAAATGAACTTACTAGTTATGGGCAAACCAAGTGGGATTCAGAAATTGGAAAGGTTAACACTCACAATCGGCTCTGCCAGCAGCTCACCTGTAGCATCTGTACAAAATCTAGGTGTGCTGTTCTAGAGTCACCTTTAATTAGACGACCACACCTTCTCCACAGTCAAGTCTGCCTAATTTCAGCTACAAAACATTACTATAATTCGGGCTCGATTAGACATGAATACCACATCTAAATTGGTCCGTGCATTTGTGACATTCAGTCTTGACTTTTGTAACTCAACTGCTTGGTGGTCTTCCGGTTTAAGCAATTAGATGCTTACAGCTATTGCAAAGCTCTACAGCTAGGCTTTTGGTACGATGCTTAACCTGGTGGGGAAGTAGATCAGATAGGTACGCAGGAGCCAAAGAATGAAGGGAGCTAAATGTGAGTGACGCAACCTTGAAGTCAATGTGTTGCTTGATTGCGAGCCAGTGCAGGTCGGCAAGAAGTGGTGAGATGTGGCATCTGCGATGCTCACAACATCTCCTGACTAGACCACATTAAAAAAAACAACTAAAAAGGCATCTGTTTATCACAGCATTTAGTGGGTCCCTGTGATTCGTCCTTTATGTGCTTCTGCATGCTGCCACTAACCATATTGCATACTGATCCTATGCATGTCACCCCCTAACCATGTTATTCTTGTTGTTTATTGAGCATGCTACCACTAACCATTTGATCCTGCTTCCTTTACAGTAAATGTAAAGTGTCTAGAAAGAGATAGAGTTACCTGAGGGTGCTATATCAAATGTATTATTATTATCATGTATGTATATATATATATATATAATATATATATATATATATATATATATATATATATATAGGACATGTGGTGGCTGTAAATGTGTGGGCTAGTTTGTATACAAATACAGGTATAAAAAGCTTTATCTTAGATATGTATTCATGGGGCTACGTTTATACCTTAAATTTTGAAAGAATTTAAATATTGGTTGTGTGCTTGGTTCAACATTAAGGTTAATATATAAAAATGCTTGCCGATTATGAGACAATATACATATTAGTGTGTGAACTATCAGCCAGACTTGGGTAGCACTGAAGACCCCAAACGAATATAGTTGCTCAAGCCAGAGAAGAACTGTCGACATATCCTTTATGCCTTCTGTTCAAGACAAGTCTCTATGGGGATGCTACCCCAAAACGACTTAATAATGATAATAAGGATGATAATATGTTTCAATAGAACCCAAATTGAACCAAATCGCACTCTTGGCACTTCTTTGTGCCACTTGTTGCTCTTTTATGTGTAAAGCATGTGCATGCATCGTCACATGCTCGCACGTGATGTGTGCATCTCCGCTTGCTGCCGTGAAACACTGGTCTCAATGTAGACAGGCCTCTCACTTGTGAATGTATTCACTTGTGAATGCTATCTTGCAGGTCATCGTGGCTCATGAACCTAAAGCACTTCAAATCGAGGAAAGTGGTGCAGGTCCTAGCAGGCTCACTGGGATGCTATTTCGGACATGTGATGCTCTCTCACGTCATCTCCGTCCTGCTTGGCGCACCCTTTGTAGAGCAGGTTACACAGACAATGATTTTTAGCCACCTCCTCTCTCTGTGTGTGCTAGTGCCATCATGGGTGCTGCTCGGTACCAAATCGAGATGCCTTATTCGAGCCGATGACCACGATGTTGACTTGGACAGAAAGCCAAGATCGAGCTGGAACCGCGAGGTTTATGTCAAGCACATTGGCTGGGGAAGTGTTGCAGGAGCTTGGTGTGGCTCGTTTGTCGTGCCCCTTGATTGGGATGTGTGGTGGCAAATGTGGCCAATCAGCAACTGTGCAGGAGCAATCATAGGCCTGTTGGCTGGCTGTTTGTCTGCTACTGTGACGTCACATTGGAAACTCTATGTGCGCAGGTGATCGGTACCCTAGGCTTGTTTCCCCCTCCAGCATGTGCGCTTAAAGATTATAACGTGCATGCACGTGTGGGCATCCGTACGCGCGTGTGCATGCAAGGCCTACGTGCAGATGCGTTAGTAAGTAAAATATTACGACTTCTGCGGCTGTCACGATTTGTTCTCTGTAGCTGCAATTTGTCCTTTCACAAATCGATCCCTAGCTGTTATAGCTTCCTTCCAACTGCTAGTATTTAATATGACTGCTAATGTTGCCCGATCACCACGGTGCTGCCATGTTAGCTGACCGGCACTGGGCATTTTAATCCATGATAATTATCATTAAATAATTACTATGGTCGATTAAAAAAAAATTCCTGCTTTACCACGAGTTTCCAGTCGCATCATGGGCCGACGACCGCTGCATCCTACGTGGTGCTACTGCAGCAGCAGCCAGTGTACTGTGTGCCGTGCTCAAGATCGGTACGAGTGCAGCAAATTTGAAGCCTTAGCATGCAACGTGGCGCCTGGTAGAAGGGCACAGCTTGGAGCCTAAAAACCGCATCATACCATCCATCAACCAAGCTCACTGGCTTTCCAAAGGGTTGCTGCCAAGCAGTACTGGAAGCGTGCCTTTAGTGTTCTGTGCATTAATTAGAGATGAATAACGAATTCGTATGACCTCAAAAAAGTCTCAAGGGCCATCGGAGAACTGCTGTCTGTGGTGCTGAAAGGGCAGCCGGCACCGGCACAATTAAGCGCTAACGTTAGGAGAACCCATACCACACTTGGGGAGAGGGCATGCCCACCAAGGCACCTTCTTGGCATGTCCACATTAATAATAATAACATATTCTTATAGAGAACTAAGAGAATTGAATCTCTTTTTAGGCACTTAGCAGATGCAGGCACATCAGCGTTCTGCCAGATATGGCTTACTATGTTGCATTTAAAAGCCGTTCCACTCCTCCAAGCCACAGAGCGCACGTTGAATAACGTGTAACTGTTGATCGCATGATGACAAAGCCCTTCTCTCCCAGCATGTCCTGTTCCAAAAAGGCCTCACATCAGCTCCACAGTCAAGTCTGTCTGCTTTCGGCTAAATGCAGCTGCGATAATTCGGGCTTCAAAGATTAGGATACATTAGCCAAGCTGGTCTATGCATTTGTGACATCCCAACTAAACTACTGTAACTCGTTGCTAGCAGATCTTCCTGTGGGTTCTTGGCCTGCTCAACGTGCACAGACAAGGCAGCCGTGGCGCTGCGCCGGCATCGAAGGCTAACTATAATAATACATTTGCAACAGTACTAGGGTGTGACGCCTCTTTCCCTTAAACTCACTCCTCGAAGTCACAGAGAGTGCACTAACTCACCGCCAGAATTCAAAATCGGCAAGAATTCTGCCAGAACTCTTGCCGGCACCGCCTGTCCACTGAAACGTCACGGTTCCGGCCACTAAAGTCTCACGCCAGTGTCGCGTCGAAGCGACGCCGGACCGTGCGATAGAATGCTCCTTCCGGTTCCGTGCAGCTAGTTCGACTAATTCGGCAGGCCGTACCGATGGGCCAGCGAGACCAAGCGCCCTGGGTAACGGCGCTCAAGGGATGGTGTGTCGCGGCTGCAACGGCAGGTCGACCAAGTCTAGACGGTTACCCGAAGATAAGGTGGACGCGCCACGGGGGGGGGGCTGCAAACGGTGGCCGGCGAAGCCGGCCCCCATCGACGGCTCGTCGGGGGAGGAGCGGATGACTACTACAACAGCTAGAACGCGCAAGGCCACCACAATGTATTGCAGTAAAAATAAACAGGTTTTTCGACGGAAACGGGCAGCTGACTACCCAAATCAAGGGCGCATACACCAAGTACGTCTGCAGCAGATAGTAGGCACCCGAAGGGGGGGTAGGCGGGGTAACTCGACGGTGCGAGCTGTGCACATCTCGTTAACAGCATCAACCACTGCCATCGAAGCCAGTGGCATTCAACGCTACCTTTCCAGCTCGGGGCCCAATAAGCCTCGGTCGAGACGGGAAAAGCCGGCCTACTCAGGAAAAGCCGCGAGCAAGCAGCACGCTCCGCCGGTCAGGTCGAAGCAGAACGATACTAATTCTGCTCGCTGTTAGGAGCGTGCTCGTGCCAAGCGCAAACTTGAAAGTCTGCGGCTTCCACGATTCGCTCCGGTTCTCACGGGTATTCCTGGTCATTTTCAGCTAATTTCACGCACAAATCAGCTGCTGGGACTAGGCAGAGCCGTTGCACGAGCGTAAACAATTCGCCTGACCGGAAGCTTTTGTCACTGTGGCTCCGATGGGGTTGTGGTGTACGTTCCTGGCATCATCATGACTGCATCCTAATGGCTACCCCGAATAGCCGAAGAGGCGAACCGACGAAAGTCAGACTGACAGGTAAAGTCAAGATCCTCGAACCGCTCTCTGCGTTTAACACTCATAGTGAGAATAGCGGCGGCGCGACCGACTGGACAGCACCATCTCGCCGCGGCCCCGCTCCGGCGGCCCTCAGGCGCCCCTTGCGCGAGCTCTGGACGCGCAGGGGCGCCGTTGCCGCCCGAGCTCATCTCAAGAGAAGCCAGTAGTGTGTCTCGTCAGTCGGAGCGCTCGCTTCCCGAATGAGGCCGTCCGGCTCCACGAGTCAAGTCGGTCCGCGAAATCGGGCCGTGCTGAGCGCGCCCGCGGCGGCCGAAGAGCGGGGCTTTTCTGCGAGACGACTCTCTGAGCGACGCGCCTGGCTTTTTGACGGCGAGCCGAGTTGGCCGTGCCCTTTCTTATCCCCTCACAAGCCTGAGCGACTTTCCGCTCGCTGCTGCATGCTCTATGGCCGGATTTATTATGCTTCGCCCAATTCCGTAGACCGCCGCTAGTTAGGCGGGCGCTAGCGCGTGCTGCAGTTGGTGCTGGCTGGTTCGTCGCGCTGGCTGCTCGTTGGCCGAAAGAGTCGTTGTTCGATCGGGTCGCTTGCCATTCGCGTATAGCTGCTGACCGCGAGTCCCTCCTCTCCGCCGCCGCCCCCATCTGCCCGCCTGTGCCGCTCCTGACGGCAGTACAGTTTCACTCGGCTGTTAGGCGCCGCACGGAGGAACAGAAATCATTGTCGATATGCCGAGTGCAAAACAGTCCGTCCGTGAAGCTATTTACCGAGCGCTGCTATCTGTCTTGCGGGTCTCAAATCCCCACCCCCAACTCGTCGTTTCGGTCGGCCGTATTATTACCACCGCAGAACGTGCGTATTTCGTCGATGGTGTCTGCTTCAGGCATACATTGGCTTTGACCGAATGAGCTACCATTGCTTCAGGCGCTGCCGTGCGCGCTTCTATAAGACGGCGCTTATTTTTCCAAGTTGATTCGAGACGAAACGTTTAGACGCTTTCTCCATTTTGTGGCTGGCCTGCGCCCACGATTGTCGGTGCATTGCGATGCGATACGCCCATTCTCTTAGCCCCCCCCCCCCGTGCTTTCGCAGCACTCTGGCTGCACATTCTACCGCTTGCCCTGCACTCCACCAGCACCACCACCACAACCAATCCCAACCGAGTCCCCTCTCCTTCCCCACGTGCAAGCTCACGACTTTGTAACGGTCGCTTTTTTGTTGTAGTTCTTTGTGCGAAGAACGTAGCCAAAAAAGAATTCTTTCGTCTGCCTGATCCATTTGCTAAGGTCACCGTCGAAGGGTCTGGACAGTGCCACTCGACCAATGTATGCAAGAACACGCTCGATCCGAAGTGGAACCAGCACTATGACCTGTACGTACCTCCCAAAGTGCCACTCGCTCGCGGATATATCTGTCCGTGACTTCCTGTCACCGCCGACGTTTGACTGCCTCTTGCCCTGCGGGCGAATCGACTTGCTGCTCTTCGTGGAGAAGATGTAGGCACTGGCACATGTCTCTGTGTTAGACCCGTCCTCCTGTGTTCGACCCGCCGCACAGATGCCGCGCTCAGGAAACTTACTACCGCTACCCTCCAAAACACTAGCCGATGTGGCGGCAACCTGCAGCTGGAGTTGTGTCACTCACTGTATCGGTGGCATCCGCCTCTGGGGAGGGGGCCTGGCACGATAGCATGCATGCTGCTGCATCGATGTAGTGTCAGCTGCAAAAAATCCCCTGCCTGGGAGGCATGTGGTGCGATAAAAGCTCTTGTTTCAAGGATTTGGTGGAGGCAAATTTTGCCGCCTTGTTTTTTGGTGGGAGAAGCATCTTGTTGATGGTGAGCGTTTGTTTGTGGCCCAGTTGGCCTTGTTATGGCTCGGCTCTTTCTCGAGCCACCTGCTTGCTGACGTTGCATTTGGGATGCAGCTCCGATTAATTTCTCATTAACGAGCAGCCGTCTGCTGCAGTCGGTTGCAATCTTTCAGTTGCTGTGCTTGGCTCATTGGTTGTTCCTGGTCTTAATTGATTTCCAGAATAGTCATTGGTTGTCCTAGTCTTAATTGACTTCCAGAATAGTTAAAGCATTGATGTACTTGACTTTTTCACCCTCTGCAGCTGCTTGCAAGTTAGTCAGGGCCGGCAGCTGCCTGCTGGCCACCTTTGGTTGACGCAATCTTAGCAGAGAATTATGGAGGCAGACCTCTTTCAGCAGCTGCAGACGTCAACATCTCCAAGGGTCACCCACTGCTCGTGCTGTGCTGTTGCCATGCAGGCGATGCCTGCTGAAAGCGGCGCTCGAGATCTGTAGCAGCAATCCACTTCATTCTCCCTCCTATGCCTCGGTGTTCAGACGGATTATAATAGTAAGACATTTGTCTAGCACGATAAGAGAACTAAATCTCTTTTTAAGCATTTATTATTATTTGCTGAAAAGTAAGCAATTACTTAGTGATAACATGCACAGTGTCAGTACACATAAGCACTCAATGGACAATTCACACGAACCCAGCAAATGCTGTCATGAACAGATGTGTCTTAAAAGTTTCTGTTTAAATGTCAAGAGATGTCGTGATATCAGTCAGGAGTGAAATCCAGGCCTTGGGGTATGCAAACCAAGGGCACGGTCTACAAAGGATTTGAAGTTAGTTCAAGGCGCAGCTAAATAACTTGTCAGAAAAGAGAGTAGTACAATGTCTAGCCTGATTGGGAAGTAGTTCGGATAGGTATGCTGGAGCAAGGGAACTAAAATGCATGCTGCTATTTTGTGCTATGAAAGGCACTCCCAATAGTGAATCTCTTTCGATTATTTGTGTCATGTGTGTGTATGTGTGTGTGCATGCGTGCATGCGTGCATGTGTGTGTGTGTGTGTGTGTGTGTGTGTGTGTGTGTGTGTGTGTGTGTGTGTGTGTGTGTGTGTGTGTGTGTGTGTGTGTGTGTGTGTGTGTGTGTGTGTGTGTGTGTGTGTGTGTGTGTGTGTGTGTGTGTGTGTGTGTGTGTGTGTGTGTGTGTGTGTGTGTGTGTGTGTGTGTGTGTGTGTGTGTGTGTGTGTGTGTGTGTGTGTGTGTGTGTGTGTGTGTGTGTGTGTGTGTGTGTGTGTGTGTGTGTGTGTGTGTGTGTGTGTGTGTGTGTGTGTGTGTGTGTGTGTGTGTGTGTGTGTGTGTGTGTGTGTGTGTGTGTGTGTGTGTGTGTGTGTGTGTGTGTGTGTGTGTGTGTGTGTGTGTGTGTGTGTGTGTGTGTGTGTGTGTGTGTGTGTGTGTGTGTGTGTGTGTGTGTGTGTGTGTGTGTGTGTGTGTGTGTGTGTGATCAAGGGGAGACCATCTAAAGCCTTGTTTACTTTATGGGATATCCATAAGTAGATCAGCACGTGATATTGTTATACGTGGTATATGATATATGTTGGTTTGCAATTCAATGAGTATAGGTTTGTGGTTGATATGGGTAATGTAAACGGCTGTTTGTGGTGTGGTTCTTTCCTCTGATTCTGCTAATTTTGATCCGTCGTGGATTTATTGATGTGGCTTCCTGCCGTGTGTGTGCTCCTGCCGTGGTTTCCTGCCCTCACGAATTCTGGCATTCGGGTGGGACTGCTTGGTGAAGAGCTGTGGACCTATTTGTGGTGTCATCTTCTTGAGTTTAGTTCTTGATGGCAAATACGTGGGCTATCATGTATACCCACATCCCCACTTGTCTGTAGTGATGCCTGTTTTTTGTGGAATCAAGGAGTCCGGATTTTTCTAGTCTCCAAATTGAGCCCAAACCGGCTCTTGCAATGAGCTTAATGGTGCAGCAGGCTAGGGGTAAGAGCTTCGGGATGATCTAAGTATACAATACCAGTATCACAGCTGGTACTTGTGTCGGTCATTATTAACCCAAAATAGCTGAGCTTGTGTTTATGATTTAAGGCTTTATTTACGAGCTTAAGAAAGCTATTAATGTAATCAATGAAAGTCTGTAACTCTACAAAGATATGACTACATGGGCATTATGCAGCACAGTTTTCCTTGTCTAAATCAAAGCCCTGGCAGCTTTTGGAGCCCATCAATTAGCTAACAAACAGGTCTCACGAAACAAAGAAAAAGTAAGAAGCCTAGTTGAGTCAACGTGGCAGTCGAGGAAGTGAGTAGCTTGGAAGTAGCTGCTCAGGACGAGTTGAGAGGACTTGCGAGAAAGGAGAAAAGCTCTGCCCCTCAGCAGTGAGTGAGTAGAGATGCGTTCAGAATGGGGAGACCCAACAGCACGCCTCAACAAGCCCTCCCCTTCTCTCCCTCCCCCTCCCAAGTAATGTTCAGCCAAGCTGCCCTGGCTTGCTTGTCCTGCCCTGGGAGCAGCATGGCTCGTTTAGGAGCCGTATGAGTTAAAGCAACCGGCCAAGCTTACTGGAAAGTTTGCTGCTTTCTCTGGTAAATCATCCTGTGCTGCTCTCGGAAACATTACTTTGCATGTTTGCAGCTACGGTAATACATAAACATAGTATGCATCAGTCTTTAATTTTTAAATTGCGTAGGCTTATAGGTGGTGGCTCCGCCATGATTTCCACCGACTCTGTACATGTAGGTTATCATGCCCGTGATCTTCACTGATAATTCTGGAGCAATTTCTTGCTTGCATTGACATGGAGCCTCAAATTTAGACATCTGGGGTGAGACGAATAACTGGCGCTCTTACACT
>WPIO01000046.1:2327500-2492500 GCA_009760855.2 Cristatella mucedo | reverse complement strand
CCGGCTACTGGAGTCCCAATGTTTGCTTCTTCCTCGGTAGCTTGCTGGTGCGGCCTGCCGGCTGCGTGGTGGAGGGTGTAAGTACCCTGTGACGTCTCATTTATATAGCCACGTTCTCGCTGTAGGCTGCTCAGAAACACGACTGCTTAGCATTGTCTCGGGCTATTTGATGCCTTCCCCTCACATGCTCGTCAATTGAGCCTCTGAAAATCCTTGGCCACGATTCACTTGCTATAGAATAAAGACGCGATAGATAGTGCGCTGTTCCTCAATAACTTAAGCAAGCATTGTAGCATTAAATAATTATAGGCCCCTGTTTCAAATTGCCCATCTCTGTACTCAAGTGTATACCATGATGAAAAAATACAAGGTATCAGTCGAGTTCAGTTACTGGGGAGACCAGCCGTTGGGACGGGAAGCCAAGCAAACTGCTAGCCTCATCATTGTTGTTCTTTGTTCATTCTCGGTTTTCCCATTAGTAAGGTTCTCAACTTTAACGAACCGGGCCGTGGGCTCGAGCCTTGCAGCATATGTAAAGCACCTGGATGAGATAGAGTTTTCTTAGATTGCTATACGAATGCTGTATTTTTTTATGCTTACGACCCCTCTTAGCTGTTTTTGGTTTTACTGTTCTTTTTTATTGGGAACAGATTTTCATTATATCACTTATTGCCAACATCAGAAGTGCATTACATTAAGTATTGTAGATTAAGAGTTATAGACCCTCTTAGCTGTTTTTGGTTTTACTCTTCTTTTATAATGGGAACAGATTTTCATTATATCACTTATTGCCGACATCAGAAGTGTGTTACATTAAGTATTGTAGATTAAGAGTTATAGACGGAGATACATTACATAACATTACGTAGAGCCTTGCTTGCACGGTCCAGGCGCTCATCTACAGCAGAAATAGCAGTGTGAAGTGCTGCCAGTTTTCTCTTTTAATTCTGGTGGGTGCCTTCGGTACCCTGATACACATTTCCGACCAATATTGAACGCCGTGGTTGTGCCACTCGTGAGCACATCTTAAGCCTACTGGGGTTGCCTGCAGATGTCAATAAAGCGTGCAGATGAACCGGTAGCTAGAATTATGAAGCGAATTATTTTGTCTGTCCACGTAGTTTGTGAGCTGCTCCAACTTATCACCAGGCATGGCTACTGTTACACCCGAATTCTTAAGGCTTGGCTTCAATTCGAGTACCAGTAATGCTTTTTGGTCAGTTGAGCTGGATGGCCGATCTGAGCTCAGTGACCAGTAAGTGGTAATTCGTTATGTCGATCTGCTCACTTGACATGCACATATCAAAAAAGCAGCATATATACCTCCCTCATAGAAGCGTTGCACGAAGAGACTATTATGTGGGGCTGCACGAGTTCAGATACAGGAATTTATTGATAAAGAAAGCTGCCCATCGAAGGATTGCAGCTATATTTTTATGACGGTTATATAAGCATGTCTAGTCGGCAGCAGATATGTATCCGTGGATGGCCGCTGCTCCATTTCCACTTGCCTTTTAAACGAGAAACTTTACGACCTCCAGTCTTCCGAGATCTCTCTTTTTCCAAGCAAGGGGAAATGTACTAGCCACAGCCTGACAACGAGGCTAGTCTCGACTGCGAACTGTTTCATCGTGTAGGCTTGGCTGGGTTGACGCTAGTGCGCACTTTAGACAAGTTCACAGTGTCCAATCCAGTGTAGAAGCAGCTTAAGGCATCGGTAGCAGCTCTAACCCAGCAGCTAGCAGGATGGCGGCCTGATGCCGTGGCTGTCGGCAGAGCTGTGCCTTGAATACTTAGGATTGCTGGTGAAGTCCTCTGTGCGTGGGCAGGTGCCAAAATGAGCTCTTGTCTTCCAGGCTGCAGCTGGATGGTCTTAGTTGGTAAATGTCGAAAGAGGTGAAAATGCAACGAGTGTAGAAGCTCTACCCTGGCCGTCCTCGGACGATACCATTTCTCCTCTCCCCTCCCCCACTGCTGCAAGTCACTTCGAGTGGTCGTTGCTCGTCTCTTCCTGCCTGTGAGTGAAGCAGCTCACCCAGGAACAGTAGCTGCTGCGGCTGCGCGCCCCCCCCCCCGACCGAGGCTGGCTGCTGCAACCGAGCCCGGCCTAGCCGGGCCCAGAGGTACTTGTTGGCGTGTATACTACTTGCAGTGTTGTACGGGTGCTTCACAAGTCAGTGCGACTATCCATTGTGCTAGGAAAGTACCATCGCCTTGCTGCTCTATGGCGGTCTGTCAGGTGTGCAAGGTTGCACTGCAGTGGCTATGCAAGGCCGTGGATTGCATAAAAGAAGTTCTGCTTGAGGGAATCCGTGGACAGTAACTATTAAATTCTTTGATCGTACAATTGACGTGATCGACTGTCGGCTGGCTACTTAACTGGTGCCTCCGTTGTACTTGATCGGACAGGTACATCGGACAGAAGGACTCCATCATAATTAGCGTGTGGAATAACAAGAAAGTCCACAAGAAGCAAGGCGCCGGATTCCTCGGCTGTGTGCGTCTGCTGTCCAACACGATTCAAAGGCTGAAAGATACAGGATGTATGTACCTGCATCCCGCATTACCTCATACCTGCTCACAAAAAAAGCACCCACAATCGTGGGCCCTGCTATAGCTTCGGTTCACCCGTGTTGACCCACCGTTTAACCCTTGTGATCTCGATTGTTGTCAGTTTCTTGAGTGGATATGCTTCCTTTACAGCATATGTAAAGTGCCTAGAAAGAGATTAAGTTCTCTGGGGATGCTGTACGAATGTATTATTATTATTATTATTATTATTATTATTATGCAATTATTTAATCGTGTTTGTTGGGGCCTATGGCTTACAAGCAAACACAACGTTTTGGTTGGCTTGTTTTCATCTGGGTAATTTTTAATCAAGCATAGCAACTTCATATCACAATTCTTGATGAGCTATATATTAGTCTTAATAATCGGGACTGCATGATAAAAGCGTTTTAGTGAACTTGATCATGATTGTGATGATTATTTAATCAGGGCTAGCTGTAATGTACCCCTGGAAGTAATGCATATGTACTCTGAGCCCATTTAAAATGCCCTCATTTTTAAGACTAAGGCTCATCATTTGAGAGCTGCCACAGCACACTGGTCGTCACTTAATGCACACTTGATGCAGCTGGATGATGGTTACCTGGTCGGTTTTAAACGCTGTGCAATAAGTTGCACGTTATTGGTAAAGACCCCTGGAACGTGTTTTATCCTGTGTACTTAAATCTTAGAAATACTTGTGGTGCTGGTTGAGCAGCCAAACCTAGCTTGTAAGATCAAGGAAACTGCCTAGAGAGAATTACTTGGCTGCATACTTGTTAAGAACACGCTTCAGTTAAGGAAGCCATCTCTCAGGGTAGAAGATTGATCAGCTGTCTTTCAGTCTATTTCAACGGATGGTTGGATTAATGCATGGGCCGTCGAGATGCTTGACAAGAGTTGAGCCCTGGGGCCTTTTAACATTGAAATTCGCTAGAAAGCTAGCCCACATCAACTGTCAAACCATTTGAACGCATAACATAACTGACGAAAAGTGTTCGAGGGCAATGGAGATGCCTGTCACCAACCAACCTTGTTTTTACCACACTTTGGAATGTCATCCAGTGAGGAAGCTGCTAGAAGAGCAGGGGGTGCCGTTTGTGGAACTCAAACAACTCAGCTTAGTACTGGCTCTCCAAAGCCACCGTAGGTGCAACCTCCAGTCGACAGATGCTAGCAGATCGAAGCTCGCTTGGGGGACCGTATCTCTAACAAATATACAGTATCTCGGTAACAAGTATAATGAAGGCCACGCCTTGCATATTTTTAATTGTTAGCCCTAGAAACTTGTACGATGTGCTTTGTTGCCCCAGAGACCGAGCTGACGACTAAAGCAAAGTGCCTCCCTACAAATTCGCCATGCTTTTAACTTTGGCACCTTGTTCTATACAGTAGCTTTGCATTGTAAACCCCTAGATGCGATTTAGCCGGATGACAGCTGACCAGCTAAAATCAGCCGCTATGGGTGCTTTTTTTTTGGTGAGAGCAGCTGTATGCTGATCTTAGCTGAAAAACCTCAGTATGTCGATTTTAATATGGTCATGTTGTATGTGGTCGTGTTTCACTTGGACGTGGTTGACAAGTGTGCTGTGATGTTTCTTTAATGTTGCAGTGGCTTGGAGCCTAGATGCTATTACAGAGAGTTGAGAACTGACTTATTGCGGCCTGAGTATGTGCATTTCTCTTTAGCTATTTCATTTTCTTAAATGTGTTTGTAGTGCAGAAACTTGACCTTCAAAAGAACCATGTTGACGACAGTGACAGTATACGTGGCCAACTCATTATAGGCCTTATATCACGCGATCGATCTTGCGCCGTGACGCCCACTGTTCCTGAAGCCTCCAGGCTGTCAGCTATTATTCCAAGAGATGCAAACGAATTGCCCGAGGGGTTGGTATCGTGATATCTGAGCAGCAGCCACTGTGTTAGTTGACCAGCCCTGAGCTCGTAGCTTGTAACCTTGCAGTTTGGAGTTACGTAACAGGCAGACTCTCTTTTTGTTTAACTTTGCCTTCCCCAGCCGCATTATCGCTGGGCCGACACGGCTTGGTCTACACTGTTCGCCTTTAGGTGGGAAGAGCGGCGGACAGCCACTGGGCGTGTGCACTATGTCAACCACGTCACCAGGGCTACCCAGTGGGAGCGACCCGTCAGGTAAGTCTGGCCTGTCCAGAGTTCTTGGCGCTTGGTGGAGGTGGAGGTGGGAAAGGGTGGATAGTACGTGTCGAGCAGCTTGCTTCTTTGCAAAGCCGACATTTTTTGCCGACATTTGCTCGCGTCTCTTGTCTGTCTGCGTATTTCCCCGGGCCCTTTTTTATGGTGGCTTTCCATTAAGCATCCCAATTTTTGCAGGTTTGGCCTGGTTTGATTCTGAACCCTAGCGGTAAACTCTGAACCCTCGAGATGATTTCTGAACCCCCGAGGTGAGCTTGGTAATGTAATGTATCACCGTCTGCGACTCCACAAAGCCATACAGACTGCGTGAGTGTTACGCAGGAGAGTTTTGTATAGCGCACTCACAGCCTAAGCGGCTTTTGCTATGCATTCGTCTCACGAAACAAAGAGAAAGTGGGAAGCATAGCAGAGTCAGGAGAGCAGTTGAGGTGGTGAGCAGCATGGAAGTAGCAGCTCAGGACGGCTGAAAAGGATAAGCCATAGTCGGCAGCAGGAGAGTAGTTGTCGTTGCGTCAGAATCCATCGTGGAAGCAAGTTCCACAGCCTAGGACCTGCAGAGCTAATGCTTCTGTCGCCAACGGTCTTTGGGCGGAGGAGTGAAACAGCTAATTTATTGTCCATACAGGACCTGAGGGCACGAAGAGGCTGAAACAGGTGCAGCAGTTCAGTTAGGTACGGTGGAGCCAAGTCGTGGCGGGCCTTGTGGATCAGTGTAAGAACTTGACTCTGTATCCGTTGATCAACCGGCATCCATCCTAGCTCTTTTAGCAAAGGAGACATGTGCTCACACCTCTGGGACTTGAAGACCAGCCTTGCAGCCTTATTCATAGCCAGCTTTCGTGGCGTAGATGCTTTCTTTGGTAGTCCAGCCAAAAGGGAATTACAATAATCAAGCCGAGACAGAACTAAGGAGCTAGTTAAATTATATGCAAGCCACTGTGGAAGACAGCTCCTAATCTTGGATAGGGATCTGACGTGCTGGCTAGCTGTTGAAGCAGTCTTCTGAATGAAGCTTTTCAAATTGAGGCGGCTGCCGAAAACGACACCTAAATTTCGAGCACGTGGTGATGGTCCCACAACAGCATCACCCATTGGAAGAGCAAAGCCTTTTAATCCAGCCACATGCTTAGGGTGTCCTATGAGCAGCAGTTCGGTTTTATCGTCAGCAAATGTAAAACACCTAGAAAGAGATTGAATTCTCTGAGGGCGCTTTATCACGTGCATTATTGGTATTGTTGTTATTATAGTCATTTAGTTTCTAGAAATTTCCTACCTCCATGATCGAATGTCGACAAGGCAAGCATTCCGTTTATCAGTCAGTTGCTGCAGCAGATTCCGACGGTTTGAATGACAAATACAGCTGAGTATCGTCAGCATAAAAGTGACATCCTATTCCACGGGCCTTAATCACTTTTCCCAGAGGTTGAGTGTATAAATGAAGAACAGCAGGGGACCGAGGACAGACCCTTGATGGACTCCACAGGTGACCGGTCTCGTGTGTGAGACCTGACCCCCCCCACACGACACGGATTGAAACGTGGTCAGACAAGTATGATTCAAACCATGCCAGTTCCTCGTCGGCCAGACCGATCGTTTTTCTCAATCGTTCAAGTAGAACAGCGTGATCAATTGTGTCGAAGGCAGCTGAGAGATCTAGCAGAGCTAGGGCAGTGACATTCCTGTCATCGTTGCCACATAGAATGTCATCGTTGACATGGAGGAGAGCAGTCTCAATGTGGAGTGCTACCTCTTGAACCCTGATTGAAATGTTTCTGATATTTTATTCTTTTCAATATGTGCAACCAGCTGCTTAGCGACAGTTTTTTCAAGAATCTTTGACAAAAAATGAAGAATAGAAACTGGGCGATCGTTTTCAAGGACCTCGGTATCTAATCCAGGCTTTTTAATTATGGGCCTAACGATTGCCGATTTGAAGGACTTGGGTACGACCCTTTTTCTAAAGCAACATTAAAAATCTCAGTTATGGCAGGGCTAAGCTGGTTCTGCCAGTGAAGACCACTGAGATGATGGTATAGGGTCTTCAGGAGACGAGCTCTTTTTACTAGACCTTATTAAGGTAGCCACATCGCATGCAGAAACCTCGGAAAACCTTTAAGGAAGGTCGCTGGTTGTGATTCCACAATGGGAGTACTAGGAGGGGGCTTTATGGAGGCACGAATGTGCACAATTTTTTCAGTAAAGAAGGCTGAAAACGTTTCGGCCGAGCCGTTAGTATCTGGGGAGTCAGACCTCTCAGCATTCGCCAGTAAATTGTTTACTGTCTTACAAATCTGTTTTTGGTCCGACTGGCAGGAAGTGAAAAAAGAAGCCCTGGTTTTTATGCTTCCGGGTGTAAACTCGAAGGAAGTCTTTGAAATTGACTAGATGTGCATCAGACCCCGATTTATTAAAACGATGTTCAAGCCTGTGCTTTACACGGCACATCTTTTGAAGTTTTTTTGTAAATTGAAAGGAATCTCCACGACTCTGTACACGGATAGAATGAACGGGTAGGGGGGCATGCATGTGTGCACAGGCATCTACCGACCCTAGACCTGGCATAAAGCTGGCTCGGTTTAATGGCGATGCTAGAGCCTGTGTCATTGCGTCATAGTGTCATTGCGTCGTTCATTGGACAGGTCCAATAAGGCTACGTGCAGTTGGCTAGTTTGCTCTGTGCCGTTTTTGCACAGTCGCCGAAGGCGGGCGCAAGCTGCTCTGGTCCACTCCACCCCTGTGCAACTTTTAGGCCGGCCTCGGAGTGCGTCCCCAGCAACAGCAGCACGCCAGCCGCAGCAGCCCCACCTCCGCTTGTTGCGTCTTCGAGGCCCCAGAGCTCTGTTGGACCGCCGACCGGAAGCGCACCACCTGCAAACAGTGGAGCCGGATGTCAGTCCGGACCTGTGGGCAACAATAGCAGGAACTCGGTGGCGCTGACCGCCAATGCTCAGTCTACTGGCGCTCCATCTGCTCAGCTTGGTGCGCCCTCTGGCATTCAGCCCACGCCACCCGGCGCTACGCCGGGCTCGACGAACCCCGATGCTGACGGCGGTGCCGCCGCTGCAAGCGGCGTCGAAGTCGTCGGCGGCTTCATGCGAAGACGCTCGTCACGCCACCGGAACTACCTCAGCCGGTCGCACCTCGTCCAGGCCACCCAGGCTGCGCTGGAGCTTCCCGACGGCTACGGTAGGCGCTCTGCCGAGTTGCGCCTGCATCGACCGCCGGTCCTAGTGTGGTGACTGGTGTAAGAGCGGCCGGCCGGCATGCGTTGCAGAGCAAAGGACTACGCCCCAGGGTCAGGTTTATTTCTTTCACAAAGACACGGGGATGAGCACCTGGCATGATCCGAGGGTGCCCAGGCAAGTGGCTTGCTTCTGGCTGGCGCCGCCATTTTCCGGATTGCAGTCTCGCAAGCCCATTCTCAGTCATTGTCAGGTGCTGCAGCCAGCTGCTGTGCGAATGACCTTGCTGTGCCTTTCTGGCAAGGTCACGCTCACTCGTAGGTTTGCTTATTTCCAATCGTGCTCACCGATTTGCCAAGTGGGCCTCGGTATGAACGTCGTTCCTTGTTTGTGAGCTCCTGCTAATTGCTAACGTCCCCAAAGACGCTAACCTGACTTCGCTGTCGTTGGCTACATAAGCGCTCTGTCTGGCCTTGGTGCGACCTGAAAGCGGCCTGAGTTCGTGTGAGCAATCGACAATAATCATACAACAACGCCATCTGCATGCAGCGTTTTTCCGGACGAAGTCGCAGCGGCAGCTCAGATCCGCTTAGTCCGCACGTTATTAACAGCTCAAGCGGCTTCTTTCTACCCTGGCTTGATCGAAGCTTGGAAACGCTGGGAGGGGCAAAGCTCTCTCGCTACACGTACAAGGAAATCTGAAAGCTTATGCGGCGCCAGCAGCCAGCCGAGGCTCCGGGTTTGACATGCTGGCCTCGCCACTAATCGGCTCTCGAAGAGCCGTGTTCGTCGACATTTGCTTGTTTGCCACAGGACACTGGGCGAGGCTGCCTATATCTATGCCTGACAATATCTATGCGTGGGCCTCGTGTTAGCCCTTTGCTCGTGTCGTCACATCCTTGCACTGCACGAGCTCGTGAAGACCTGAGGTTGACGGGGCGACTCACCACATGTGCATCCGCTGCTCACACGTAGGAGATGTACGCTGCCCTCCAAAAGTCTCTACGCACCTGGCCTATCACTCTTAGCTCGGTTGTTGCTTATGCCCATACTCGAGCAAGTCACTGTGCTACATTAATTATTAAATTGTAACCATCATCCAATACCGTTTTGGCCTTCGTCACAGTTTGCTACGCTTGGCTTAGTGAGTAACTGCATTTGCAGGCAGCTGAGTCACTCACTAGCTTCCCCTTGTAAGGGGGGGGGGTAGTGTGGTCACGTGACTCTCACCTTTTATGTCATTCGCCAGAGCCTAATTTTTACTTGATTCATCATCGACAATACCTCGACCCAATGATGAGCTTGTCTCCTTAATCTGTTGGGGCTAGCCCGAGCCATATTGACGCTCGGTAGGCGACCAGAACATGCGGCCAGTTTTGCACAGCTTTCTGCAGGTACATGAGTGGTGTTGATGTTGCTCCGTGGAGATGGCAACTTTAACCGAGAACTCGCGATACGGCTGAAGATCTCAATGGGCACTTTAGACCACTTTTAGGAAACATGTGACCCATAGTAGTACAGTGACACTGCCCTACTAAGGTTTCAACTTCTCCGAGGGACTTCACCGACTCCAGAAAAGCTTCATGGCTCTGAAGGACAGGTTTGCCACAGCTACAGTGCTACCGTGTTTTTCGATTCTCAGCCAAGCTTTCGGAGCGATCACAGGGCAAAATGCCGTTAGTAGACTGCTTAATGAATGAGGACTGGATGCATGGGTGGCCAAGTGATAGCCATAGTTGGCTGTGCAGCACAACAAAGGCAAGGCTAGATTTTGCTCTCTGATACCAGCACTGGACAGCTGTACGGTGGAGCAGAGTACTGTGTACTGGCGAGTCCAAGTTTAGTCTCATTGGCTGTTACTAAAGGAGAAAAAAGTATGTTTGCCAGCAAATGGGTGAAGACAACATTGACTGTTATCTGCAAGAGATCGTGGAACTTAGTAGTGGAAGGGTAATGGTATGGGGTTGCTTCTGAACATTTGGTGTTGGGCGTCTACACTGGATTCAAGGAGTCATGAATCAGAACGTCTATCTTGGCATAGTGCAGAATGTTGGCTTGCCATCAGCCTTGGCTCTTCACTAGCTCTATTTCTGTTGGTAGCATGGCACCGATCCGAAGCACACTGCTGTGACGGTTAAACACCTTTCACGAACCCGGAACTATGGCTTCGAGCCAATCGAGGTCATGCAGTGGCAAAGCCAAAGTCAGGACTTGAATCCAATATAAGAGTTTTTGAGATTTTAGAATGATTGCTGGGTGTGAACTCCTCCAGAAACGTGCCGGAAGCTGGTTGAGTCAATGTCGAGGAGATTGTAAGAAGTTATGAAAAATCGTGGTGCCGCCACTAGTTCTTTATTGTACCCAATAAATTACACGTAATTATATATTTCTTGGCTTTTCTGCTTAATGAAAACTGCTACAGACTTTCTAAATCTTGTTTGTTTTGACTGAAATGATGTGCTAGTACCATGTACTGAGCCTCAAGCTCACGTGGTACATGACGGAAGTAGCAGTTTTAGGCATGAGTGTCTGTTAAAGCGACATGGTTTGTATGTCGTGTGTATCAAGCATTAAGCCAGGCCTTTGTTGCTCTCACGTGGACGAGTGATCAGGGGGCTGTCCTGGTGAGTGACCGTGATTCTTCCCCGGGTGCGTATGTTCCTGTTCGTTGTTCCACTTCCTTCCCTGCAGGCTTTTGAGCTTTGTATTCACAAAAATCACCACTGCTTAACTACCTGCAGTCGAACAGAAAATGCCCCACTCCCACCACCAGCAGCTAATAGTGGTACTTACTGACCTGTGGGGCTCATTCGCATGTAGTTAATCCATGCTTGAATGGTCACGTTTTCAGTGTTCCGGGTGATTGGAGGCCCGACATGAGACAAACATTTATATGAGTAATGCTGACGAGACAGAGAAAGCCTTACGACTCAGGAAGTTCCTTTCGGTGATGTGGTGTTCGGTTGATATCACCCAGCTGCAATACTAGGAGGCTGGGCTAGTTCTGCTTCCATGACCCTCTAAATGGGCCCGGCCAGCTAATCTCCTGTAGCATCAGATGCAATCAAGGCTGCTGTTCCTGAGTGACCCTTTTACTTGACGACTACGTCAGCTCCCAGTCTACTTGTCATTGCAGACATTCGGGTGTGCTTAGACAGGCATATCACAGCTAAGTTGGTCTATGCATGTGTGACATCCGGTCTCGACTTTAGTAACTCACTGCTTGCTGGTCTACCAACATATGAAATCGGGTGCTTTCAGTTTGTGCAAAACTCTGCAGCTAGGCTTGTCTGTCATGAATGTCGTCGAAGCACCGACTTCAAGTCTCTGTCACTCGCTCTTAGGTTCCGTCATTCTCTTGCAGCCACCTGCCTATCCGATATTAGTTCCCAAGCAGGCTAGGCAACATGCCACCTGCTCTTCTGACTCAAGTCATGTAGCTATGCCTCTAACCTCAAATTCTTTTGATACAGTGCATTTATTCGTCTGCTTCCAAAGCCTGTAACTCATTTCTGACTGACGTCAAGACATTCCCTGACTTGAAAATTTTTAAAAGAAGCTAAAACCCCTGTTTTTCAGCAGTTGATTGGCCTTTTGAATTGTCTGTGTGTTCATGTATGCTTATTCCTTATTAATTATTATTATTTATGCATGCTTATTATTGTTACATTATTATTGCTGATACTGTACATGTTATCACTAGCTACTTGACTTTGCAGAATAATTAAAGTGTGTCTAAAAAGAGCTTAAGTACTCTTTGGGTGCTGTGCAAGTGTCTTATTAGTATTATTGTTGTTGTTATTAATAATAATATTGTTATTATTATGTTTTCACAGAATTTACTTTACCTTAATGACCCACATACCTCTCCTGCTCGAGAGATTTACCATCTGCTGTGATTCCCTGACCCTTCTCTTTCTAGCCTGATACTCGGATCCATGGGTGATGTAAATAGGGTTCATGATTAGCTACTTGTCTCAAAGCTTTAACAAGTGAGGTTTAAAAAGTCTGCGATCCTAGCAACAGCACAAAAGCTACACCTACCCTTTCCTCAGAATAAAGCCAATCACAATCCCAGCCTGCCCTTTCACGGGCTTCGGCATACCGAAGGAGTAGTAACTAAAGATGCACTTTCTAAAACCGGCTCACTGGCTGAGATGGGGGCGTAACGAATGACCGTCTTGTAGCTCACAGCTGTGGCCCAGGCCGTCAAGGCAATATGCTAAGAATTGATGCTGGAAGAGCATTGCTGACATGCAAGAGAGCAGGTCGACCAGATAAGCTTAGCGACAGGTCATGTGACACTAGGACCGAACCGGCTGT
This sequence comes from Cristatella mucedo, assembly GCA_009760855.2. Classification (NCBI taxonomy): domain Eukaryota; kingdom Metazoa; phylum Bryozoa; class Phylactolaemata; family Cristatellidae; genus Cristatella; species Cristatella mucedo. The sequence continues at coordinate 2,480,270 of WPIO01000046.1, read as the reverse complement.
GACGCTGGTGCCACCAGGCGGCGTTTGCATGCGTGCAAGTTTCGGCAGTCGGCCGGGTAGGTGAGAGTGAGGGAGTGGCAACTTTCGGGGGGGGGTTGGGGGTACGGGTAGTGCTCGGTCAGGATTTGGTCGCTCGAGTTCATGCGAACGCTCTCGGTTCGATGAACTGTCTGTGCTGCCTTGTTGGCCCTTGGGCATGTAAATCGTGGGCTCGTACCGTGCTGGTTTGGCCCAATGGCCAAGGTGCTCGGCCCGACCGAGGTCAAGGTGAATATGTTTGATGGCTACAGTCGTGGGCTCGAACCATGTGGCAGAATATGTGAACCGCCTGAATAGAGATAAGTCAGGGTGCTATATAGAGATGAATTACATTTTTACTGTATATTGTTTCTGGTTGCTTCGTGAGCTGGTGCAGTCGCCAGCGCGCCAGCTAGCGCTCTGAATCGCTGTGAGAGCCACGTGGGCGCGGTCTCGAGGTCTGTCTCACTCTCTCTCTCTCTCTCTCTCTCTCTCTCTCTCATGTAGAGACATGCTGGGCCTGAGCGATGAGGAGCTCGGGCCACTGCCGGCCGGCTGGGAGATCCGGCACACGGCCAACGGCCGAGTCTACTACGTCGATCACTCCAACAGAACCACTCAGTTCACCGATCCTCGGTTATCCCTGAACATGGCTCTCATTCAATCGCGCATGTAAGATCGCCGATCGATCGTTGCTTGCTCTGCATGGCCCAGCTGTGGTGGTGTGGCGAACCGGCTAGTGTTGATTTTTCTTTCTTTTCACCCTAGTTGGTTGACTCGATGACTCTCCCCCTCCCCCTCCCCGAACGGCTCGTTGCAGGCGACACAGCACTGGAAGTCAGCTGTGCTCTCAGAACAAAGAGCCCACTACTGACTGCCTCAAGGAGCTGGAGCCAGTGCCCAAGTACAAGCGAGACCTCGTGCAGAAGCTGAAAATCCTGCGAACGGAGCTTCAGGCATCACAGCCGCAGACGGGACACTGTCGCATGGAGATATCGAGGGAGGAAATATTTGAGGTAAAGAACCCCTTGATGTGCTGCTGTTCAGGAGGAACTGCCTCCACACTCTATCCTCAGGCTCCTGGCAGCCTGCTTCTCCGCGCTTTGCACACGTGCTTGAGCCGGCATCATGCCCAGTGATTTTTTTTTTTAATTTGGACGTCCCGAGTGGCTGGTCGAGCTTGGATGTTCGTCCGACTAATGTGCCCCTGGGTCTTCGCTCAAGGGTAATATGCTTGCTGTTCTTAGACCCGTCGTGGGTTCGAGTCCTGCAGTGGGGGATCCTTTATTGCCCACTGCAAGCGGTGGTGATAGCCGTTAAGGCTCTTCTGCTGCTATAAAAATGAGGCTGTTGAATCAGCTAAAATTTACCTTGTTTACTTCGTCGGGTGCATTCTCTCGGTGTGCCAGCAGCAGCATGAGGGTGCTGCATCTTGCTATATTGCCAGCTGCAGCGAAGCAGTGTTGCCGCTTGGCAGGGGTGGAGCTAGGGAATGCGAGATGTCTTCTCAGTGCAAGTCTCCGACCGACAAACGATCTTCTCCTTGATCGCCGAGCTCGACGGCAATGTTGCTGACGTTTTGGCATCACGCGCTTGTGGGGGTCACGTGAGGGCAATATTTTATGCGAAGGGCCGCTATTTGTGCTCTCTGCTGCTGCCTGCTTGGCCTGCGGTCGATTGCCTCGATCAGCGGGATACTTTTCTGAACTATTCTGCAGCTGCTCGGTTAGTGACAGAGCTTAAATTGCTGTCTTACTTGCCATTGTCTTAGCCGCTCACACCCTGGCTGGTCCCAGTGGCATATTGGAGGAGTGCCTCTGCCGCTGTGGTATTGGATGCACACACGTGTTGTTTGCCAAGAGAGAGAGAGAGAGAGAGAGAGAGAGAGAGAGAGAGAGAGAGAGAGAGAGAGAGAGAGAGAGAGAGTGGTGAAAGTGCCTTGAGAAACCATTTGCATTTTCAGACTAACTCGACAGTTTTTCGTAGCGTGCGTGCAGTTCGGGCAGCAAGCCCGGCAAGGCCGCTCCCCTTTCGGCATGATTTGGCTTTCTCTCAAGTCGAATCGTTATGTTTAAATAGTGAGCGATTTTACCAATGGTAAGGTGGGCTGTAAGTTCGTTCCATGCCTCGTGGAGGCGCTGCTGCCATTGTTTGTGCTTGGCTTTTTAGGATTCGTACAGGCAAGTGATGAAAATGAGGCCGAAAGACTTGCGCAAGCGACTCATGGTCAAGTTTCGTGGAGAAGAGGGCCTCGACTACGGCGGCATTGCCCGGTACTTGCTGCTGCCCCTTTTCGACACCGAGATAGTTGCTGGCTGCTTTAGGTTGGCCATGCAATTTTTTCATCGCAAGACTGACCAGACTTAGCAGGCCTTCTACCAGCGCACTTAAGTTCTTCCCCATGGAAGTTGCCTGGCCACACTTCGACCCGGCCGGCGCCTGCTGTCAGCCAGTTGACAACTTCTGCGCTTTTATGTCTGCAGATCGATCCATCGCCAACTATTTTATTGAACAGGGATATAATTCATTTGTATAACGCCCTAAGAGAACTTAATCTCTATTCAGGCGCTTCACATATGCCACGGGATGCAGTGTCTGACTGACGACCTTGGCTTGGGGGGCTGACTGCACCACGTTGCCTGGCTGCTGCTGCCTCCTACTCCTCCTTCGCTGCCGTAGCCACCGCCGTTGAATCAGCAATCCAAGCATTTGTCGCCCGAGGCTAGGCTCGGCATCAGCATGCCATCACTGTCATGCAGGCAGTCGGGCTAACCTGTAAAGTTAAAGCTGCTAATCTGAGCAATCATACTCCAGTATCGGCGCCTCAATAGCGTTGCACTCTACACAAATGTTTCCGCCACACCCTATGGCGGTGTAAAGGTGCCTGGGGTACGGCTCGGCTCTTAATTCCGAGACCTCTCCTTATACATGGCTGCTTGTTTTTTCAAATTACGAATTCTTTGCTCGTGCTGGGATATTTTATGGGGTAACCGCTGCACATTGTTTCTGACCTCTTTTGGTGTTATATTTGTAGGGAGTGGCTGTATCTTTTGTCGCATGAGATGCTCAATCCATATTATGGACTGTTCCAGTACTCGCGTGAAGATATCTACACACTCCAGATCAATCCGGACTCGGGTGTTAATCCCGTAAGATATACTTAGGGCTGCTTTTTACATTCCATTACACGTGTTTTCTGTTTTTTTTTTAAAGGGCATGGGATTACAAAATGCTTTATATCGATTTGAATTTGCCACTACGTAGGTGCCTTTTAGCAGTTAGCCACTGTTGCTTCGTGCTGACTGTGCGAAAGCGATTCTATCGTGAGAGCAGCTTGTCGGATGATACTTGAAAATTGCAGGAGCACCTCTCCTACTTTCATTTCGTTGGCCGTATCATTGGGCTAGCGATTTATCACGGGCACTACATTGACGGAGGATTTTCAATGCCTTTCTACAAGCAGCTACTCGGCAAGCCTGTCACTCTAGACGACCTTGAGCCTGTCGACCCCGAACTGTATAACAGCCTCGTCTGGATGCTGTAAGATTTTGCCTCTGCAATTCAAATTGTTGCTGGGCAGTTATCTAATTTTCCTGTTGTACCTGGCTGGGCAGATTCGTGCTGCTCCATTTCTGTGTCTTAATTCCTAAACAGGTTCTTTCTTTCTTTTTACAAATAACTATACAAATTGTGTGTCTTGCTATGCTGGAGGCATTTTAGAATCACTGTGCATTTCAGAGTTGTGTGGCTTTCTCGGCACTGGCATGTTTATTGCTAAATCAGCCGTGCGTAAGAATTTATTTTCGTAGTCTGCACCACTAGTTCTTTTCTTAGCGATATATGTATGACACACACGTTTGCTAAGCGGGACGTGCATGACTTGTGCTGGCATGCCAGTTAAGTTCGGTGACCCTATAAACTCAGCCACTTACGGTTTGGGATGCGTTTCGATCGATCGTCATTCATTAATCATAAACTCCTTTATTAGTCGTTACCTCTTAGGCAATCGAGATCAGGCTGCCGAGTTTTGTGCCGCTTTTATGACAGCTTTTGCCGTGACTCTGAGCAGGCTCTCTGTCATCTTTGCAGAGAAAACGATATTACGGGAGTCATTCACAATACATTCAGCGTTGAGCACCATGCTTTTGGAGAAATGCAAGTCCTCGACCTGAAGCCTCAGGGGAAGGAGATCAGCGTGACAGAAGAGAATAAGAAGGAATATGTCAGGTTGGTCGGCTCGTTCTGGCAGCACTCGCTCCTGTCCGCCGAAGTGCATGCCCCTCTCTCCACCGCCACGCTTGCTGCTAATGTGGCTCCTGTGTTCCGTCATGGCCTGCACTAGGCAGCGAAGCGCTGGGCAGCAGCCAGCGCTGGCGAGCCGCCGCTTCCGGCACATGCTCTCTCTCTCGCTTCCGCGCACAGGCTCTACGTCCAGTGGAGGTTCATGCGAGGCATCGAGGCGCAGTTCCTTGCGCTGCAGAAGGGTCACAATGAGCTCATTCCTCAGCATCTGCTGAGAGCGTTCGACGAACGAGAACTCGAGGTCAGCCGTTCTGCGTGTGCGCTTGCCTGACTGCTGTGAGCTTGTGCATGATTTGTCCCGTAATTGTTGTTTCCCGGCTCTGAAATCGTTTGCAGCCGCATAATGGCCAACTTAAATGCCCAGTACCTGTGCCAAAATCTCCATCAAGTTAGGAATTCAGAATGAGAGAGCCTGTGTTTGTAGTGTTTAATTAGTAATTGTATATTCATCATCAACTGTTGACGACTGTAGCCTGGATGTGTAGCCCGGCTCTGAAATCGTTTGCAGCCGCATAATGGCCAACTTAAATGCCCAGTACCTGTGCCAAAATCTCCATCAAGTTAGGAATTCAGAATGAGAGAGCCCGTGTTTGTAGTGTTTAATTAGTAATTGTATATTCATCATCAACTGTTGACGACTGTAGCCTGGATGTGTAGCCAAGTAAAGGTTTATGAAAAAAAGTGTTGAGTAAACCTGACTGTTTAAATGTGTGCGAGTGCAATTTCTTTGCTGGTCGGACCGAGATATTTTAATGCCACGATTTCTTTTTACAGGTATGTGTACCTGTTTCAAGTTGAGAGACAGCTAGACAGAGACAGAGAGAGACACGCACAAGAGACACATAGACAGACAGACCAAGAAAGACAGAGAGCATACTAGAGAGTGACAGAGAGGGAGAGAGGTTTCTTTGTCTGAGAATAAATATAATTCATTATTTGTGTGCCAGAAACTATGAGGCTTTGATTAATTGCAGGTCGGTTATGGGATGCAGGTCGTGCTGAAACTTGCATACTTAGCTAATATGGACCTATGTTACAAGATCACATGCTGTCCAGTGATTTTATTAAAGCTTAAGTTAACATGGGAACACCCTATTATTTTACTGCCAGCTAGGCAGCAGAAGGCATTGCACATCAGAGCTCAGTACGTTCATCAGTCATAGGAACGGAGCGTTGACTTTTTTCTTATTGCTCGAGCCGAAATCTGGGCCATTTTAATTTTCATTGAGTTTTTTCTGTGTCGTTCGTGTGATCTTATGTTTTTTCCTTCCTTTGGTCAGCTGACCCTGTGCAACGTTGTTTTCGACGGTTCATTATCACTCATCTGCTGTGTGTAGACTTGATATTTGAAAACTAGCCTGCTGTTAGGAACTGTCTCCATAGGCTCTTCTGCAAGAGACCTTTCCCACGAGAAGGTGCAGCAGCCAGTCTACTGCATTACGGTTCTTCCTCGTTCCCATAATAAGAAATTAGGGTGAGGAAGCTGCATCGGTCGAAAGGGCTCTAGGCCATCTAGCCCACTTCATTTGTACCCTTGATCTCTTGGAGTCAGCAGCTGCCAGGACTTGCGCGTGTAACCTGCTCTGTTCTGTGCATTCACTTGTGTGTTTCTGGTAGAAAGAATCTGGCTTTTCAGCGACGCTTGGCTTGGCATGACCCAGTGCAACCATGCAGTTTTGAAGGAATGCTTTTTTTGCTTGCAGCTTATCATTGGAGGCCTTGGAAAAATTGACATCAACGACTGGAAGGAACATACTCGATTAAAGCACTGCACACCCGACAGCAACATCGTGAAATGGTTCTGGAAAATTGTTGACTCCTACGATGAAGAAAAACGTGCTCGTTTACTTCAGTTCGTCACCGGCAGCTCGCGTGTGCCACTACAGGGCTTCAAGGCACTCCAGGGTATCTATTGTCTGCTCAGCCGGCATGTAATGTATCCTTGCGCTTGTGACGGTTTTGTGAACTTTCATTTTGGCATGCCCTTTATGTGTAGGTTCAACTGGTGCAGCTGGGCCTCGACTATTTACGATCCACCAGATAGACACCAGCACCGATAATCTGCCCAAGGCTCACACATGGTATTTACAAATCGATGTTGATCACTTCTAGCCATTTTGTCAGTTAGGCATTGGACGGTGTCGGTTTTCTGTGTATCATCACATCCTGATGCGTTTTTCTTGTGGTGCTTTATCGATTGAGGGCTGTGGTTCGCTTCCAGCAGGATGTGTTTTTCTCAGTTTTAGCCTATTGTAGCACAGATAGGTGGAGATCGATCCTCATGTCTCTAAGCCAATGCTTCGTAGCCTGGGCAGTAAGATTCTTATACTTCACGACCCACATATCTTGGGTTGGAGTCCTGAAGCAAGCACCAGCTGCACATGAGAGCTAGCTATACAGATGAGGCTTGTGTATCAGGCGACCTTTTTAACCTTGCCAAAGCTATTTGCTGCCATCAGCTTGTCCAGGCTGGGCGGTACCCTCACTGCTAATTGCATTGCATAATTTTGCAGTGGCTAAACTCCCTGCCTGGCCTGTGGAGCAGGGCTGTGCAAGCCTCGGTTTGACCCACGGCTTGTCGTCATTGGGCTGCTGTGGAGTAGTTGCTTCCCTATTAAATTAAAAATTAAATTGAATACTAGCTGATTTAACAGCCTCTTTTGTATAGAGACAGGAGAGCCTTCAAGGCTATCACCACCGCTTGCAGTGGTGATAAAGGATCGCCCACCGCAGGATTAGATCCCACGACATCCGAGACCGAGGTCGTAAAAAGCAACCGTCTTACCTGGTGCACCATCACGGCTCACCGACCTATGTGCGTCAGCTAAGCAAATACCATTAACCTATGCTTGCCGTGCAGTACCTGTGGAATTAGATTGACTGTGCAGGTCTTAAGCGATATTGGCCGCCTCCCAAAGAAGTGAAGCGACCCGAAGTAACCACCTAAATTACACGACCGTGTAATTGCAAATGCATTTGTACCTGGGTTAGATTAGGTACAATCAGTGTGAGTGTGAACGAATTCAAGATCCACAGCATGTATGTTAAGCTCGTTAAGTAATACGGCAGCAATATTTCTGAGCCGACAGCTCTGTGTGTGTGTGTGTGTGTGTGTGTGTGTGTGTGTGTGTGTGTGTGTGTGTGTGTGTGTGTGTGTGTGTGTGTGCGTGTGTGTGTGTGTGTGTGTGTGTGTGTGTGTGTGTGTGTGTGTGTGTGTGTGTGTGTGTGTGTGTGTGTGTGTGTGTGTGTGTGTGTGTGAGTGTGGGCGTGCGTGTGTGTGTGTGTGTGTGTGTGTGTGTGTGTGTGTGTGTGTGTGTATACAATGCCATTAGAAGCCAGCGAGCTTGTATGGTGCAAGAAGATTCTGGCACAGAACATGGTGCAGGCTGATCGAAGGGAAAGTATGAAGTAGTAAGTAGTAAGTAGTAAGGTACTAGTAAAGTAAGGAAAGTAGTGAGCCTCGTGAAGTATGCCGTGTAGTCAGATGCTAGCCCTCTTGCATTAGCTGCATTATGAAGTGAGCGTGTGGCCACCAACCATTATGTTTGCCTTCGTGTGCAGTTTTGCCGGTGCACTGCCCGTGTGCCGCTGGAGTTGTTAAGCCGCTGCCACACTTTCGACTCGCACGACCGTGCATCTGGCCACTACCATCAGTCAGAATGCTGCCCGTATAGAGTAGTTTGCCCATAGAGCAGCCCGATCCGCGATGGACATGCGAAGTGGTCCTCTCGAAGGCGGGGAGGAGCGGGTGGGCCTACGCTGGCCACTGCTGAGTTGCCGGGCGCCGATTGAATGCCGCCGCCTGCCCCGTTTGAGTGGCTGATTGTGTTAGGGTGGCAGTCGCTCCCAGCTTCGATGGTCGGGCCGTGCAACCGATGCTTCTGCCGCTGCAGTTGCCGGGGTAAAATGGCTGATGTGCGCCAAGGCAGCCGTTTTTTGTTTCTTCAGCTTCAATCGCATCGACATTCCTCCGTACGAGAGCTACGAGAAGATGTACGACAAGCTGACCTGCGCCGTGGAGGAAACTTGCGGCTTCGCCGTGGAGTGATAGGACGGCAGTGTGATGGGGACATGGCCGGGGGACCTTGGCGTTCGGCCTCTGCCCACCCCAGCCCGACGCTTCGGCTGCTGCTTGTCGGCCGAACGTCGTCGCCGGCCGAACTTTGGGTGCCATGCCTGCGTGGCAATGCCTGCACGGCCACCACGTGAGCGCAGGCGCCAGCTCGTCCGATTGCAACTGCCCGCCCTTTTGTCCGTGCTCAACTGTGTCCCGCCTCGAGGCCGCAGCTGCTGGTGCACCTCTGTCGGCTCTGTCCAGGCAGCCAGCCATCATATTGATGGCTGGCTGCGTGGCCGATGTGTCTGTCTGCACCTCGGTGCCGCTTCACCACTTTGTGCACCGCCGCTGGCCGAGTGCATGGAGGGGGCAGCTGCAACGTGACCGTTGAGGAGCATGCAAATAAGGACCGAGCGACGGCAGCCCGAGTCTCAGCAGCAGACTGCATTCGCCATGTTGTCGAGCTGCAAAAGCTGAGAATCACACAGCTGAGTCCGTTTTGCTGACATTCGGGCGATGTGTCTTGAGATAGTTGGTAAAGCGCTGTTAATGCATACCACACCATACGCACTGCTGGTGTGGCTGCCCATTTTTTACGAGCCATTTCTTTTTTATTATGCGAAATGTCCTTACATTCGAGATTGTTGTCACTTTTTTTCTCGGGCTGTGAGAGCAGCTCAACGACTTCATCATCGAACGCGATTGCCGGAAGAAAACAAAGCTTCGTACACTGTGCCCTCGGTCTCGCCAGCTCAGTAAAAGTACATGTGTCCACGGGAGCCCTGCACCGGCATGTACTTAACAAGCAGCTTTTTTATTGCTCTATGCCAAGCCGTGGATCGGTCCTCTGGATTCAATCGTGAACAGCACGTGAACAGCATGGTGTGTGAAAAGAATTTGTAATATCGTGCCCGTGTACTGCAGCTGCAGTGAGCATACTTTGTAAGTACTAATAAAGTGTCGACTATGCATATTATTATGTTTACTTTATTCATTTATGTACTTCTTGGCTTAAGAGGCTAGGCAGTGGTGCTGCAACAAAAATTACAAGCTCAAGCCCAGCTTTTGCCAAATATTGCCGGAAGAAAACAAAGCTTCGTACACTGTGCCCTCGGTCTCGCCAGCTCAGTAAAAGTACATGTGTCCACGGGAGCCCTGCACCGGCATGTACTTAACAAGCAGCTTTTTTATTGCTCTATGCCAAGCCGTGGATCGGTCCTCTGGATTCAATCGTGAACAGCACGTGAACAGCATGGTGTGTGAAAAGAATTTGTAATATCGTGCCCGTGTACTGCAGCTGCAGTGAGCATACTTTGTAAGTACTAATAAAGTGTCGACTATGCATATTATTATGTTTACTTTATTCATTTATGTACTTCTTGGCTTAAGAGGCTAGGCAGTGGTGCTGCAACAAAAATTACAAGCTCAAGCCCAGCTTTTGCCAAATATAACCCTTTGCCCCCCCCCCCACAACCACCCCTTCACCAGGCCCTCCTCGCAGCCCTTTACGGTTTCCAAATGCACTTCCAGGCATTTGCAGAGCCAGGATTTTAAAGGGGGAGCAAGACCTGCATTATATTCATGTTGGTGAAGACCAGCAATTAATGGAAAATTATAGCTCAAAATCCCAGTGTTCATTCGACACGGAACTCACAGCGATTCAACATCGAGTTAAATTAAGCCATACTGCAGTAGCTTTTACAAACATTGGAGTGCGGAGCACTTAGTGCAACGTTCATGCTTTCCGAACGTGGGTTATGAACATCTTTTTAGAGAGGCTCATCTCAAAATATATTTGAATCTAGTTCACCAAGACTGAGCGCATAAACGTGGCTTTAGTCCGAATGCAGGTTTGATATAAATAAATAATAAATGAATACTAGCTGATTTAGCAGCCTCGTTTTGTATAGCGATAGAAGAGCCTTGACGGCTATCACCACCGCTTGCAGTAGCGATAAAGGATTGCCCACTGCAGATTCGAACCCACGACCTCGGGGCCGAGGTCGTGAAAAGCAACCGCCTTACCTAGTGAGCCATTACGGCTATCGGTTGATGTCTGTATTAGTTAGCTGTGGCGGTATACGTGTGTGTGTGTGTGTGTGTGTATGTGTGTGTTGCACTAGCAAATAATAATAACCAGTCGTTTGTAGCACCCTATGAAAACCAAATCTTTGTATGCAAATGCTTTACGACTTGCAAAGGGAAGAATATCCCTTAGGAAGAATGGCAGGCAGCATATCTTGTTTAGACAAGCATGCATCAGCAGCACACAAGTATCATGCTTCAACTTCGTTTTCACTATCGACTTTCCTCCTTGCCGATGCTGACTTTCCTGGTTGTTCATAATAATAATAATAATAATAATAATGCACTTGATAAAGCACCCTCAGAGAACTCTTTCTAGGCGCTTTACATTTGCTGCAAAGGGAAACGTGATTGAATGGTGAGTAATATCATGCTTGATAAACAACATGAATAACATGGTTAGAGGTGACATGCACAGGGTCAGCATGCAAATGTGGTTAGTGGCAGCATGCAGTGTCATCACGCATAAGCACATCAAGGACGAATCACAGCGACCCACTAAATGCTGTCCTAAATAGGTATTTTTTAAATTCCTTTTAAATGTGGTCAAGTCAGGGGATGTTCTGACGCGGAAGTCGGGAGGAAGTTCCAGGCTTTGGGAGCATAAGAACTAAAGGCACTGTCTCCGAAGAATTTGAAGTTTGTACGAGGTATTGGGAAACTGTTGGATTTCGAAAAGCGGGTGGTACGATACTTGGCCTGGTGGGGGAGTAGATCTGAGAGATAGGCTGGAGCCAAAGAATGAAGTGACCTAAAAGTGAGCGACAAAACCTTGAAGTCGGTCCGTTGCTTGACTGGTAGCCAGTGCAGGTCGGCGAGAAGTGGTGTGATGTGGCAACTGCGTCGCTCAAGCAAGCAAGCCTAGCTGCAGAGTTATGCACAAGCTGTAAGCGCATGTATTGCACATGCCGATAGGCCAGCAAGCAGTGAGTTGCAGAAGTCAAGATGGGAAGTCACAAATGCATGGACCAACTTAGACGTGGTATCCTTATCTTAATTAACAAGCCCGAATTTTAGCAGTATAATGTAACTGAAAGTAGGCAGACTTGACTGTGGAGCTGATATGGTCGTCTAACGAGATGTCACTTTGGAATGTGACACCAAGATTTCGAGCTGATTCAACAGGAGATATGCTGGCAGAGCCAATTTTGAGCTCCAGATTTTCCAATTTGTGAATCACACTGGGTTTGCCCATAACTAATACGTTATTTTTATCATCGTTTAGTTTAAGAAAATTTGCTGCCATTTATGTGCGGATGTCATCAATACATGCAGCAAGTGAGTTGAGAGAATTCGAGGTGCTCAGAGGCTGGGAGAGATCAAAGCAAAGGTACAACTGAGTGTCATCCGCATAGAAGTGAAAGCCTAGATTGTGCTTGGCAATTGCATCAGCAAGAGAAAGAGTATAAACTGTGAAAAGAACCGGACCTAGCACGGAGCCCTGAGGTACCCCATATTTCAGAGGTACCTCAGATAATCTTTGTCCATTCACGTCAATACTCTGGAGTCTCCCTCTGAGATAGGACCTGAACCATTGCAGAACAGTGCCAGTGATGCCCAGACGAGATGAGAGGCGCTCTAGAAGAACTTGGTGATCGATAGTATCAAAAGCTGCCGAGAGATCGTGCAAAACAAGCAGAGATATTCTACCCATTCCTAAGTAGGTCGTTGTTCACCCTAAGCAATGCTAATTCTGTGGAGTGATTAGCTCTAAAGCCAGACTGGAACTTACTAGCAAGGTTTGAAGTTTCAATATATGAGTTCTGTTGGTCCGCCACAATGTTGGTGTGTTTGCACTACCGATATTAGTCAGCTCAAAGCACTGTGCTTTAATGTGATGTATCTCCGTCTGTAACTCCACAAATTCATAAAGACTATGTGGGTGTTATGCAGGAGAGTTTTTTTCAGCGCACTCACAGCCTAAGCGGCTTTCGGTACGCATTCGGCAGCCAACAGACGTCGTCTCACGCAACAAAGAGAAAGTGGAAAGCATAGCAGAGTCAGGAGAGCAGTTGAGGTAGTGAGTGCAGGAGGCTGATGTGAAAGAGGGTTTCCCATGAAGCCGCCAAGCCAACACCTGAAGGAGTTGGCAGCTGCAGTCATCATTGTTGTCGAGTATAAGAAGAATGGATAAGAAAGTAATATAAGCATATGTTGTGTGTGCATGTCTTGCTAAATACCAAACACAGTTGGAGAACAAGTGCTCATCAGTACTCACCAACGGTTAGTTCTCTTCTTTTGCCCAGACGTTAATCGGTACAACGAATCTCGTCTGCACACCAGCAGGAAAGCTGCACCTCGATTTCGCAAACGTCTTGGCTTGCGCCTAGCAATAGAAATATTACGCTCCGATTCGCTAGCTTTGCCTAGTACTGCCTAGCAGTCTGCCTAGTACTGGTATGCAATGCAGTTAGGCTGATGCACTGCCTTTGGCTGGGTTTTATAACTATTCACAAAACGATCGCTCTCCATCCTACTCTTAGCCAATATGCATGCTAGCTTTATCGGCTTCAAATGCTGCCTTGGCATCAACCCTGTTTGTCGTAGTGACCTCTTTAACGTTGTGATAGGTCGTGGCACGAAGATGGCTTCGGCTTGAGTTTGTCATCGCGAACGACTTTCATATGGCCACGTTTTTAATGCGATAGGTCGCACGCCCTTTCACAGATTCGATCAGCCACCGATCCACCGTGCTGACCTTATCTCGGGGTATCTAGGCCTTCAGTTTTACTGAGTCGCCGACTTCGGAAAGATTAACATAGTCTGCCATTGGCAGTTGCTTGTTGGGCCATATTTCTGTCCACAAATTCGCGCTGTTCAGCTAGCCTTTCGGTTAGACTGTCGTGGTAGGCGTTCGGTAGCAGTCCGCCGGTTTTGATTGTATGGTTGTGGCAGAACGACGGAGGTCGTCCAAACAGGAGCTCCAATGGCCTGTAGCCTGTGGCAGTGGGTGTGGTGGTTCTATCTCCATACAGTAACAGGAGCAGTGCGTCCTTCCACTGACCGGGTGTAAGCTCATACGTTGTGCGAAGCATGGCTAGTGCATTGTGGTGCACGTTTAAAATCACACCGAAGTTCCGGCAAAGCCTGTGCACTAATTCACTTCCGAAATTAGTCCCTGCTTGGAATGTAGGAACAGCAGAAATTCGAACCTAGAAAATTTTGGCAGCAAAGCATCACAAACTGCTGCTGCTGTTTGACGTTGCAGTGGTACAGCTTCCGCCGTATTTGTATTATAGTCCTACAATACAAGCAAGTATTCCCATTTATGCGAAGACATCGGAAGCAGCAGGATTTCCCACGGCTGTCCAACCGGAACGATGAGCAGGAATCGGCGTAGGCTGAGCAGGTTCTTTTATTTCTGGCATGCCTCACAGGAGTGATACTAATCGGCAACGTCTGTAACCATGCTAACCCAGCACTGTTGACCATGCGATGTAATGTGCGAGGCACGCCCTGATGACCAGCGCCTAATGCATCGTGGAAGCGAGTCACAAAATTCCCACATAGACTCAGGTACAACAAGTGTCATATGATATTCTGAGTAAAGGCAAGGCTGAAATAACCGGTATAGAAACCATCCGCAAGGACTAGCTGGTGAAAGCCTTGTTTGACATTAGTACGTGGCTGGATCAATTTCGGGATTGAAAGATGCTACCAGCAGCATCATAGACAATCTTAAAAGTGGCATCAGCTGACTGCGAAATCAGTAATTCAGCTGTCGAGACACCAGGAAGCATGACGATCAGGCAAGCAGTTAGCATTGCCGTTGGCCTCCTAGAGGGGGCTTAGGCGTTTAGATTTTGACAACCTGGCGTTGTCAGGATCTTAAAGTCGTACTCCTGGATCGCATGAGCCCATCGACCCAACACTCTCTAAAGTTACTAGGCAACCGAACCAGCTGGTTAAGGTCAGTGCACACATGGAATGGCCGGCTTAGAAGATAGTGTAGGAACTACTTCGCAAATATCAGCATCGGGCACTCTTTTTGAATGACACCATAGTTGTGTTCAGATGTTGCAAGTGTTTAAGGTTCCTCCATTCTTTGGCTCTAGCCTATCTATCAGATCTACTCCCCCACCAGGCTAACCATCGTACCACACGCTTTTCGGAATCTAACTGTTAACCAATACCTCGTACAAACCTCAAATCCTTTGGAGACCGTGCATTTAGTTCGTATGCTCCCAAAGCCTGGAACTCACTCCCGACTTGCGTCGGAACATCCCCTGACTTGACTACATTTAAAAAGAACTTTAAAACGCACCTATTTAGGACAGAGTTTAGTGGATCCCTGCGATTCGTCCTTTTTTGTGCTTGTGCGGGCTAACACTGTGCATGCTGCCACTAATCACACTTGCATGCTGACCCTATGCACGTCACCCCTAACCATGTTATTTATGTTGTTTATCAAGCATAATACCTCTCACCTTTCGATCGTGTTTCCTTTGCAGCAAATATAAAGCGCCTAGAAAGAGATTGAGTTCTCTGAGGGCGCTTTATCAAGTGTACTGTCATTATTATTATTATGTACGGCTATCACCATCGCTTGCAGCCGCAGTAAAGGATCACCCGCTGCAGGATTCGAACCCACGACCTCGGGACCAAGGACATGAAAAGCAACCGCCCGATCTAGTGTGTCATCACGGCTTATGGCACTGCTGTTGGTTTATGGGCCGTTAGGTGATTGTTAAGTAACGGGCTGCAGAGGCCCGGGAGTTACGACGAGGACGCCGGGTAGGGCGGTCGCTTACTAGCCCGCTGGGCGTCCGTGTGGACTAACGTCTCTTTGAGCCCGCTTCAGTTTTCTGCGTGGTGTCGCGTACCTGCAGTCTGGAGACTATCAAACTACAGGGTGTAATAGTGCTAAGTATTTGTGCCGTCAAGAGTCTGTTGGCGAACTTAATAAAAAAGAAGCGAAGCGTCTTCTTTGTGGAAAATGGTAACCACCCGTGGCTACAGCACACATGCATCCCATGTTCAGGGACTTGCTCTGAACGCCTCAATTTAACCCGCACCTAGGAACGCCAGCCATTTTATCTTGGTCTTGAGATGTACGCGACGAGCCTCGGATTGTGATTGGTCAGCCGGTACGACTAACAAGGATACAAAAAATAAATCATTTGTGTAGCGCCCCAAGAGAACTTAATCTCTATTCAGGCGCTTCACATATGCCTCGGGGCTCGAGCCCACTGCCTCAGCCAGACCTTGGTCGGGGGAGAGCACCTTAACCGCTGGACCAAACCAATAGAAGTAGCTTCTCATGAATAGCTGCCGGCCGATCTGGCTCTTCCCCAAGATGTGGTGCTGCAGCTTATCCAAAATCACTCCACCTGGATTCTCACGCATCTAGGCCGTACTGTCGGTAAGGTACGTGCAAGGTACGCAAGGCTCGTGCAAGGCACGTTGCAGCCTTTAATCGTGAATTGCTTGGCTGTAACACCATCAGTTCTTCGCACGGGCCATCATTTAAATTGGTTGTCACAGGGCCCCATCAAAGACCGTGCCACTCACAATTCCGATCTACCCACCCTCTTCCGGCTCACTGGCCCTGTTAATGGAAAGTTTTCGCTCGCAAAAATTCTTCAGTGTGTGACTGGCTGTTATTGATTACTGGACACTTGTACATTCACGTTCAGGACCATGGAAACCGTTAGGTCTGGTAATTTCTTAAATGAAAAACTGCGGTTTGGTCAAACACGTTAGTCATGCTACTCACATTTATTGTACATATCCTGAATTCGTGATGACATAAGATATAAACCGACTGACCTTGTTGTGCGCCCATTGACCTCTAGCATCGCTGCTCAATATAGTTTACAGTTCCGGTTCAGTCGTATGACCAGGGCAATATTAAGATTGTTCAGCGTTTTAACCTAAAAAAGTTCTTCCTACAAAAAATTTGAATCTTTATGGGACCCAGTTCTTCTTGGTGTGCACCCAGACTTTCGTAGCAGCATCGATACCCTCATCGATGCAATGAACTCAAAACTTACGAGTTCTGCAAGCACTAATAATAACGGCAATGTCACTGCCCTGGCTCTGCTCGATCTATCTGCTACGTTTGAACAAAATCACTCAAACAATGGAGAACGATGATTGGTGTGAAGACGAGCCACTGACGAGATTCGAATCAAACTTCTCCGATCTCGTTTAGTGCGTGTCATGAGGTGGTTAGGTCTCAGTAAGACGACCGGTTACCTTTAGAGCTCCACGTGGATTAATCTCAGTCTTTTGCTGTTCTCCATTTAAACTGAGTGCTTCGGGCATCGGCAATCACTTCTATGCTGAAGATGCCTAGCTGTAATTGTCATATAAGTAATCAGAATTCGCATCAGCAACTGGAAGATAAATGCTTTCGTTGATATTCGATCGAAGATATCGACCAGTGCAACCTAAACGATAATAAAACCAAACTCTTACTCATAGGCCAACTCAACTAGCATCTGGACTAGGAAATTTTACCCTTCTAATTAATGAAATTGATCTAATCAATAAAGTGGCATTCTTCAAGGATGCAGGGGCATATTTTCCCGGGTGCTGGATCAGCGGGCGCCAAAATAGGCGCCTAATACCGAGGGGGCGCCATCTGTATAGTTTGTTTCTGGGGAAACAATATTCTAGGAAAAGTGCTTCTGCGTGCTGACACTGTTGCATGCTGCCACTAACCACACTTTCAGGCTGACCCTGTGCATGTCACCCCTAACCATGTTATTCATGTTGTTTATCAAGCATGATATTACTCACCCTTCAATTGCATTTCACTTTGCAACAAATGTAACGCGCCTAAAGAGAGATGGAGTTCTCTGAGGGCGCTTTATCAAGTGCATTATAATGATAATCATTACTTTAGGAATAATAATACTAATAATAATGTACTTGATAAAGCGCCCTCAGAGAACTTAATCTCTTTCTAGGCGCTTTACATTTGCTGCAAAGGGAAACGCAATTGAATGGTAAGTAAAATCATGCTTGAAAAACAAACAAAATGAATAACAGAGTTAAGGGTGACATGCACAGGGTCAGCATGCAAATGTGGTTAGTGGCAGCATGCACAGTGTCAGCACGCATAAGCACGCCACCGCTTGCAATAGATGATGCTATAGAGCGACCGAAATCAAGTGCTCAGAATTTAATCGTCCTATTTCATAACTGCTAGAAGTTTGAAGGCTTCTTTAAGATGACCGCTTCCACAGCTAGTATTACTTTTGATCCATGTCTAAGATTACGAACTCTCTACCTCTTTAGATTGCTAAAAGTCTCATAAATCTTCCTGTTCTGTCTTTGCTGGTCAACTGAAATTCCATCTTTGCCGGGCTACCGAAAAAGGCCATTAAGCCTCTACAGCTAGCGATTAATATGGCTGCAAGACTAGTTAGAAAATCTCAACGGTTCAACCGAGTGTTTCCTTTGGAGAAGGAACTACTATGACTACCGGTCAATCCACGGATACAGAGCAAAATTCTTTCTCTCGCTCACCAAGCCCAATATGGCTTGGCTCCTCCGTACCTTTCTGAACTGTTGCACCACTTTCATCCTCATCAGGTCCTCTGATCCTCTATAGACATAAAATTAGCGGCACCACTCTTTCACTTGAAGACCTCTGTGACAAGAGTGAAGCCACGATCGGGGCATCAGCGCTTCTGTGGAAGCCGCTGCATGCTTGAACCGACGTCTGTAGCACGTATATGGTTTTCGGGCCCTCAATCTATTCGGGTCGCCCCTTCCCGGTATAGACGCAGGTTACCTAAGTACGAGAGAGTATTTCCTCCGTAAGAGTGCTCGTCTTGGTGAGTTTTGCTTGCCACGAGTGTGTGTGTGAGGATTGAGGATTGAAATAGACGCTTCACGCGCAGCGACATTGAGCGACATTGCGAATAAAAGTTCAGTAAGATCCCCTAATGGTGTGTGTAGGTCGTTCCAATTCACGCCAGGAGCTCGCGACCCCTTAGTAACGGTAAGTAGGCTGGCACCGGAAACACTGTTAGCGTGGCAACCTGCTTAATACCTGCTTCCACCTAAAGTGCCTGGAAAGCGAATTTTCTCAGAGGGCACTATGCAAATTTACTATTAGGATTATGATTATTATTATTATTGTGTCCGTCGTTTGGACTAAGATTTCTTCCTCCACGAGGCTCAAGAAGAAATTGAAATCGCGTATAAATCCACCTACTATACAAATCCACCTACTGATAGCGTCTTAATCCCGTCGCATCATAACCAACAAGCTCATTCGCCTCGCTGGTTTGGTCCAGTGGTTAAGGTGCTCGCCCCGACCAAGGTCTGGCTGAGGTTTTGGGCTCGAGCCCCGAGGCATATGTGAAGCGCCTGAATAGAGATTAATTCTCTTGGGGCGCTATACAAATGAATTATATTATTCAAATTTATGCATATGCCACAGGATCAGGGCATCGTACCAGCTACGAATTTACCAACTCCTACAGAGAAGGACATGCATTGGAGATTTCAACCACTCGCACTTAGCTTACCGGAAAACACGCATTCGTGTATTACTTTGAGCCGTCCTACTACCGAATGATCCTACCTTCCCTTTCTGCCTCTTCCTTGGGATTTCGGCAATCAGAACACACACATGCACACGCGCGCACTCACGCACGCACGCGCGCACACACACACGCACACACACACGCACACACACACAAACACACACACACACACACACACACACACACACACACGAATAAACAAACACGCACACACCAGTGGCTACTAGGCTATCCCACGAAGCAGTTCTGCATGTTTGACATTTAATTACAGCGAGCCCATGACCACTCTGCGTGGGGAGATTCGCGCGTGACTGGCGGAGATTCGATGGGAAAATTAATGGCGTAACAGTTCATGCTGATGGGGTCTTTCTTTCGTCAGCTTGGCCGATGGGAAGCAGTTAGAAAACCGAGGGACTGAAAAATCCTCAGGTGGACCTGCTCGAAATTCACACTTGTCGCCTGACAGCTAGGTGGGTTGGGAGTTGGGGGAGGGTGGTATCTAGAGCCGGGAAGAAAGACAATAATGTGCCAGGATAGAGCATCAGGTTTTTTAAGGCGCTCTAAATGCATAATAATAATAATAATAATAATAATTATTATTATTATTTACTACTGTGTGAAGGCTGTTGACCTCGACGTGCGAAAGGTGAAGGGTCCTATAACATCGCGGTGCTTATGTCTGGGCACGCTGGTCGTTTGGAGCGATTCTTGACGTTCATCCGCAAGCAAAGCTACATTTGGCCTGTGGGGACTACAGGTGCACTGTGGGCTTATCGATGTGGGGTCCAAGGTGCCTTGTTGAAGCGGAACTTGATAAATGAGTGGTAAATAATCGTCGCCCCCTTCCGGAGCCACGTGCCCGTGTACGGGTGGTTGCACTGTTGGCGGACGAACGGGAAACCCCACGTGTTACAGTTTCGGAATAACACGGAGTCTGTGCGACTGAAGTTGTTCGTTGGGCTAAGGCTGCAACGCTCAGCCTGCGCATGCTGAGCGTCACCCTCGCGCGGCGCCAGAGAAGGAGTAGTGGAGCTAGCAGTTAATAAATGTGCAAAGCCGCCTGAGCTGTAGCCGCTTAGATCGCACGCTTTTGCGTGGCGAGGCCAACCCTTTGCGTTTTGTTCCGAGGGCGCCATGCGAATGTACGTAGTACGAATACGATAATAATAATAATAATAATGATAATAATAATGCACTTGATAAAGCGCCCTCAGAGAACTCAATCTCTCTCTAGGCGCTTTACATTTGCTGCAAAGGGAAATGCAATTGAATGGTGAGTAATATCATTCTTGATAAACAAACAAAATGAATAACATGGTTAGGGGTGACATGCACAGGGTCAGCATGCAAATGTGGCTAGTGTCAGCATGCATAAGCACATGAAGGACGAATCACAGGGACCCACTAAACATTGAGGGCGCTATGCAAATGTATTCTTCTTCTTATTATTATCAATAACGCGTTTACCTAGAACCTGACTCGCGGGAGCCAGATTCCGGCTCTGTAAGCTACTTGTGAGCAGTTTGGCTTCAGCAGTAGTCTCTGCCTTGGCGGTCATTCTTATAAAAGTAAGAGTTTAAAACTGCGTCGTCTATTCCTTCTGGGACTGAATGTGGTCGGGTGCTTCCCGTTGTAGAATCTGTTTTGCTGATCTAGCCTTCTCATTTTCCTGTTGCAGGTGGTCATCCAACGTCCTGTTTCGAGACGAAGTTTTTGCCGTCGAGTCCGACGTGTTCAAAGGCAATGGGTCGAGGGCTAGCTTGGCTGAAGGTAGGGCGATGTGGCTAGCGGCTGCTCTTTGCTGCGTCGTGCTCATCGTTGTCCGGGCATTTGGATCTGGGCATTGCAATTGCCCCTGCTGCCACCTGCGTGCCTGTGCGTACCTTGACGTTTTTGTCATTCAGGTGAAGGCGTGATTGAGTGCTACAGCGAAGTGCTGAGAAATTTTGCGCATCGCCAACTTCCGTTTGGTCTGGCCCAAGTTGGACCTTGCCGCTCGCCAGCTCCGCCCGCACCTCAGCCCAGCCAAGCCGATGCCAAGCCGAGGCTGTAAGCTCGTGCTCGCCGCCCATAGCCTATGTATTCGCAGCCAGTCGACGCCATCTTGTCGGGTCCTGTTCTCTGGCGCCGTGCAGACGTTGCTGGTTCCTCAGTTGGA
Organism: Cristatella mucedo; assembly: GCA_009760855.2. Lineage (NCBI taxonomy): Eukaryota > Metazoa > Bryozoa > Phylactolaemata > Cristatellidae > Cristatella > Cristatella mucedo. The sequence continues at coordinate 2,459,146 of WPIO01000046.1, read as the reverse complement.
CTGAATGCTGCTCGACGGCATTCAATCAGAGCGCTAGCACAAATCCTTGGCCACAAGCCCTTGATATTCTCGGTTGTGGACTGCCCTCTTACCTACTCGCCAGTGGTCAGCAGGCGACCGTGCAATCGAAGATTTTGTGCCTTATTATGTGGTCTATCAAACTTAATTTACGGCAGCTCCTTGGCTGCCTTATAGAGGAATGCATCCTTAGCTTGGTCGTGTCTGTTTCTATTTATTATCGACTGATCGGTTACCATAGCAGTTCGTCTGGCAGAAAGCTCAGCTTTGAGGGATGGTGGCCGGAAGAAAGGCGTGTCTAAGTGCTGCACAGCCTCCCCCCTTGATCGTGGTGCCACATTCTAGAAGGGGTATATCAATTTCTGCAATGTCTGTTGGTCGAGGTCAGCTGACACTCCACAGTTTCAGTGGGCCAATGGGATAATAGCCGTGTAGGATGGGCGCAAACCTCGCAATGAATGAGTGAAACCCTCTTCAACCTGTTGCACGCTCTTCACCAACGAGTTCGTGGGTTCGAATCCTGCAGTTGGACGGTCCTTTATTGGCAACTGCAAGCGGTCGTAATAGCCGATAAGGCTCTTCTTCCCCTGTACAAATAGTTTATCAGCCAAGATTTTTTTTATGCCTTGGTAAGTGGTGGCAATACCTATAGCGGGAAGCGACCTGGGCTGCTTCCATTACCAACCCCCATCGTCACCAATGACTAAGTTATGTCCCACTTCCACTCGATGGGCAACGGCCGAGTTCGCAGCGAATGAGTTGTATTGTATGATTGTATGCTATACTTTTTTATTACTTGCGGGTCTTGCCATTCAAGTGAAAATCTTGTGAATCTTGCCCCCTAAATGAAAATCCTCGCTCTGTCTCTGGGTACAGGTTGGAGTACTCGTTCAGGGCCTAGAATAGCTCTAGTCGGCTTGGAGCCACTTCTTGTTGGTCAGATTTGTGCATATTTGGGTAAGGCTTATGCATTCGTGAGACTGAATATCTGCAAATGTTTGCCAAGAAAGTGGACACAATTAATGTCACGGTGAATGCTGTCAGGTTTCACATAATTTCCAAAATTGTTGGCAGCCTCTAATATACGCCAGTCGTGTGGCAGATTGTGAATAGAAAATAAAAACTTTTATCGACATTTAAGCGAAGGGGCGTGGAACGTAGCAGTTCGCATAAATCGAAGTAGTGACTGGAGAGTTTTTCCATGACCAAAGTGGCTACATTAAATAGTGAGCAGTGCATGTGCATTGAAAAATGGGTTCATAATCCAAGAATGTCGTGCTGCTAGTGGCTAGCAGAGGGTGCATAACTATATTTCGTTCCATCTCAGTGGGAGGCTCCAAGAGTATTGATGTGATCAATCGCTTTTCCCTTTGCAGCAAATGTAAAGCACCTAGGAAGAGATTGAGTTCTCTGAGGGCGCTTTATCAAGTGCATTATTATTATTATTATTATTATTATTATTAATGGACAAAGATCATCCGAGGAACCTCTGAAATATGGGGTACCTCAGGGCTCTTTGCGTGGTCCCGTTGTTTTCACGGTTTATACTCTCCCTCTAGCCGATGTGATTGTCAGGCACAATCTAGGCTTTCACTTCTATGCAGATGACACTCAGTTGTACCTTTGCTTTGATTTCTCCCAGCCCCTTGCATGTCGAATTCTCGAAACTCCCGTACTGCATGTATTGATGACATCCTCACATGGATGACAGCAAACTTTCTTAAATTGAATGATGATACAACTTACTGGTTATGGGCAACCAAAACCAACTTACTGGTTATGGGCAAACCTAGTGTGGTTCAGAAATTGGAAAGTTTAACGGTCACAATCGACTCTGCCAGCATATCTCCTGTTGAATCTGCACGAAAACTAGATGCCTTGTTCCAAAGTGACCTTCATTAGACTACCACATCAGCTGACAAGTCTCTATCCTTTCAGCTGCATAACATTGCTAAATTTTGGGCTTGTTTAGACAGGGATACTACATGTAATTGGTCCATGCATTTGTGACGTCCCGGCTTGACTTCTGTAACTTACTGTTTGCTGGCCTACCGGCATGTGCAATCAGGCGATTACAGCTGGTGCAAAGCTCCGCAGCTAGGCTTGTCTGTTGTGAGCGTTGCAGTTGCCACATCACACCACTTTTCGCCGACCTGCACTGGCTACCAGTCAAGCAACGCATTAACTTCAAGGTTCTGTCACTCACTTTTAGGTCCATTTATTCTTTGGCTCCTACCTACTTACCAGATCTACTCCCCCACCAGGCTAAGCATCATACCACCCATTTTTCTGAATCTAATCATTTACCTATACCTCGTATGAACCTCAAATCCTTTGGAGATCTATGCTCCCAAAGCTGGAGCTCACTTCCGACTGGCGTCACGAGATTCCCCGACTGATCACATTTAAAAAGAACTAAAAGCACATTTATTTATCGCATCATTATGTGGATCCATGTGATTCATCCCGTATGTGCTTATGGGGGGACTGTGCATGCTACCACTAACCAAATTTGCTTGCTGACCCTGTGCATATCACCTCTTAACCATGTTATGCTTGCTGTCATTGAGCATGCTACCACTAACCATTCGATATTGCTTCCTTTTCAGTAAATGTAAAGTGCCTAGAAAGAGATTGAGTTCTCTAATGGTCCTATGACAAATGTATTATTATTATTATTATAAACGTTCTTGGATTCCTTCGCCTAGCAGATCTAATGGGCCTAAACCCAAGAGAGGCATGCAAGTGTGGCTGATGGCCATCGTTTTACTCGTGTCACACGGAGGCATGTAGAGTGAGGCCCTCCAAGGTTTACATCATTGGTGCCAACACTCATCGCGCTGTATCACTTTTCTTGTAGCTCACCCTGACGGCACTGCATTCCCCCTAGCAATTAAGAAAGTGTGATTACGTGCTACTCTACTGACCTTGCCTTACTCTCCCGATGGCTGCCTGAAATCCCAGGAGATCGGCCGAGATATGCGTCCCGCATGGCTCTGCAGTTCTTGCCCATAGCGTTCAACTTAAACAGTTCGTCTCACGGTGTTGCCATCTGCAGACATTAGAGAACCGTCTGGTTTTCTTTAGCGCTTTTAGTGAGCTCCCAGCTTGCATGCACGCCTGCTCGTGATCTCTCTTTTCTCAGTGGGCACTCTTTGCTTTCATCTCATGCTCACAGTCTTGCTCTCTAGGGTATTTCAGTCCTTGCGTACTCTTTCACGCTCGGCCATATCTCTCTTCGTGCTCCTCTCTCTCTCTCCCTCTCTGTCTTTCAAACGATCATTATTTATTATCATTATTTACTCAACAATCATCATTATTTACTTAACAATTGTGCACGTTAAGCATGTGAAAAGCACAATTTTTTAGTTTTCGAGCCTGCAAGGTTAGCAATCCACGGATGTCCTCTAGAGGATGGTGTTGCAGCTTGATATCAACTGCATTGAAGCATTCATTCGTTTTTGGACTGCTAGTCTTTGTGTACCGGCCTTTCTGGCTGCTGGGTACTGTTTGCTGCAGACACTAACTACAGCCTTGATGTACATGCTGTACCCCACATTGCATAAAAAATCCTTGCAGTATTGCTGTTGCTGCTGCTCTGGGTTCATTCAGGTTTAAATTCGAGGATTTTCTGTGACGCCAGGCATGCTAAAGTTTTGCAAAGCATGCAAACACATTTATATGGCCTTATTGATTCAGCACTGTCAGCATTCCGTGACGTTGCCTCTGCAGTGTATTTTGCCCATCGTTTCATACCTACACGTGACCGATCCTGAAATGCTGGTAGCAGGCAAGCATAAGTGTTATCCTTGTGCCATGTACGTGGCAGTGCACTGAAATAGGCACTGGTTGATGCTGTCAATGTTGAGCAACCCCGGAAGATTACTTGAGAAAAATGGCAAATCTGCCAGCTAAAATGATTTAATCTTAGTGCTTTTTGAAACAAGCCAGACTACCAGTTCTGTCCAAGGTCCAAGGGCATGCTCTTGAATAAGTAGCTACTCGGTTGCCCCAGTTCCCCAGATGCTCTGATGCTCTTCGGCTTTTGTTCCTTGCTCTGATGAGCACTGAGAATTGGTGGGTGCAAGGATTGTGTGTGGCTGGGTACTCATGCACCCTTATTTTCCATTATCGTGTACCATTAGCACTCGGCAGTGTGCTTCACCTTCTTGAATCTTGTCTCCTTTTGTAATCAAGTTCAGGGAGCCTTCTAGAGTGTCCGCGTTCAGTTGGTAGGGAATCAGTAAGAGGTACTGCACTGTTTTTGCCGGGCACACATTTGAACTGTTTTTTTGCCCATAGTTCAGTGTGCTTGGACCGTGATATTTTCCCTATTTGTCGTATACATAAGGGGCCAATAAGTATTTTGACTTTTTCATAGACCATCGGATTTCACAGAGCTTAGGCTGCAGATGTTTGTTTCACAGCGATTGGTCACGGAAAACCATGGGCAGCTATCTCAGGACCGTGTCCGTTGGTGGAGAAAGGTAACCTCGCCGTAGTTGCTTTCGTCCAGTGAGTAGAGAACGACGATGGCTCGCAGCTTCGACAAGTGCCTCAATCCATATATTTTCTTGTTATGGAGGCACTTGTGAAGGATGTCGTTAGTGTTGGACATATCAATTGTAGTTTGCCTCCAATCCTGAAGCTATTCAAGTTACTCAGAGAGGTGAAGATGGCCTCTTCACTATTGAGTATAAAAGCGACTGGATCTGTCTGGTTCTCGAGGACATGAAGTACAAAGGAAAATTCGAACACCCAGTGGATGCGACCGGAAATTCGTTACAGGTATGTTTGAGCTTGCTTTCAGTTCTTCAATTCTCCCATGCTTGCTGTTTCGTTTTAACCATCGGTGCGTTTTTCTTTGGCAAAGCTAACCTACTGGCTGAGATTGTGCTGATTGGAATGGCAACTTTGACATCGGGTTGAGTGAATGCTAGCTGCGCTTAGCATGGAAGTGACAGACGACAAAAAACGGGGCGATAGCATGCCGGCCCGAGCGAGTTCGAAATAAAGAATAAATTTAAATCAGATAAATTTGATTAAATCAATAAATTGATAAGATTGATAATTGATAATATCAATTTATTTATTTTCTTCAAATATCAATCAATCTAAATAAAGGTTTTCTAAAAGGTTTTAGTCCGTTACAGGGTGCCAAGGCCTCAGCCAATAAGTCGACCTTTAAGCAAACCCGTCTGTAGCAGTTATTCCATTTATCACTCACCAAAGTACCTCAGATGATGGCATATTGTAAGGTATAGGGAATCTTCTGCAATTTTTACCAAACGACATCATCTGTCCTGCTTTCGACTGTAGCACATTCTTTTCAGCCTTCCTGAACTGCTACATCTATGCTACTCACCACCTCGACTGCCCTCCCTCTTGACTCAGCTATACGTCTCATGTTCTTTTTGTTGCATTAGATAAAGTCTGTTGGCAATCTTATGGCCACCACAAGTGGCTTAAGCTTCGAGTGCTCTATTGAACATTCTCCAGCATAATGCTCACTTAATCTTTGCGGCTTTGTGGGGTTACAGATGGAGATACATTAGATTAGATTAGCCTTCCTCACGATCCGAAATTTGCATGTTTCGAAGGTGGCAGCCAAGAGAACCTGACCTGAGCCAAGAGGCTGCCCCCTGGTTTCTAGAAGCTTCTAGAAGCCAGCTGGCTACCAAGCTTCCCGGGGCGACCACGCTTAAAGAGCGGTCATTGAATCTGGCAAAGTTTGGCAACTGGTCTTTTGAGAACCTTACACCAGTAATATCTGGAAGCAGTAGTGGAGCCAAGGGCGGGGAGCATAATGATAATAATAATAATGCACTTGATAAAGCGCCCTCAGAGAACTCAATCTCTCTCTCTAGGCGCTTTACATTTGCTGCAAAGGGAAATGCAATTGAATGGTGAGTAAGATCAGGCATTTGCCCCCTCCTGCTGTAGGGGCAGCAGGCTGTGCTGTGCTCTTTATTCATATGCCCTCGACCTTCACCAACGAAGAATTTATGTCTTAATATACCAGTCAATGAGCAACTGTCGAGTTCGTGTCGAGTAAACGCTAATGATTTTTCGACATAATTTTTCATTAGTTGCCAGGCAGCTAGCCCCGCCCAGTTGAAAGTCTTGAAGATCTTGTCCCTTGCATAAAACTTTTGTAAGTCTTCCCCTTAGATAGATGATAATCCTGGCTCCACCACTGTCTGCAGGGATACCGAACCTTTGATCTGGTTTAACTGAATATTTGACTGCGACTGCCAACAGCATGTTGTTTAAGTAAACCTTTTAAAGATGTGGGTCATGATGGACACTGATGCTTGTATTGGAACAAGCAGCAAGCAAGAGCAGTGAGCAAGGTTTCTGAGTGATGTAGACTGGCTAAATGCTTGCACAAGCAGATGCAGACGCCGACGCATCTTGCTTCTGCAAAGAAAATCCGACGCCTGGGCTGGTGTCTAACGTAGCCTCCTACGTCGGTAATGATGGAATCGTGATAGGACAAGGAGACGAGTTGAGATCAATGTAGCACCGTTAACCTCTTCCATCGCAGCTTGCTTTTCTAGGACTTAATTGGTCAGAAATCAAGAAGTGAATGACCTTGATTTCTCTCCTTCTGTTGCCTTCTAGCTGGCAGTCGGCAGCATGGTGCCAGGGCCATTCGGCCTGTATTATATGCTTCTTTTACTCCGTCAAGCACATTTCGGTTTTAAGTATGGATTGCTTGCCAACTGTTGTTAAGGCAACTACAGATGGCTATGGCTTGTCAGGCCCATACTGCCTTCTCTGCTGGATCTACGTTTTGCTTACTGAAACCATTACCGGACCGTGCAAAGCTGCATGCGACCCTGTCATCTGTTTTTAGGCTTTTAGTGGCAAGCAGCCGTGCGTACCACATTTGATTGACGTTTCGTGTCGAGTGGAGGTGGCAATGCTGGCTTACTTGGCAGATGCTTACACAGAAGTCACTGAGGCTCACGCCGAGGCTGTCAGCCGCCAGGTAGCTCTTTTAGCCACAGCATTTCGTGCCATAATGTATGGTTGATGCCCTTGTAAACTGTATGTGGGGATGGAACCATGCTTGTCTCTATGGGTTGCTAGTTATTAAAGTTCAGGCTTGAAGCCCTATACCGTATTTACAGATCGTTTTACCTTTACAACCTGATGACTTGAAAGCCAGCAGGAGTTGATTGTCACGAGGTTCTGCATTTCTCTTGAAAGTTGCTGAACTATATCTTGAGTTATCTTGTGCCGATACTGAATGTGATCGTAATAAATACGCGTATCTCCTTTAGGAAGGCATGGATTAACCCGGATCTCTTACGGTGATTCTAGATGAGCGATATTTAAAGTATTTTCCACTCGTGTGCAGTTGTCGGCATTACTCCTGGACTCCCGGTGCACTTTCTCGGCATGCATACCCTCTTGTCCACACCGGTTTTCACCCGATTGACCAGAAAGAAGAAATAGAAAGGGCCGAAATGTCGTTTGCATCTTGCACACTCCCACTTGCACTGAAAAGACTTGCCACTGTTTGTCCGATCCTTCAGCTAATGGATATGGGGGTTTTTAGAAGCTGAGCCCCCTCGATAAAAGCCAGTCGCTAGGCAGCTGCCCGAGAAAACATTTATCGTCTCGAAGACTTTTTGAGAACCGCTCGGGTTATTGGTCCACGATCCTGTTGGTAGTTGTAGGAAAGACTCGAGTATGTGTTAAGTTACTTCGATGACCCTCCATGAATATAAGTGGTTGAGGTCGCTTTGGAAACCTGAACCATTTTATCTATGCCGGGTTCGGGCTCCTTTTATCGCATCTAAAAGTTGTTTGCTTTTTGGCGTTTCACTTGATGTGGGTTTGCTTGTTTGTGGACCAATGATTGATATGCAGCTGTGGGTGTTGATGAGCTAGCTATCATTGGTGCGAAAATTAAGCATAAGCAGGTCGTACAAACGTGTGGATCTGTTCTGCCAGTCGCACCAACTCAACATTTATAGCAGTGCTAGACCTCGCTGTCTGCTGATCTGGAGTGGCAGGGCTAGGATGTCAAATCGCGACTTGCGAATTCCAAGAAGCCGCATCAAATACACTCAGGTATGGGCAAATAGCAGAATACAACGATAACCTATGTTGTCCGTGTGTGAGACATGAATACAAGTGCCTGCAGTCTTATCTAGCCCGCTGATCCATTCTCAGATAGTTCCACAATAGACCTGTATAGCTTTCGATGTTTCTATCCAATGAACTTTTAAAAAGTAACTGCCTCGATCCGTTATTTTATTCCTTTTGATGAAAATCTGAATTTCATAACTTTTTTGCTTTGAAGATATCAATAGATGGTTAAGTGTTGGTTAGTCGTGACCGAGTAATAATAATAATAATGCACTTGATTAAGCACCCTCAGAGAACTCAATCTCTTTCTAGGCACTTAGAGTATGACTATGACTACTATATTTGAGTATGACCGGTTTGTGTTTCACTATGAATGCCATTCATAATAAGGATAATAATACATTTTTTATAACACCCCCAGAGTACCATTATTCTGCCTGGTGGGATCCTTTAAGGACCACTGGATTTCGCCCAATATAAATCATGAAAATGGTGGCAACAAAATGCCCTGAAATGTAGTACGGGCTGTTCTGGTGTGCCCACGTAGGTCATTTGTGATTTTTCTTTGCAAATGCATTCTCGTCGGCGACGAGCAGGTCGTATCGCTAGCTCACTTTATTCTGATAGCAAGCTTCGTCATTCAAAGGGATTTATTTAAGGTGCTTTATCAAGTGAATTATTATTATTATTTATATTTGAAATTGGCTTGTAAAACTTAACATCATCGTTGCATGCAGGATGTCTGTGCTAGTGCAGTCAGTTGTTTGAATGGGATCGCTTAAGATTGCTGCTTTATTACACTCATGATTAACCTTTCAGCCCATGGGTAAATATGACTTTATAAAGCTCTGTGAACCCTCTGCCATGTTGACTCCTTTGTGTGCATGTACCTGCTTACTCTGCGCCTGCTGCTTTCGGGATGTTACCACCAAACATTTTGTAATGCTTTATATGCAGCATCTGTAAAGTGCCTAGAGAGATTCAGTTCTCTCAGGATGCTATACAAATGTATTATTATTATTGTTATTGTTATTATTAATTGTTTTAGGATATCAGCTTGCACCCCCGATTGGCTCCTTACAAAGTAAGAATTATTGGTGTAGTTGCCAATTGCTCACCTGAGCTACTGGAAGTTGGCAAGTATCTTACGAGGGAGCTAAGGCTGGCTGGTGTGATGACCCTGCTTCACATGGGACAGATGTCTGACGATCCAGCCACTAAATCACGGTAAGGAAAGTCATTTAGAGGTCAAATACTAGCTCTTGTTTAATTGCTGTCAAACTTTATCGATTTATGGATCTCGTTATGGGCATCCTTACCAGTGTAATAATAATAATAATAATGCACTTGATAAAGCGACCTCAGAGAACTCAATCTCTTCCTAGGCGCTTTACATTTGCTGCAAAGGGAAACACGATTGAATGGTGAGTAATATCATGCTTGATAAACAACATGAACAACGTGGTTAAGGGTGACATGCACAGGGTAAGCATGCAAATGTGGTTAGTGGCAGCATGCACAGTGTCAGCATGCACAAGCACATGAAGGACGAATCACAGGGTCCCACTACATGCTGTCCTAAATAGGTGTTTTTAAGTTCTTTTTAAATGTGGTCAAATCAGGGGATGTTCTGACGCGGAAGTCGGGAGTGAGTTCCAGGCTTTGGGAGATACGAACTAAATGCACGGTCTCCAAAGGATTTGAGGTTTGTACGAGGTATTGGGAAACTGTTGGATTTCGAAAAGCGGGTGGTACGATGCTTGGCCTGGTAGGGGAGTAAATCTGAGAGATAGGCTGGAGCCAAAGAATGAAGGGACCTAAAAGTGAGCCAGAAAACCTTGAAGTCGATCCGTTGCTTGACTGGTAGCCAGTGGAGGTCGGTGAGAAGTGGTGTAATGTGGCAAGTGCGACGCTCACGACAGACAAGCCTAGCTGCGGAGTTTTGCACCAGCTGGAATCGCCTGATAATAATATTGCACTTCACACATGCTGGTAGGCCAGTAAGCAGTGAGTTGCAGAAGTCGAGACGGGATGTCACGAATGCATGGACTAACTTGGCCGTGGTATCCATATCTAAACAAGCCCGAATTTTAGCAATGTTATGAAGCTAAAAATAGGCAGATTTGACTGTGGCGCTGATATGGTCGTGTAACGAGAGGTCGTTTTGGAAAATGACACCAAGATTTGGAGCTGATTCAACAGGAGATATGCTGGCAGAGCCAATTTTGAGCGTCAGCCTTTCCAATTTCTGAATCACACTGGGTTTGCCCATGACTAGTAAGTTAGTTTTATCATCGTTTAGTTTCAGAAAATTTGCTGCTATTCATGTGCGGATGTCATCAATACATGCAGCAAGTGAGTTGAGAGAATTTGAGGTGCTCGAATGCTGAGATGGATCAAAGCAAAGGTTCAACTGAGTGTCATCCACATAGAAGTGAAAGCCTAGATTGTGCTTGGCAATCGCATCAGCAAGAGGGAGAGTATAAACCGTGAAAAGAACCGGACCTAGCACGGAACCCTGAGGTACCCCATATTTCAGAGGTACCTCGAATGATCTTTGTCCATTCACGTCAATACTCTGGAGTCTCCCTCTGAGATAGGACCTGAACCATTGCAGACCAGTGCCAGTGATGCCCAGACGAGATGAGAGGCGCTCTAGAAGAACTTGGTGATCGATAGTATCAAAAGCTGCCGAGAGATCGTGCAAAACAAGCAGAGCTACTCTACCCATGCCCAAGTAGGTCATTGGTCACCCTAAGCAATGCTGATTCTGTGGAGTGATTAGCTCTAAAGCCAGACTGGAACTTACTAGCAAGGTTTGAAGTTTCAATATATGAGTTCTGTTGGTTCGCCACGATGTTGGTGTGTTTGCACTACCGATATTAGTCCGCCAGTGATGCCCATGCGAGATCAGAGGCGCTCTAGAAGAACTTTGTGATTGGGGATCACTTGTGTTCTTTTAGCTTCCGAGTTCTGCCCTGTAATAATGTGCAATAACTAAGTAACAACAAGTTAACTAAGTAACAAGTGCAATTACTAAAGTTTCCTGACGTATTCTTTCCCCCATTAAGCTTTCCGGTAGCTTCATGCTGTTTACCAAAGGTTGCAGGTTTGTTCCTTGTCAGAGGCGGGAATTCGCTGGCTTGCGGATCTTGTATTTTGAAACTGGTGACCGATCGTTTATATTCGCCTTGCATTCCTAACTGACTGTTGCTTGATGCCTTCTTGCTCTCGTGCTCATTTTTGGTGTGCATTCCTTTGCCGGCCTGACCAATAGGACAAGAGTGCTTCTGAAATTGCAGACTTGTGGAGGAGATGCTAGATGTAGCTGGAACTGCGGGAGCCCGGTTTGGTAGGGGAACCTGATCCAACCTTCTACTAGCCAGAGGTTTATTTGAAGTCTGCGTAGCAGCTGAAGGGTGTCTGGCTTTGCCTTCGGATGAGTTCGAGCAACTGTGGGTGTGGTTAGCTCGCCCTTGCTGGTCTCTATATGGCTGCTGAGGGGTACGGACACCCTCCTCCGGACTCACCCCCCCCCCCGACATTCCCTCCCTGAGGTGGGACATTTCCTCCCCTCCCGTATGGAAATGCCATGATATAAACTGTCTCGTTTACATATCTTGTAACAATACTGTATATTATGTAATATATAACATACTCCCACACTATAGTCATTAGAAATGTGGTCGCTGCAGCCCTGCTTTTTGGCAGACCACCAAGCAGCCTCGAGCGTGTAGCAGTATCCTCGGCCGACGGCGCCCCTCCCGACATCGGCACCACCGGCTACAGCCCGTCGCAGTCGTTGCTGCACCGGGCGTCGCTAGTCGACTGTCGCCGCCGACGCCTCAGCCGTCGGTCGTGCTATCGAGTCTCTGTTTATACTGAGTTGGTTTTATTTCAGTAGATCATGAACTTCATTTGATCATGTGTGTGTATATATATATATATATATATACATACACACACACACACACACACACACACACACACACACACACACACACACACACACACACACACACACATATATATATATAGCGATATAACAAGCACTGCATGACCGTCCAGGAAAGAAGGGAAAGTTATAGCTATTTTGCCCTAAAATTGAGGTATAAAGTCCGAGCTTAGACGTCATCGAGGAAGCAGGTAGTATTGCCGACCAATGATTTCCAAACGCCGGTGCACAGCTGTGTGGAAAACAAATAACGAACGATTGATCCTCTGCTGGCTGGGTTTGAGGCTGATGCTGTTTGCCAACGATCGGAAGCAGTACCCATGCTTCGACTGCTGGTGTTCTTTTTCGAGACCATAGTAGTGTTCGGATGGCATTCAGGTTACATTGTTAACGTAGGAAACTTCTGATTTGTAGAATTATTTATTAGACAAACTGGCAAGAAGTACTGTATCGTGTTTTGTGCCTTCTTCACCTATGCGAGGTAAGTTGTGGAATATCGGGATGGCCCTGTCTCCGAAATGCACCAAAACTAGGCATAGTTAGCAAACTTTCAGCTTGTACGGCAACTCTTTGCAGTGTTACGATTAGGAAATGTGATTTTGAGAGACAAGACAGCCAGTACTATGGCTCACAGCATGTTTTGCACACTTCCCTACCCAAGCTTTGTACATCAAGCCACGGCTACGGTTAGAATCATCTAGCGATTTTTGGAAATGTGTAGGCAGACTGTTTTGGGTTCCCCTATATTATATCGGATGCATACCAAAAAGGCAAAAATTACACAAAAATAAGATCACTCGTAAGTTCATCTGCTAAAAGCTTCACTTGAACTGGTTTTAAAGTAATATTGTTATCTTAAAGGGGTTCGGAAGAACCGCTATGGCTAGAGCCTAGGTTTTAGCAGCCAGGGGTGATGTGCTCGCTCTTCACGACTTGGTCCTGTGCTGGGCGATCCATTATTCCGTAGTGCAAGCGGCCGTGGTAGCCGTCAAAGCTCTTCTGCTCCTATATAAATGAGGCTGATGAGTCAGCTAATGTTTTTAATTTTAGAAAATGCACACATGATTCAACTGCTAGTAGTAGTAGTGCTTCTGGTTGTTTGTAAGCAACAGGAGCCTCAAAAGCTAGCCATAATCAGGGACTATATCTTATTTGTTTTACATTCACTTGTTTGCCAGTAAATGGCAGTCACTAATCCAGAAGCAGGTCTGAACTTGGGCTTCATTTCAAAATAGTGCAATATAGTGACATTTTTCTGTTTGTTCCTTGACGATGGTCATGCATTGCTTGTTCACTTTAGTTTTTTGAGTTACGCACATAGTCTCCATTGCTATTTGCAGGTTTGATGGGGATATTAAGCTTTGCATTTGCAAAGATTCGGCTGAAATCGGCAAGTGTAGGGTGGGACGAACGTAATGGCCGCTAATGTAGATGCATCTGCTCTTGGTTTGTCGATTCCAAGATTGTTAATAGTTTTGCATTTTTATGGGATGGTCCTTCAAAAACTCGGGAGTGTCGGCCCGGGCAAGATATGCAGTGGAAGTAACACCGTGGGGTTCTCTGCTGCCGATTATGCAACATGCCGCTCGCAACACTCCCTTCTCTTTGCTGTTACTAGTCACCAGCAGGCAAAAAGGCAAAAATTACAACCAGGCAAAAAGTACACCCAAAAATAAGAACTCACTCGTAAGTTCATCTGCTAAAACCAGCTAGCTTTTATAGTTTGGTTGAAACTAAAATCTTGCGTGGTCATTCAGACCGGCCATTCATCGAATGTGACAAGTGATTCTTCTGGTGGCAAATTGTTGGACAAGACATCATTTTGTACTGCTGAATGGAGTGTGTGAAGCCACTAGTGGTAAAGAAATCTGTCAAGTATACTTGTTTTATTAAGGTTAATTGATCTCGCATCCCTACGGGTAATGTGGAGAGGGTACAAGAAGGCATAAATGAGTGCTACCCTTTTTGCCGAATGGTTGCATGATTTTGACAGTAGAGCGGCTTGATAAACGGTGTGCTCTTGTCTTTGTGTATAATTGTCTCTTTCTTCTAAAGGATGTTGATCCTGACGAATGCGAAGCTAATCTTTTTTTCTAGTAAACACAACGCCTCTAAACTTCAACTTGTAGATGAGGAAGTCGTTAAGAACCTGAAAAGGTGCAAACGCCTTCTGGAACATTGATTGTGATCAATTGACGATGCTAGTGAGGTTTCCTCTTTCTCAGCTGCCTAACTAACCTGTCGAAGTGCTGGACTGCAGTAATCAGCCAGCTCCGTGAAAGCCATCACCTCTCGCACTGTTGGTAGTTGTATTTGTCAAGCTGGTTTCCTGTTTTCCCTACTGTGAGGTGACTACGCTATCGTACCGAACCACTTACGGATCTAGATCCGTAGCCTCATCTCATACCGAATCGTTTACGAATTTAAATAATCACATTGAAGGCGTTTGCATTCCATTGTGTCTTTGGGATCTCCCCTCTCTTCAGAAAGACTTCCAGTGACTTGTGTGCTCTGTGCTAAAGAGCGGCTCTCTGGCTCATGCAGCTCCACACTCCGGTCACTACTTGGTGAATGAAATGCAAACGGTTGCAACCGGCTTCCCAGAGATATCATCTTCGTTACGAATTCATGTCAGCCTTGGTTCATTAATTAAGCAAAGGTAGTTCGAGCATTGGGTGCTCCAAATCCAAATTTAAATGACCTCTTACACGAGTTTGCAAGTGCAGGGGAGTTTTCTAACAAATACCACGATGGCATTCAAAAGTGTGGCTAGGCAGCCTACAGTTACTATTAAGCAGCGGTCGAATGGTTTTGCTTTGTGTCAAAATATTAATAGTCCCTGCAATTGTTTTCACTAATTAAGAATTAATGTCTTGGCTTTTGCTAGCATGCAGCAGGGGCAGTTGACTATAAGAAGCCGTGGTTGTGAGCCCCCTGTGCTCTTTCAGCTTATTAAGAGGATGCCGCTCATCCGGCCTCATTGCAGCCTTTGGCTCATGCGACCAATAGCCACACGGACACATGCTACGTCTTGATCCTCTTTCGATGTGCTGCTGCAATTAGCACTCTTAAGGCAGGGTGTAGGGCGGGTTTGAACAGCTATACTCTTTGGCAGCACCATCGCCGAAAGATGCTAAACTATTTAGCGCACTCAAGAGAAACCCAGTCAGAACTGGGCCACTCGATGGGTAACCGGACGATTCGGTGCCGGACAATTCGTCGTGGATAATTCGGGACCAAAAAAGGGTAATTCGGAGTGGACAATTCGGAGCAGACAATTTGCAATGTATTTATTTTTTATATTTTAAATGCAGTATAAACACACTTTCAATTAGTGAGTACATAGTTTTGAAACCTAGACGCTTTCAATTAACCAAGACATTTAATTACACAACAAGTGAGTACATAGTAGCTAGGGGGATCAGTGTATATAAGCATGACTTAAAAGGTCAGTGGACAGACACCTTTGGAACTTTAAACTTGCAAGTCCAACATCATAGTCTGTGAGACATTATGGATTGTAGTTAGTTATTTCGATAGTTTTAGTTTTTGTTTTCTATTTAAATTATAACTATCCTATGCATAAATAGGTAAAGAGACTCATAGAAATGGCTTTAGGATTTGTAGAATCAGAGAAAGGAAAACGAATGCTGGTTTACGAAGCTTACCTTTATCACATGGAAAGAAAATCTGAACAGAAAGAGATATGGAGATGCTGCGATCGTTCCTGCAAAGGTCGCTGTCATACAGCGAATGGAGTGATAATGAAACCGCCTTCTCAACATTCGCACGAAGCATCTACTGGTCAACTAGAAACAACTCGAGTCCGATCAACCGTTAAACGACGTGCAGAAGAAACAGAAGAACCAGCAAGAGTGATTGTCCATGCAGCAATGGAAAATTTGAGTCCAGCAGCACAAGCAACTGTACCAAAAACCGAAACGATCAAACGCAACATCAGAAGATATCGTCAGCTTCCACCTCAGGTCAACAGTAATCTTCCAGCTGAACTTAAGTTTACGACGGAATGGTCGACCTTTCCTGCGACATTATATTGACTTTAAATTGTTCGCAGCGGCGGAAGATCTTCAACTCCTTAGTGGATGCAGAGAGCGGTTAGCCGATGGAACTTTTAAAGTGAGTCCAGCTGAATATACACAACTGTACACTATTCATGGAACACGTGATGGCATCAACATTCCATGCGTCTTCGCCTTGCTGCCAAATAAAACGGAAACTACTTACACAGCTTTGTGTTGATGAAATTGAAAGAGATTGAACCTCGATTACAACCACACACCGTCATAACCGACTTCGAAAAAGCAGCAATGAATGCGTTCACAAGCGTCTTCCAGCCACAGATTCACGGCTGCCATTTCCATTTTGGACTATGCATCTGGCGTAAAGTTCAAGAATATGAATACGCAGGGAGATACAACACGGAACCCGAATATGCGATGCACATCCGAATGCTGGTCGCTCTGGCTTACGTTCCAAGCAACGATAAAGTTCGTGTTTATGAAGAACTGATAGAGCTCGATTCATTTCCAGAAGTTGACCAACTACTAAACTACTTCGAAGACACTTTCATTGGAAGACGACGACGACAACGAGCTGTTGCTCTGTTTTATCTGGGATTGCTACCAAGCTGTGCGTGACGATACTTCTCGAACTAACATCGCAGTGGAAGGATGGCACAGTGCATTTGCACGGTCAGTACAAATTGCTCACCCAACTCTGCCGAGGTTGATGATAAAACTTCAGAAGGAACAGAACACAAGTCAACTGGTCGTCGAACGTCTACTTGCTGGTGAAGATCTTCTGAGGATAAAGAAAATATCGAGACCTGGATCGTCGATTGAGCACGGTTGTGTTAGATTACGAAAATTGTTCATCAATTGATTACTTGCGGGATGTAGTCACAACATTAATTTAATGGATTAACATTTCATATACTGGTAACATTTAAAAAATGTGATTTTGTGCAATAGTTTCTGGTATTTGCTATGACTTTTTTGTAGTAAGCTAAATAAACTTTACTTTATACGATATTATAGTTCTATTAAACATGATTAATGAAAAAATTCGTTTACATTTCAAATAGAATAAATAAATAGAATAAATATCCTGCTCCGAATTGTCCGCTCCGAATTATCCGCGACGAATTGTCCTGCGCCGAATTGCCCTAGAACCGCTTGACGGGCTCTCCCCCCCCCCACTGCAACTAGCTCACCTCAAGCGCACTACCCCTCCCGCCAGAGATGACCTTAAAGCTGCTTCCTTAAGCCGAAGGTGCGCAGCAGCCGCTGCCATGCAGTGCCTCTGTAGTCACGCCATGACTTTCGGTAGCCTTTCTCAAAACAAAAAAATGCCTTCTCGAAAGAAAGACACTCGAATTAAGTGCACCGAAGGTGAATTAAGCGCCTTAATTCGCCTTCGGTGCATGTCTATGTCTGGGTGTGCTCTTCATTCAGCTCCACTCTCACGATAGTTCGTGTACTCCACTCTAGAACAGCCTGAAGAGGAAGTGATAGGGGGAGGGAGGAAAGGAGGAGGAGGAGAGAAGTGACTACCGGTGGCCGGAGAAATGCCGTGGGGGGGCACACATTGGCATCGGAGGCGTGGCATGCTGAAGGGGGCTCAGGCACTGTAAAAAAAAATGGTTTCACCTCACTTCTGGATACTGAAGGCTGAGGCTATGTGGCAAGAGCGAAGCCCTGCAGACGTCTCGTCGTCTGTCTGTAACGAAATTGGCGTACGTACGCCTTTGGCAGGGCTTGGCATGTTCAGCCCGTTTGAAATGCATGAAATATGCCAGCAGCCAAAATCCTCAGGAGAATCACATCGAGGCTGCAAACTACTGCCGACGTGATGCCTGCCCGACTAGCATCAAGACGAAGCTCGATCGCCAAGGATCCAGTGTGCAAGTGCGAAAGTGTCCACGCATACTGTGGATTTTAGCCTAGCAGTATTCTGCTGGCACATTCAGACCCGGGTCGTCAGCTCGAGTCCATCAAGAGGTTTTTTTTCTTTCC
Source organism: Cristatella mucedo (assembly GCA_009760855.2). Lineage (NCBI taxonomy): Eukaryota > Metazoa > Bryozoa > Phylactolaemata > Cristatellidae > Cristatella > Cristatella mucedo. The sequence goes on along the minus strand of WPIO01000046.1, from coordinate 2,441,035 downwards.
TGCTGCAATCCGGGAAAGCTGCTGAGGCCAGTCTGCATTCATCGGAGCAAGACTGCGGAAGCTCTTCTGTGAAAGCCCGGTCTGGGGGATTTTGGCTGTTGATTTGTCAACTAGTATGAGTCGATGTCTGAGTAGTTTGCTATTGCAGTGAAGTGCAAAGTCTGTGCTCGAGTAACTGGAAGCATCGTTATGCCCTGTGCCAATGAACTTCGGTAGAGGGGAGGAGGACAGTTTGCTATTGTCTGTGCTTGCCACCGCCGCCGCCGTGCGCCCGACTCGGCGCTACTAGGCACGCCTGGGCACCTCACCCACCCCCATCCCCCCATTGGCCGGTGAGGCGAGGTTTGTGCATAAGGGAGGTGGGGGATGGCCAAGAATTAAGTTATAGTGCTGTCAATGAAAGTGCCACCTGCGATGTGCTGCACCTTGGTAGTGGCCTCTGGCCCTACAGGCGCTGATGGGTCAGTCATTGTCGGCGGGGGGGGGGGGGGGGGGGGGGGGGTGGGGAGTGGGCGTGGAGGGGTTCTTGGTCACCTCAGCCAGCCACACGGCACTTCCACTCTGGTTTGTTATGCTTGGTGGTTAGCTTCATACCCTCCATAGCCCTTCAGGTGATCTGATGATTCATGATGTCTTTTTGAGCTTGGATGTCAGAAAATGACTGCACCCTCTGTACTTGACAAGCAGTGTCACTGTTAGCCTGGCCTTTTACGTTGCAGAGATCTGGAACTCTCTGTCCCAATCACAGTCGAGCTCGGCCATGAAGTGCTGTCCACCGGTCTCATCACTCTTCGTTTGAGCAAGACCTCTGTGGCGGTAAGCAGCTAGTAATTGAGATGACGCATTTACTGAGCAGCTTTTCATTTGATTAGAGTCGAGCTGAAATGTGACACCTATTGAACCAGGATGGCCTGCTGAAGAGGGCTTGAGTCCGTGCCAAGGTAATGATAGCGGCCTGAGAATCGTCGTGCCAGAGGTGGCTTGGCCAACCAATGGCCTGTAACTTCCAGAGACGATTTTGACTGTGCAGAGGCCATGCTGTTTTCACCAGCTCCATTGTGGGGATGTTTCAAGACGTCCATTAGCTTTCTGAAATCCCAGGCTGTTGCTCTGTGAGTCGGCAGTTGAGTAACTAGGTCATGCTGATAGACAGCAATGCCATCTATGCGATTTTTGTTGGCTGTGCCCACCGCCTTGGTAACAGCACTGTGGGAAGTGGGGTGCAGACGAATCCGCATGCCATTCCATAAATGTGCTTTTCTTCTGTCCGTCTTCATGCCGCTTGCCTGCACCAGTAGTGGCAAACTGTTGGTCTGTAGGTTTCTTGCGACTGGCTAGTTATAGTCACTTGTTTTGCTTTGGATCAGAAAGAAAGAGAGAGAGAGACGAATGAGAAAGAGAGAAACGAGACAGGCATTGACAGATGGACAAACAGTGAACCAGATGGACAGACAGAGAAAGTGTGCCAGGGAGAGATGCAGGGAGGGGAGATTGAAATAACAAGACACAAACGCAGACACGCTGAAATGGAGGTGTAGGGGGAGAGAGGGTATGGGAAAAATCAGAGAGGGAAAGAGGAGAGAGAGAGAGTGAGAGAGAGGAAAGGGATGAAGATGGAGAGAGTGGAGATGGGAGAGGAGAAACTGAAGAGGAGAGGATGAAGAGGAGAGGATGAAGAGGAGAGGGTTTTGGGTTGTGTGAACCACGGCCCAGCCAGGGGTTCGTTGAGCTGCACATATTACTATCAAAACCTGGGTTGTTTGCTTGTACTCCGGCCTGCTTGAAGCTAGAAATTGATTGACATGACTATATTTAGCACACCTATTTATTTGCAAGATGGTCCTAAAATCACGGTAACTAGCAGTACATGGAGAATGCTTGAAAAGGAAGATTGGAATCACGTGATGGGCCAGCTATTGAGTAGAGCCGAGTGACTCTATGCCTAATAGCAATAAGTAGCTGTATCGAGTGTGGCCATCATTGTGAGAAGCGAGGCAGTTTGTGCAACTGTAAATCAGCTTGTCTAGTACTGGTTCTGCCACTTTTTGGGCTGCTACAACCCGTAAAGTGGTTTCCTTGTTGTTAGTTGTTTATGTGTGCATACCTGTGTACACAGTAGGCACATTATATGTGCACGTGCACGCGAGCGCTCGCGCACACACACACCCGCACACACTTGCACATACACACACATATGCACACGCTCACGTGCACACGAACACTCACATACATGTGATATATGCCCGTGCAATTCAGCGAGGTGAATTGAGCTGTGTGATAATCCAGTGTGCTGTGACGTTAAAGTGTGGTAATAAGAGGTTAGAGGTTAGAGGCTGATTCAGCAGAGTTCTCAATTATAAAGCTGCAGAGGAGCTTTAACTCGGAATGTCAAAAAAATACTTATATAATTTGTCCTACTATCGAGTATGGGTTTGGAGTACCTTTCGAAAGACAAACGTGTGAGAACTGAGATAGGAAATTCTGACGACTTCCGCATGAAAGAAAAAATGGTTATGCCAACCAATGTCTAACCGGATGTAAACAGGAAGCAACAAATCTACAAATAAAAAAAAATTCACCGATCTGCATCATATGCGACTTGCATCCCAACTTGTCGAACCTTGGTAGATCAAGATACATGCTTGAAGCTCTTTGAGGTGCATTCTTGTGACTTTCATGCAGCTTTATTTCCAGGGTAGGTTGGTGCGTTGTAAATTCCATAACTCGGCTAATACTTGACGTATCGGAGTTACATTTTAAAGGCACATTCAGATCTGGTTTTTTCAAATTAGGCAGAACAAATTTCCGATTTTGGCTGGATGCATTTTGCTTTACATGTCCACGACTGCGGGTGTGAATATATTGATAGGCCTGCAGATATGTTCAATTTTGCATCTTAAGCAGGCTATAGTGTAGCCTGTGGACATTTCATCATCGACCTTCTGTGGTACTGCCAGCCTACGATGTGTATTTTCTATTGTAGGAGCCTGTGCACGTCCTGAAAGTTAAGGAACACATAATGAAGTTCATCTTGGCTAATTAGTGAAGCCAGGGTCTTCGATCCTTATTCTCATTTTAATTCAGAATCTTCCACACAGTTGGTGATGATAAAATCCATAGAATATATTTGTATAAACATAAGCTTGTTGATATATATATCTATATTAACAAATTATGTTTTATTCTTGTCAGATCTCTGTCATTTATGTTGGGATATCCACTGCCTATTTATTGCCTGCTGTTTTGGTAACCGTATGACACTTGCTGGCATCATAGGCCAACTTACCAGTGAAGCTTGTGCATCACAGCTGACCTTGTCTCTTTTCTATTATCAAATATTGGTATATAGTCGGAACATTTAACGAGCTCTCTTGATTGTATAGTTTAAAAATATTTCGTGTGGCAACTTGTGCAACAATTGGAGAGTTTGCAGGTTCTAGGCCGTGTCTTTGCCTCTTGGAAGAGTGTCAGCTTTAGTACTGACCTCTGGAAGACCTTTCAACAGTGTCAAGTAATGTCATTGAACTTTATATTCTACAATAAATGGTCATGTATAGGAAAAACTGTTAAGGTGAAATCAGAAATGAACTACTGTAGCGGTATGCAAGCAGAGCTGAACTCACATGGAAAATTTCACGTTGATCCTTGCAGTATTGGCCAAATTATAGAACTTACCAGGCATAAAGCTACATTGTAAATGAAGCTATGTTAAAGTCACGAGCATGCTTCTCAACCAGCTGCAAATATGTACCTCGATCTACCGCGGTTCAACAAGTTGGGACACAATTCGCATATGATGTAGAGATCGGTATTTTTTTATTTCTAGATATCTTGTGTCTGGTTTGTATGGTTTATCTGGAAGTTGTCAGAACTTCCGATTCCATTTCTAGAATGTTTGTCTTTTGAAAGCTACCTTAAAAAGTAGGCGATTGTTGAACCAATTTTCTCGACATAACCCATTAGCCCGTTGTAACTGTCAGTTGACAAAAGGGAAAATCAATTGAGACGTGCCCTAGCGCCTTGTTGCATTTCGGGGCACTTCGAACTTATGCAACTACCATGAAGGCAAGACTGTGGATGGGCTGGAGGCACTAAGTACTTCAGTGGAAATCTTGGGGGGGGGGGTTGGAGCATTTGTGGTAGGAAGCAGTTCAGAAAGGTTGTTGGTTAAGACCGATGCTGGAGCACTTTGGGAGAGGATTTCAATTGCACTCTTGTCTAGTATACATTTGATTGATCGCTCATGGAATCCTGTTAAGCCAAGAACTACAGATCCAAATCAAAGTTTTTTTTTATCGTTTTCAGTATCGTGCCAGCAAAATCTGCTGCTGATTATTCTAAGAACGTGGGCTCGAGCCTCGTGGCATGCGTGAAGTGCCTGAATAGAGATTAAGTTCTCTTTGGGCATTATACAAATGAATTATGTAAGGGTTATCCTAGTCTTGTGACGACACAGTCTATTATTGAAGATATTGGTGGACAGATGACGAAATTTGTGCTTGATGGCATTCTTATGTTGTTGCTAACGAAAAAAAAAGCTGCACTGTGGGCACGGGTACACATGTACACTTGTCGTGGACCTGCCTTCTATTTTAATCTTTTCTGTGCCGCAAAAAAACATTCAGAAGAGACAAGACTGCCTGGATTAAGTGAGGTGGTTTCTAACATTAAATTTAGGCATCCGTGGACACTTATTTAGCCTATGAAGCGAAAATGCGAAAACTTAGTAAACCGTGATCATGCAGGTCTTGAACATCACAAGGCGTAACACCAATGATAGGCACTATATGGCCAGGCAATCTCTGTTGGAGGCAACTTGCCAGTCTTATTTTGACATTGGAACTACTATGGATGACGCCCTGTACTAAATCATTTCTTCTGTTGTCGTATGCCCACTAGTGGTTAAACCAATCGGTAGAAACCACCCGGCGTCACGTAATCACCGAGTATTTCCCTTCTGTCTGCATTTTGAGACCGATCCTTTCAGCAGCAGTAAATGCAATTTGTCTCTACCGCTCGCCGGTACCTCGCCAGGGTGTCTTTAGTCAAATCTTCGAGAGACTCGTTGGACTTGCGAACGAAGCTGCTGCCTGATTTAGCAGGAGCAGCTATTACAGAACGATTAGTACCAGCTTTTCTTGGATTCTGCCCAGAGCTGCATGCGAGTCTCCTTGGACTGAGCGAACGATCTGCTGGATCCAGTGGACTGAGCAAACTGACAAAGTGTTCCCAACTTACTGCAAGTGCTTTTGTCGGTAAGTGGTTAAGCTATTTTCCTGCCGATTATCTGTCGCCAGCTTATGGACAGAATATCGAGTCTATTTTGGATTTCAAAGGCAAATCAGTAGCAGTGGCAGTTTTATGCAGGGCCTCGAAGGGCTTCAATGCAAGTCGAAGTGAGGCTGTTTTCTCGGAGGATTTATCATTCCATTGAATGCACAGTCTATATGTACTATTAATCAACTGCCTTCCTACGTTTATCACGTTTTCCTTAGGCTGGAGCCCTTTCAAATGGCACCAACATAACAAAATTCGATCTTGCAGATGCTGCTTTTCAAGTTGCATTTACCGGATCCAACTTTCCACCAACTCACGAACTCGTAAGAAACTCACAAACTGTAAGATATCCAAAGTTGACGGAGAACACCAACTGTCATCATCTTGTAAACGTGGCAACATGGTTTGTACCTGCCATTTATTAGACAGCCAGCCAACTTATCACTGCATGCCATTAGGTCACATTTTAGTGACCATGTGGATGCATATACTCGTGTAACATTGTGATACCACCTGTGTTAATTTAGTAGCATCAAGCATTGATTATTCAATCACTTGCTATTCACTCTGCAGCCTATTTTGGCTTATCTGGAGTGCTACCTGTGCCGATAGGTGCCTAGGACTTCATTGGCAGAACTACAGTGAGTGGTATGCCCAACCTGGTCTGTCTGAGCACTAATTATACTAATACTTATAATAATACTAATACTAATAATAATGTCTTTGAATGAGAATCAAATCTCTATCCAGACGCTTAACAACTCACTGCTGGAGAAGCAATAACCAAGGGTTAATGACATGTAACATGGTTCATGTATCATGCTTAGTAAAGCATGCAAAAGCACCTCAAGTGTCAGGCTAAGGCAAGCTTGAATAAACACTCACTGCCCCAGAATTCTTGGCCGCTAATTAGTAGGGGCCCATGGTTAGTAAAATGCACTGAATCATGGAAGGTACACGCATGCAGGAACAAAAAGATAAGTTCATCGAGGTGCAGGTCAAAGCTGAAGGTCAGTACGCAAAGCATGCCTAAAGGAAGTTCGCTTGGGCAGAGAGAAAGCTTCGCAGAATAGATGCGTCCGTTAGCTGAGTCTTAAATGATGCCGAGCTCGGTGGTCGTGGATGGAAGCGAGCTCCAGACTTTCGTTTCGAACAAACTGAAGGCCAATCGTTTAAAGGTTTCAATGTACTGAGCAGAACATGGTCTGCCCATGGTCTGGCAGAGCGATTGCTGCCCTTTCTAAGCCACGCCTCTTCAGGCCAAGGATTCGCAGTATTCTGCATATTAAAGAGTCCCGAAGCGAAGCGAAGCTGACTGACTTGGGATTTGCTATGTGCTGGGCAATTGAGAGAGAGAGAGAGAGAGAGAGAGAGAGAGAGAGAGAGAGAGAGAGAGAGAGAGAGAGAGAGAGAGAGAGAGAGGGAGAGAGAGAGAGAGCAGTCTCACTGCATACTGAAGCACAATTTATCCCGACCTTGCCCTGAGGAACGGGTAGAGATCTAATAGGCTGGATGAGCTTGGTTATGCACGGCTTGGCTCTACGTAGTAAACCTTTGTTGGACCTGCTGCCATTTTTCTGCTCAGGCTTTGAAGGAAGTGCGTGAGCTTTGCAGCTTTTAGGCTTTGCAGCTTGCTCAGCCTCAGGACAGATCGCCGGCTAATGATAATAATAATAATAATAACTCATTTATATAGCGCCCCAAGAGAACTTAATCTATATTCGGGCGCTTCACATATGCCTCAGGGCTCGAGCCCACGACCTCAGTCAGACCTCGATCGGGGCGAGCACCTTAACCGCTAGACCAAACCAGCTCGGCATAATGAATTGCCTGCCAGAATGTATGACAGACAGAATGTGAGACCAAGCAAAGCAGCCAGCCTCTTCATCCTCAGTACTGAGTCGCTCAAAAGAAACGACTTCCCATGCTCGGCCGGAGAAGATACAGGGTGGGGGCTGGTGGGTAAATCAATGGCTAGCCTATTTACGGAGGGATCCTGTTAAGTGACATCGGTGTACACTAACCCTCGAGGAGGGTTAGAGGTTTTTACCCTGGTGGGTAAAAACCCACATCTCACTTCGTTCGTCCCAACTTTGTCGTCGGGTGATTGTCGGTGGGTGAGTGGTATATGTGCTATTAACTTGGGTAATCGCCACCGTGAGCCGTTGTGCTTCTCGGTGGCTCTGGTGACCTTGTTCACCAGCTTCCACCATCTGTATGAGAGCCTAGCACGGACAAACCGGCTCGTGCAGGAGACATAATGTTGGAGCCACACCGTTTCCGGATGCAGGTAGCTATTGACTGTCGTTAATTGGGCTAGTCAAGTGGACGAGTTCTCTCTATTCTGTTTTAGTTCGTTAGGCAGTGCGTTGTGCTAGCCAGCATATCTGCATCGCTTCCAACAGTGGCCAGATGTGCAAAGTGCCTTCAATGGCATCCACGCGCTTATGCATCTCCCAAGTCACTGATCATAGCAGTTTCAATATGGCCAGGTCATTTTCAAAAATGTAATGTGGTACAATTTCGAATTAAGTCAAACAAAAGAATGTAAACGTCAGACACGGGTCATACAATGCGATCGAGCTAGCCTTCCTAAGAGTAGCTCCCTGTGCCGAGACAGCTTGAGTAGTAGTAGCTGTAGTAGTAGTAGTTAGCAGGGCCTTCCGGGTTTTGTATACAAAACTGCTTATGCATTTGTCATACGGACATTCACACGGAAGGGGCTGACACGAATACATCTAAAACTAAGTGCAGCGTGAAAAGAACCCTGTAAACTTCTTATAACAGACAGCTGTTGCAAAAGGGAAAATAGGCGAGTACTTTTACACTTTTAGCCGCTGGATCGAGTGACTTTGGCCAACGATCCATTGCAGCCGAGGCAAGCCAGCTAATGCGACGAACGGTCGTCGATATGTGTAGGAGAACGGGGCATGTCCATCCCGGGCATGCGAATCTCTGCATTGCCGCTGCTCTGCCCAGAGTCGGGTGCTTAATATGGCCTCGGCCCGACCAGTCCTCGGCGCCCAACGTCAGCCCGCCGTCGGTCCGACCGGGCCTCATTGGGCAGTGGCTACACGACGGCTTCCTGTTCGAGATTCGGGCCACGATGAGGCCGGCACAGCTTGCTGCCGGTACATCTCCGGTGCCACTCCCACGATGAGCGTGAGCGAGCGCGAGCCTGGGGCTGGCGCGCGCTCGCTCGGAAGGGTGCCGCGGCCTCGGGCCTCTAGACGTTGGTCGCCAGGTGGCTCGCCTCGGTCGCCGCAGGAAGGTCCACGTGAAGTGGGCGTCCGGCAGCAGCAGCAGCGTAGCTGTCGGCCATGGCGCCAGCATCGTGCGGCGGAGGCGGCTCGGCGTCAAAGTATTCCGCGGGGGCGTAGCCGCTGCTGCCGTAATGGTCCGGCACATGCATGCTGCCGGCGTAAGTGCTGTAGAAGCCTGATTGACCGTGCCTGAAAAAGATGCGACGCGAGTGAACGAGTATTGGTGAACACATCAAACAGCTGGCTTCTCAAAAAAACTCGGCAAGTTGTCGGGTCGAACTGCCTCAAGCGCGTGTCACCTGCTCGTTGGCATGCATTCATGTATGTAATGTAATGTATCTCCGTCAGTAACTCCACAAAGTCATAAAGACCATGTGGGTGTTACGCAGGAGAGTTTTGTATAGCGCACTCACAGCCTAAGCGGCTTTCGGTACGCATTCGGTAGCCAACAGACTTCGTCTCACGCAACAAAGAGAAAGTGGGAAGCATAGCAGAGTTAGGAGAGCAGTTGAGGTAGTGAGTAGCATAGAAGTAGCAGTTCAGGACTGCTGAAAAATATGTGCCATAGTCGGCAGTTGGAGAGTAGATGTCGTTGCGTATTCATGCATCCCGGCGCCGCCCTACATTAATCTTGCATTTGCTTTGCTGAGGCGTCCTAAGCGGAGCGCCACCAATCGAGTCAAGGCCAAGGCATGTGCATGGTCAAGGTCAGGGCATGGCTTTGTTTCGTGACGAGTCACGGGCGCTGTGAAATCGCATAGCTGGCAACATTTGGATTTATTACGTATAACGCTTCCGAGCGGTTTATGCTTTATGCGGTTTTAGCGGTTTATGGTTTATAGAGTGTGCAAAGGGAGATGGTGAACTCCTGGCTCTCACTTGCATGTGCACATCCCCCCTGCACGCGCTCATGACCGAGAGCGTGTGCAGGGGGCGTGTGTGGGTGCATCGTGGACATTTGTTGTTTCAGCTGGAAGCACACCCGGGACCACGTGCTCGAGCAGACTTCAACAGCATCGCCAAGCTAAAGGGGGCGTGACAGTGTGGGCATAGCATCGCCACCACGTTGCCCGCAGCATGCGAGGCCGAGCAATGACGGGGCAAAAAAAGGTAAAAGGTTAGGTGCAAAAGACGAGTGTGCAAGAGTCCTTACCGGGGAACCAGAGGTGCATAGGCAGCAGCATCGGCGGCAGCCTGCTGTTGCATCTGGCCCACACGAGCGTAGCTGCCGTAGTACGAATCGAAACGAGCGGGAAATGTCTTGTACACCTCGGGCTGCGGTGCACGCTCGCCGCTGTCCATGGTATCGTAGCCCAAGTCCATCTGCAAGCAAAGCGCGCGAAAGCTTTGCTCGTCAGTCATATCTGTCTGCAGTCGGCGACTGCCGTGGCACGTGGCCGCAGCAGGCGGACCGGCCGAGGCTGCCGTGGCAGTGGCCGCAGCTGACGCGCTCACTCTAAGCGGATATCCTTCGTGGTCGTATCCGTCCGGATTATGAAACTGATTGGAGATCCAAGTGCCCGGTGCGGCATATCCTGCTCCATCGTTGTGCATGGAGCCGCCATACGGTTTTCTGATTGAATTCTCCGTGGTCTGCGAGATCACCGACGCAGAGCCTGAAAAGTGCACATGGACGTTTAGCAGAGCCGACTCGTGACTGTCTTTGTCCCAATTGCTCCCTTCGCTTCTTTTTGCCCCCCTTGTATCTCAATTGGCTCTACCGCTTTTGTCGCCATGCTTTCCCCCTCTTCCTCTAGATATCCCCCCTCTCTCCCTCCCCTCTCCCTCCCCTCTCTCTCCCCCCTCTCTCTCTCTCCCTCCTTTTCCCTCTGTGTGTGTATTGTCTGCCTCTTTCTCCCTCTGTCTCTCCCTCCTTCTCCCTCTGTGTGTGTCTTGTCTGTCTCTCTCTCCCTTTGTCTCTCTCCCTCCTTCTCCCTCTCGGTGTGTCTTGTCTGTCTCTCTCCCCCTGTCTCTGTCTCTCTCCCTCCTTCTCCCTCCCTGTGTGTCTTATCTGTCTGTCTCTCCCTCTGTCTCTCCCTCCTTCTCCCTCTCTGTGTGTCTTGTCTGCCTCTCTCTCCCTTTGTCTCTCTCCCTCCTTCTCCCTCTCTGTGTGTCTTGTCTGTCTCTCTCTCCCTCTGTCTCTCTCCCTCCTTCTCCCTCTCTGTGTGTCTTGTCTCTCTCTCTCTCCCCTGTCTGTCACTCAAGAGTGACGTGTACACTAAGACTATCAAGATCTTCTCGAGTGGGCCCAAGGGATGCCAGGTTGCCCTTCTCCGTCTCACCTTTGCTAACAGATTGTGCCAAGGGCGTAGGGCACGAAGGAGTGCAGCATAGCCACGCTTTGCACCTGCTACTGCTGCTGCTTTTGGCTACTCTAAATCGACATGACCTTGGTAGGTGACGTTAGCACGGGCGAGCGTGGCAAAAGGAGTTGTGCCAATGCCTTGGCATGCGCGATGCCCAGTTCTGCTGCTCGACACTTTTAGCCACCTTTTTGAGCAGAGCGAGGACTTGATTTGAGCAGAGCGAGGGGTCAGCCTGCAAGCGCAGCCTAACAAGAGGTCGGGTCGTGTGAGGGTTGCTGCGCCGCAACGTCAGGTGACCGACCGGAAACGGCTGGATTACCGGAGTCGTCGGCAGCTGACTTGGACTTGGACTTGCGTCTCTTCACCAGGCACACGATTAGAGTAATCGCAAGTATTAATCCCAGCCCGGAACCGACACCAATGACCGCGTACTGCCACGGGAAGTCATCTGCAACGAGGCGGCAAGAGCTTCGTCCGGACACTCGGGACGCGTGCCGCTCAGCGACTGCAATTGGCCGTGTCCGCCGCCACCGGATGTCGCCTTGGGGGCGTCGGGAAACGTGAGCGTGAGCCGGGCCTCGTTCGCGTACCTCGCTGCTGGATGCGGAAAGCCTTCGTGTCTCTCCCCTTGCTGTTCGTCACGGTGCAGTTGTAGACGACGAAGTCGTCCGACGTGATGCTCTTGACGGTGAGCGTGCTTCGCTTGCCGTGAATCGTAGCCGCCACCGTTTCGACGTACTTGTCCTTCTTGGACAGGTCGACCGGGACGCTGCCGCCGGCTCGGCCTTTCGTCCACGCGAAAGTGGTCGATTCTTTCGGTATCGACTCGGCCGCACAGACGACCTCGGCGTCCTCGCCGTGACTCGCGAAGTAGTCCTCGTCTCCGGCGATCTTCGGCGCAGCTGCGAACGGCCCAGCCCCGGTTAATGTGCATGCGTCGGTGCCCGAAGGGCCTAAAAGGTGCACCGCCGAAGGGAGAGAGAGAGAGAGAGAGAGAGAGAGAGAGAGAGAGAGAGAGAGAGAGAGAGAGAGAGAGAGAGCGCCTTCACTCCGACACATGCTTGGTGGGGCAAAGGTCAGCTCAGCGTGCACGTGCACAGCAGCGGCAACCGTGCGCTTGTGCTGGTGAGCCGGACTGGTGAGAGCTTGCTCGAAGCTGTAGCTGCAGCAGCTTCTGCGGCAGGAGGATGGCGGATTTCTGTTTGCCGGCTTTTACCTTTTAGCAAGAGGTAAGCGTCGGCCTGCACGATGTCCCGAAACCCGTCGACCGAGGCCACACACGTGTAGCCGCCGATGTCCGAGTCCTTGATGCTGGCAAATGACAGCGTCCTGTCCGTCTTCACCACGTCGGAAGTGGCCATCTTTCGCCAGTAGATGCTCGGTGCAGGGTTGGAGTCGATGTCGCACAGGAAGGACTGCGACTCGCCGAGGTCGACCTCGATGCTCTCCAGAGGCTTTTTCAGTCGAGGGCCGTCTGCTCAACGAGGCGGCGCCACCATGACGGCTGCTAGGCCGCGACAGCGGCGGCGCGGTGGGCACGACTCGCGAGCAGACGGCTAGTGGCCGCTCGCTCCTCCCGGCATGGTGCTGAGCACCGACGCTCGACGCACGGTGGTGCAGGCATGGGGGAAGAGTGACGCCAAACAGCAGCAGCAGCAGCACCAGCTTGCCAGAACTAGAATCCCTTCACGCATGACAGCCTCTCGGTCCAGACTTCTGCTGCTGTGGCAGTTTAACGGCGGTGAGGGCAAACCGCGATCGAGCACTGACAGGCAGAAGGCAGCCACGGCGATAATAGCAAGAGAAAATGCCGCCGCAGCAGCAGTGGTGGCAGCAGCAGCAGGCATCTAGTAGCAAACAAGCGGCATGCACCAATAGTCGAGTGAGGCCACAATGCTCAACATCTCGGTGGGCGTTGTCAGAGGTGGTTCACCCAAAAAAGCAGCTGTGGCAGCTGGGAGAAGGAGGTCAGAGAATCGGAGATTGAGTCGCTGCAGCATAATGAAAACTTCAGTGTGACGTGCAACCGCGCATGTGCAACGCGAGCCGCTGCTGCTGCACAGAGATGCTAATAGTTTATCACAGGCAACTACGTACACTCAACGATGAACGGATAGGAAAAGTTCGTCGAGCCGATGCTGTTCGTTGCTTCGCAAGTCACTTGTTGACCATGAAGAGTGGACGGAATGTCAGCGATGGCGTGAGATGCCGTAGTTACGGCGGGCAGCAGCACGCCGCCTTGAAACCACCTGCAAGATATTATGTATTGCCATAATACCGATTCCGACGCCCCCCAACACACCCCCCACGGACGGCCTCGTGGGGAAGACTTGACTAAAGCTCCAGCCGACCGACCGGCCGCAGCTCACGCTGAGCATCCACGCTGGGCATCGGTAACAGCATTAGTCGGCCCGGCGCCATTGCTTGTTTACTTTGCTATTGCTAACCTGCTACACTTCTGGCGAGGCTGCATGCTTATCATAACAGCAATCAGCGTGCGATTGGATCTAAATCGCATAAAAAGACGTGCCGTTGCCCAGCCCCACCAGTCTGCCAGACGCCCGGGTTGGGTGTGCCAGCCAACCAGCCAACGGGGCTCAAATTGCCCCCTCCTCCCCCCCCCCCCGATGGCTGCCGCACCGTGCAGAGCGCACGATGATTATGGGTGCTCTGCAGGCTCGATCGTGCTCGATCGCAAAAACGACTTGCACAGCAGCGACCGCAGCGACTGCAACAACGGGTGTAGGAGGCAGGCAGAAAGCTCGCTAGAGCAGCGCGGCAGCAGGCAGCACGATGTAGGGTAATGCTCCGCAGAGGGACCGACTGCAGCTAACTGACGGCCAGCAAGCTGGACTGTCGCGCAAGCACAGGAGTGAGCTCATTTTTTGTCTGCAAACTGGGGCGGCGCTTTTGTCGCGCTTGGCATTCGGTGCTGTGCGCTGCCCGACTCAGGTCGTGCGGTCCAGCCAGTCTCCTGCAGCCTCCTCACACGATGCCAAGGCTTGTCTGCCGCCATTAGAAGGACGCTTCGATCACGAACGTTGCCAAAGCACGGATGCTTCAAAATCACGAATGCTGCGAACGCGTTGAGGGTGTCGCGCCCGGTGGCCTATCCATGGCTAAGCCTAGGGTCGGTGCAGAGTCAGTCAGGGGATGGACATGGGAGAAGCAGCATGCATGCAACCAAAAGTCGCCCGCCTGCTCAGCAATTTACACATAGAGCAGAAACTGCTGCTGCTGCTGAAGCTGGCAGGTGGTGGGGACGGGCATGCTCGGGGTCACGGGATCCTGAGGTCGCAGGTTCGCTAGGGGTCACGGGACCCTGAGGTCGCAGGTTCGCTAGGGGTCACGGGACCCTGAGGTCGCGGGTGTCTTTGCAGACGCGTCAGCTCTTAGCATCGCATGGTTCTCACCTCCACGTCACTGTCGATGGGTTGCTCGTGGAGATCACGCAAGTCATCTTCACTGCGCCGTGCTCTCTGTACTTGGTCGCTGGTGGCTCGCTGTGCATGCCACTTATCACGGGAGCGTCTGCAAACGATGCGCAGAGAGCGACTGCCCTGTTACAACTCCTCGGCCGAGCCGATTTGCATGCGGCACAAAAAAGACAGTAGTAGACTGGCGATCTCTCCAAATGCGGAGCCTTCGGACAAGAGTGAATTGAGAGCAGCAGCGCAGCTCGCCAAGGATCCAGCTTAGTGCTGCTGCTGAGCACATCTTTAGTGGTAACAAAGTATGCTTAGTGGTAACAAAGCATGCGTCACAGAGATCGCATTGCATCAAATCGAGGCATGCTCGTCAATTATGTATCCACTGGCTAGCCCACATCTGCTTGCGATTCGATGACGCATTCCGCTGTCTTCACATTGTCAAGCAAAACCGGCATCGGGTCGGTCGTGGGAGGGAGAGCTTTTCAGCTAGCCCGAGTGAGCGACACTGCGTGCTGGCCGCACAGAATCTGTCTGAAGCCGTCTGCTTGCATGCACAAGCGCTGCATCACAGCTGGCTCTACAGACCACGAGCTCTGAGCGGCGGCATCTGAGCGAGCATCTCGAGCTGCTGCTGCATCTCCGAGGCTGCTGCTGCTCTGCAGATGTGGGACATATGAATCCACCACCACGGAGGAATCTTCGTGTAAATCCTCGCTGCCGAGTACTATTTGCTGCCTTCTTCTCGCGGCTCTTCCAAGTCGACTTGATCGAGCCATTCAGCTGTGCCGATAGTATGTATGTATGTATGTATGTATTTGCATACTGACTCTGTGCATGTCACCCCTAACCATATTATTAATTTTGTTTATTTTTCAAGCATGATTTTACTTACCATTCAATTGCATGTCCCTTTGCAGCAAATGTAAAGCGCCTAGAAAGAGATTAAGTTCTCTGAGGGCTCTTTATCAAGTGCATTATTATTATTATTATTATTATTATTATTATGTGCTAAAGCTTCTGTCGCCAACGGTCTTTAAGCGGAGGAATGGAACAGCTAACTTATTGTCCACACATGACCTGAGGGCGCGAACAGGCTGAAACTGGTGCAGCAGTTAAGCCGGGTACGAAGGAGCCAAGCCGTGGCGGGCCTTGTGGGTCAGCATAAGAACTTTGCTCCGTATCCGTTGCTCAACCGGCATCCATCTTAGCTCTTTTAGCAAAGGAGACACGTGCTCAAACCTCTGGGACTTGAAGACTAGCCTTGCAGCCATATTCATAGTCAGCTGCAGTGGCCTAGTTGCTTTCTTTGGTAGCCCAGCCAAAAGGGAATTACAATAATCAAGCCTAGACAGAACTAAGGAGCTAGCTAAATTAAATCACTTTTCTCAGCGGTTGAGTATTGATGAAGAACAGAAAGGGACCGAGGACGGACCCTTGAGGGACTCCACAGGTGAACGGTCTCGTGTGTGAGACCTGACCCCCACAAGACACGGATTGAACACGATCGGACAAGTACGATTCAAACTACGCAAGTGCCTCGTCTGCCAGACCGATCGTTGTTCTCAATCGTTTAAGTAGAACATCGTAATCAATGGTGTCGAAGGCAGCTGAAAGATCTAGCAGAGCTAGGGCAGTGACATTCCGGTCATCGTTGCCACGTGGGTCAGGCACCCCGCCCCTACTCTTCTGTGTTGAGCTTCGAGATGTGCCAGGTGCCCGGTCAGCCTGTGTTGCTGCTGCTGAGAAGGAAGGAGAGGTCAGCCCGAGGGAGCTACTTGCGGTGTGGCCTACGCACGGCGCGGCACTCACGCAGCACTTCTGCGGTGATGCTACCACTTTCGAACGACGAGCCAGCAAACTCCGGGTTGGTGACCTTGCACGTGTAGTTGATGCGCCCCGGTTCCGTCGGCTTGACGGTCAGCACGCTCACCGTGTTGAAAAGCAAGCGATTATCTGGCGAAATGCTGCTGCTAGTGAGCCAGACCCCTACGGCACCGGACCCGGTGCTCGTCCAATGAACGACGGCTTCCGGCTTGACGTTCGTCACAGTGCACGTAACATTGTTATCCACGTCTTTTGTCAGACTGATCTCTCCGCCGCCGGCGATCGAGACCGACGAGGGAAGCTCTGCAAGCAAGGAAATGCCATGTTCGTGCATGCGAATTCTGAACTGAACAGCAAGCCGGGCAGAAGAAAAATGAGCTTCGAGCGTACGTGAATGCGGCAGCAGCAGCAGCGGTGGTGGGTGTGTGGCGACACGAAGCACGGCCTCGACAGACGCTGAGCGCAGTTAATGTGCACGCTCGTGAGCATCTGCATCCATGAACCGGGCCAGACGAAGCAGGGCAAAGATGACGTCCGAGCAGGCAGTGCCTTCTGCCGCACACTCGCAGCCCAGCGGCATTCGGTGAGCACGCACAATGGCCAACAGACTCGGTATCTCTCTCCCTCTCCATCTCCCTCTCTCTCTCTCTATCTCTCGCTCGCTCTCTCTCTCTCTCTCTCTCTCTCTCTCTCTCTCTCTCTCTCTCTCTCTCTCTCTCTCCCCCTCTCTCTCCCTCTCTCTCTCCCTCTCTCTCTCTCTCTCTCTCTCTCTCAGCAATCAAGAGAGAGTGAGCCGCTCAGTCAGGAGGTCAGGAGTAAATGAACTAAGTAGTTTAGAGGCCTGAGTCGTGAGGGATGGCTGGAAAGGAAATGTCCGACGTCTTTTCCTTCATGGGCCGGGGCCGTGGTGCAAGGAGCATTGCTGCTGCTGCGGCAGATGTGTGGACGTGAGCTCCACGAGCTGTCTGGGACAAGCAGAGCACGAGCTCCTGTTGCCTTGAGGTCTCAACTCGTGAAAGTATCGATGGCAGAGAATGCCTAGCCCCCAGTGGTGCAGCAGTCCAGCATTTTCATACCAAACCAATGCCGACTAGATACTTGCAATTTGGTGAGGGTAGAGGCGACGGTGGCTTTGCTGAACCGCATTTCCGATTGATCAAGTGCAAAAATAAATATTTGAGGGAAGCTGACGAATGTGAGGCTGATGCCTGCTGCTATAAGACTGCTGACAGAACAGTCTCTACACTTATCGATCTGGCAACCATGTGGTCTTGGTAGCTCAAGCGTGCTCAAACACCCGACCCATTTTCCCAGCTCTGTAACATGTAACGTTTGCTGTACACTTCGCCGTAACAAGCAACACGTGCGAATTCACCAGCAGACGAATGCCAGGCAAATATGTTACTACTGCAAGCGGCCAAACAAATCTCTTGCTAATGCCAACTGCTAAGGTTATTCTGTGGCCATCTTGGCCCGGCTCAAAGCAGCAGCCTGCACACTGTGAGCATCGGCGGCTGAAAAAACAGCTAGCAGCTGTAAGCCGTTGCCTAGAGACAGGTTGCTCGCTCTTCACGATCCCGGTCGTGGGTTCGAGTCCTGTAGCAGGCGATCTATTGGCCGCAGCAAGCTCGAGGGTGGACGATAGCCACCGAGGCTATCAAGAATCTTTGTAACTGAGGCTGCTGAATCAGTCGGCCTCAACTCTACTTGAACGCAGCCAATTGGGAAGCACGGGATACACGAGAAAGTGAATTTCCGACAAGTGCACATATAGTCCGTGGCAGCTCCTAGGATCGTGGGAGCCCGACACAAGCCAACTTTGGAATTATGGGCAAACCTAATGTTATTAAAAAATTGGAAAGCCTAGCCCTCAAATTGGGCTCGGCCAGCATATCTCGTGTAGATTTTCCAGGAAATCTGGGTGCCTGTTCCAAAGTGACATTTCAGCAGACGACCTTATCAGCTCCACAGCCAAATCTGCCTGCCGTGGGCCCAAGATCTGCTCCATATGTGAAATGCCTAGATAGAGATTCAGTTTTCTTAGGGTGCTATATAAAGGAATTATATTTTTTAAATCAAACAACTTGCTTGTTCATCGCAGCATTTGCTCCTTCCGTCTAAATCATTCTTTGCAGGCTGACAAAGTGATGATATCACTATTCAATTGAGAGCGCCTAGAAAGAGATCAAGTTCTCTGAGGGTGCTTTATAAAGTGTATTATTATCAATATTATTATTATTATGCTTCCTTTGCAGCACGTGTGCTTGGTAAGAAATGTATCTCTCTTAGGATGCTGTACACATTTCTTCTTATTATCATTGTTACAACGTGACCTAAAGAGGGTTTCTTAGTGCCTGCACAGTCATCTACTGCACAGTGTCCCTTAGTCGCAGAAGCAGCAACAGGCTACGGAATATGCGCAGAATAATTCGCGAGTGTGAGAAAATTGTCTAGGACAAGCTCCTCCACCAAGCTTCGGCACGATCGTTTCCATGTGGAGACACGACGCGACTAGGCTTTGCCTCGGTTCCAAGCTTTCAATCCCATGAGAGTTCTATAGCTGCCTTAGTAAGACGGGAGGGGGGATAGTCTGGATACGGTCATCCCCCACCCATTCCTCGGCATAACTGCACTATAGACAACAAATTCGTGGAGCACTCTTCCAACTGGGCATATCGAGCAGAGAACCTCGGAGTCAATTTTAACACCGCAAGTTCTACCAGTGGGAGAGCCGGTGCAGGTGGTGCAAGCTGGAGCATCAGAATGACAAGCAGCAGCAGCAGCGGCGGCCACGTGTCATGCTGCTGCTGACTTGTGCCACGCCCATTCTGCCCTGCCTCAGGCAGTTGAACAAGAAGACACGCCTCAGTCAGATGAAGAGCCAGGAGCGCGTGCGAGAGACCTGCTTTCTGCTAGCACGAGGTAGGCATGAGACGAGGCAATATCAACGCTACCTGCTTTCTGCTAGCACGAGGTAGGCATAAGACGAGGCAGTATCGACGCTACCTGCTTTCTGCTAGCACGAGGTAGGCATGAGACGAGGCAGTATCAACGCTACCTGCTTTCTGCTAGCACGAGGTAGGCATGAGACGAGGCAGTATCGACGCTACCTGCTTTCTGCTAGCACGAGGTAGGCATGAGACGAGGCAGTATCAACGCTACCTGCTTTCAGCTAGCACGAGGTAGGCATGAGACGAGGCAGTATCAACGCTCGACTCTGTAGTTTCGTTTATGCATACCCCAGCATATATGACAGCGCCACGCCTAAATGTTGTTATCTGCCAGTACTGGGCTGGAGGACCCTCAGACCACCGACTAGCCTATCGGAGCGCAGCTAGGTGCTAGCAACAACGTTAACGAATCGGAGCGCAGCGGTCCAGTACTGCAGACGACAGAAGCGGACGAACGTCTGCGGGAGGGCAGTGGCGCTTTCGCCGGCTAGGTGCGTAGTCGAATAAACTGGTGCTGTTGCTCGTCGGCTGGCGTTTCTGTGCAGTGCACGACAGCAACCAAACTATAGACTCGAAGGCAGGCACCTGCGCACCGTCTAGCCCAGCTAGTGGTAACCGTGCATTCGTTAATCCGCGCTCTGTGTGCGCTCGTACCCGCAAAAACGCACAATAGCAGCTCCACTTTCATCGCTTGGGCTTCTTGCAAAGATCCGCCCCTTCCTCTCCAGCGAGATAGACCCCACCGAATGGTGGAATGGGTGGGTGGGGTATGTGGTAGCATCCTCATCTAGAAGCCGAGCTGCGGTCGGCTGGCAGCATCCAGACACAGGCTGGATTACTTTTCTGCACAGCTCTGAGTCCGGGTCAAGGTTAGCAGGCCATTGCACAAGGCTAACTTGCTCCGCACCTAGTTATATATTCGGCATAGACCCAGTCAGCTCTCAGTCCCCCGATGGTCTCCAATCGCGGTCACAATTTGCAGGGGCAGGTACAAGCATGCAACAGCCGGTTACGAGTTCAGCCTGAGTTTCAGTGATATCAAGCCTGTCCAAGCATGCCTGCTTACTCGGATCCTGTGCAAGGATGTCAAATAGCGCACGCAAATACACATGCATTCCCCATACACTCTTGCGTGCATGCACACACTCACTCACACGTAGGCACCCACGCACGTGAATGATCTGAGCGCAATAGGCTCGGAGCTCTTGCAATGTCTCCGCTCACGGGAGAATTCGACAGCTTCTCGACTATCGTTGAGTTTGCGGTGAAATACGGTGACGAAAAAAGCTTCACGTGCATGCACAAGTGCCTGATCATGTATGTAGTGGATGCAATGAAGCAGCAGAATCTACAGCAGCAGGATGTTTAATTGATTTGCTCACTTCAAGCATGAATGATCATACTCACTGTTTATGACGACGGTGATCTTATGACGAAGACCCTTCGATGGTACTTGACACTCGTACGTACCGCTATCTGCGACAGTCAATCGGGTGACATTCAAATAGAGCTTAGAAGAAACTGAAAAATGTATAGAAATAGTTGAAAAAATGTGGATAGCAGGCATATAGTGGCATAGCATAGTCAAGAGCACATACAATCCTTGCTGTGCTCGGCACCATCAGGAGGAATTGAGGTAAAGCAAAAAGTAAAGGTTAGTTTATTCAAAAGTATGATTTACTGTGACTCTTTTTATTCAGAACTCCTTGTCAGTATAAGCCTACAACGAATTAATCACAAAGAGCCGCTAAATGCCGTGATAAACAGGTGCGTTTAAGCTACTTTTTAAATGTCAAGTCAGAGGATGTCGCGACATCAGTCATAAATAAGTTCTAGGCTTTGGGAGCATATGAACATGCTTCCTTTGCAGCAAATGTAAAGTGGCTAGAAAGAGGTTCGGTTCTCAGAGGTTGCTATAACAAATATATTATTATTATTATTATTATTATATGCACTAACGGTACGGCATCTAAAGGATTTAAGGTTTGTATGAGAGTAGGTAAACGATTAGATTCAGAAAAGTGGGTGGTACGATGCTTACCCTGGGGAAGAGTAGATCATGATAAGTAGGCTGGAGCCAAAGAACGAAGGAACCTAAAAGTGAGTGACAGAACCTTGAAGTCGATGCGCTGCTTGCCTGGGAGCCAGTGGAGGACGGCTAGAAGTGGTGTGATGTGGCAACTACAATACTCACGACAAACAAACCTAGCCGCAGAGCTCTTTACTAGCTGTAAGCACCTGATTGCACTTTCCGGTAAACCAGCAAGCAGTGAGTTGGTGCAAAACTATGCAGCAACATTATACCACTTCTCACCGACCTAGGCTGACTCTGCGCCAAGCAGCATAATGCCTTAAAGGCTCGGCCAGTCACTTGTAGGTCCCTGTATTCTCTTGCTCCGGCCTACCTGTCTGGATCACATCCTAGTGAGGCCAAGATCATGCCAAGACTGGAGACCTCTGACTTGACATTTAAAAAGTAGCTTAAACGCACCTGTTTATCACGGCATTTAGCGGCTCTTTGTGATTAATCGTTTTACGCTTGTGCGTGCTGACACTGCTTGCTATCGCTAACCATATTATACATCGGTGAGCCGTAATGGCTCACTGGGTTAGGCGGTTGCTTTTCACGACCTAGGCACTGAGGTCGTTGGTTCGAATCCTGCAGTGGGCAATCCTTTATCGCCACTGCAAGCGATGGTGATAGCCGTAAAGGCTCTTCTGACGCTATACAAAAAGCGTCTGTTAAATCAGATAGTATGTTTTTTACATGTTGACACTGTGGACGGCACCTCTAACCATGTAATGTTTGTTGACATTGTGTATGTTACCACTAACTATTCGGTCATGCTTCCTTTACAGCATATTTAAAATGCCTAGAAAAAGATTAAGTTCTCTGAGCGCCGGCACGACATCCACTGACTTCACATTTAAAAAGGAGCTAAAGCGCACCTGTTCCTTACAGTATTTAGTGGGTCCATGTGACTCGTTCTTTGTGTGCCGACACTGTGCATGATTGCACATTTGCTGGGTCTGTGGAGAATGTCCTTTGTATGAGCTTGGAGCTCTTGCTCTTGCTCCTCGAGCAAGCACAATGGTTTCCATGATTTCCCTGCCCCTGGTTGAACGACAACTACTCTCCTGCTGCTGCCGACAATGGCTCATCCTTTCCAGCGGTCCTGAGCTGCTACTTCCATGCTACTCGCGACCTCAACTGCTCTCCTGACTCTGCTATGCTGCCCACTTTCTCTTTGTTGCGTGAGACGAAGTCTGTTGGCTACCGAATGCGTACCGAAAGCCGCTTAGGCTGTGAGTGCGCTATACAAAACTCTCCTGCGTAATACCCACATAGTCTTTATGATTCTGTGGAGTTACAGAGATACATACATACATACATACATACATACATACATACATACATACATACATACATACATACATACATACATACATACATACATACATACATAGGAGATCCTACTCTCACTCTCTCCTCTCTCTCTCTCTCTCCCTCTCTCTCTCTCTCTCTCTCTCTCTCTCTCTCTCTCTCTCTCTCTCTCTCTCTCTCTCAATATAGAGCTTAAAGCTTCGGTGGCAAATTGCCCACACACGGGTATGTGCTCGAACCAAGATCAGATGTACAGCCTGAATGCATGCGACAAAAACGTTTAAAGACTTGCATTGCTGCATGCTTCGACCGATGCACAGATCGCACCTCGGTCCGGTCTGCCGGCCACTCACCCTGTCTGTCTGCCGGCCTCTCAGTGCCTCTGTCTCTTTCTCTCTTTGTGTCTGTCTCTCAGCTCTCTCTCTCTCTCTCTCTCTCTCTCTCTCTCTCTCTCTCTCTCTCTCTCTCTCTCTCTCTCTCTCTCTCTCTCTCCCTGTAAGCTGTTCACTCGAGTATGTGGTCTACTGGCATGCATCTTGGAAGCCAGCAAATGGGGCGGCAGCTCAATGAATGCTTTAAAACCCATTTTAAAGAGATGAAAAGCACACACAAGCGAATGCAGCTGTCTCGGTGTCGTACTGAAAGGGTGCATCTTGCACAAGGGCAGTATTTAAGACTTTGGCTTAGCTGACCAAAGCCACAACAAAGGCAATCGGGCAAAGAGGATAGCTATTACGTTATACTGCTGCCGGCATGCACACTCAGCACCACCCCAGCATCTATTCGAGAGCCCAATTAGCAACAGCGTGCCGGCTTCCTCCGAATGGGAGGGCATGCAAGCCACGCACCGTTGTTGTACGTGACAGTCATCCTCTCGTGCTTGAGATCTTCGAGCAAGGCTTCTGCCTGCGGCGCCGTCCACACTCGGTCGTTAGTGCTGATGGAGCCGCTGATGGTACAGATCAGCAGCAGACTCTCGCCCTCGAGCTTTCTCACGTCGGTCATATCGCTCGTTATCGACTGCGCTACAATCGACGAGCAAGAGAGTGAGCAAGTGCTCAGGTTAGCTCTACACTACTGGCGGCCTGGAAAGCTAGGCGGCCTGGCTGCAAACTGCAGCTGAGCGGCCTGCAGCACAACCAGCTATGATTGGCTCGTTTGGGCAAGGGGTCGTGGTGCCTTTCCATTAAGGTTCAGGTCCACTTCACAAAATTCCAGGCCACATCCCTGGTTCTGTAGGTAATAAACGAGGTACCGGTCCAGCTCTCCAAAATCGAAGCAGCATTCGGGTGCAGCTCAAGAAGCTTTGGTAAAAGAAGCGTAAGCAAAAACAAGAAAAAATCTGCTTGAATCAGAAGCAAATGCTGAAGACTTTATAACGGTTGAATGGCAGCTAACGATTCTTTTCCTTTTTCATCTCACCCTCAAGCACCTCGGTAGCTGCCAACGTTCTGCGCTAAAACTTCCCAATGTGGAAGATTGCCTAAATGATACGATACGATACGAGAGAGAGAGAGAGAGAGAGAGAGAGAGAGAGAGAGAGAGAGAGAGAGAGAGAGAGAGAGAGAGAGAGAGAGAGAGCATGTGTGCGTGCGCGCGTATGTTGCAGTAACTTCAACCGTTCAGCATTAGGTGTCACCGAGCAACAGAGTGGAGTGAGATGATTGGCTGATTACAAATTCAGGTGCGGATTTTTATATCCATCGTCACCGTTGTGTACTTTTTGCTGCATTGGAGGTCAAATGGGAATAGCCGCGTGCTATGACTATGGCTTCTCACGATCCACGTGGGCAAGGCAACCAACTCATTTCTGTCTTCCGTACTTACTCGTGTGCACGGCATCTTCAGTGCTGCATTTGCATTGCTGTACGGCAATGCCACGACGGTGCAGTCTATTCGACCTTATAAATTAATAAATACCACATTGTATAGTGTCCCAAGAGAACTTAATCTCTATCCAGGACCTCCACATATGCCGAAGGGCTCGAGCACGCCACTCTGGTCTATAAAGCGATCACCCTACCCCGCCGGGCCAAACCAGTACGAATCTTAGGATCATCAGCTGCCCTCTCCAGTTTAACTCCAGTAAAGCAGTTTGTGGGTGAAGATGGGTCCAGAGTCACAACTGGGTGGAGATCCAGATTATATGCTGGTCTTATCAAAGCAGGCGATGCAAGTCCAGGGTGCGAGATCTTAACAAGCCACCAGTGACCTAGTGGCACAAGTGTTCAGCACGGAATGCCTACCCAGCGGTGGGTCCGGCAGAAAACGTCAACATAAGGTACTGTAAGAGTCTGATCATTCTAAAAACAGCATCACCATAATCTCCCAAATGAGATGGCTTGGGTAGCCACACGCACAGCAGGTGAGGCGCTCGAGACAGCACAGCTAGAGGCCCACGGCCGGCAGGAGAGCACCAGCCAGATCATTCTCTGCTGCTACACTGCCTGGATTATTTCTTTAACTGCATGCAGGTGGTGGAGCCTTTTATCGAATCGACGATCAAAGTGGGTAAGAACGTAGGCGAACCAAAGTGGGCGGAGGAGCTGTAATTCGATCGGCTGAGATGCCGTGGAAGTCTAATGGTTTCTCTTGTCAGCTGAGCTTGAGGCCCCGACCAGCACTCAACACTCTAGCCACGAGTACCACCTCTAACCATGCCTCAAACCACGGGGCTGGCTGCCGAAGTGTGGCCCTGCATCTGAGCCGAGGTGCCATGCTCGCATGGCACAATCGAATCGACCGCAGCAGCTGCTTTGAGGAGCGCTCCTTGCGTGCAAGGTCGCACACACGTCCGACGATTTGAAGTGCTGGCCTTTTAGTTTTACCGAACTAGTCAAGCAAGAGCCGATCCGATGCGATGCTCGCCGAGCATTCTCCTCGTCGGCCTTTAGTTCTGCTGCTGCTGCTGTGTTTGCACGCCATTGTCGAAAGAAGAGGTTTAACGACAGCAACTGCGAACCTGTCAGCGATCTTTTATCAAGGTGTAGACGGATGCACCGTTTGTGGGCCCCCAACACAAGACAACGGCTATTGATTGATAACAAACAGGTCGAAGCGATACATTGCCGGCACTCTGCATTCTTCGCCAAGTAAGCAGCACGTCGTCCTGGGCAACCGATGCTCCGTTGGTTCTTCTCTGCTGCTGCTGCTGCTACTACCGTACTTGGGACTTCCTCAGCCGTGTCCTTAAATTCAGCCACACTTCTCAAGCGCTCGTGGTTGCACGTTTCATTTGTTCGTTGTTGCACGAGACGTGTTTCCGTCTGTAACTCCCTGAAGTCGCAAAGACTGGGTCGATGTGACACTAGAGGGTTTTCTATTGTGCACTCAAAGTGGCTTTTACTGCGCACGCACAGTAGCCAATTGACTTCAGCTCACGCAGCAGTAAGAAAGTTAGAAGCACAGCTGAGTCGGGAAGGCGATCAAGAAACAATGAGTAGTATGAAAGTAGATAGAAGGACGGTGGGAACAGTGTGCAAGAGAGTCGGCAGCTGGAGAAAGATGTCTTTGTAAAAAATTGCTGAAGTGAGACGAGTGGTCGCATTGGGTAGCATATCACACGAAAAGCCGCACAGGCGTTGTGCATGCTATAGAAAACTCCCAGGTGACAGCCTCGTTCTCAGCTCTCGTGTTCAGTCTCGTTCTCAGTTCTCGTGGCTTTACCATGGGATCCACAACCAAATTACCTCAAAGCAGGTGGGAAACACACTCAGACTCTGCTCTGATAAAGAAATCCCTTGAATCAGCTCACACGCAAGGAACAAGCCTAAAATCCAACAGAGCATAAGACAGGGCTTCTAAGCTGGAAGGCCGTATCTGGGGCGCAGCCCACGAAGGCAGTCAGCCGGCCATAACGAAATTCCGGGAGTTGGTGGGAACTAGAGGCGATACTAGGACCCTTTCCGAAAAGCCACTGCTGGCTTTTCGGAGTGGCTTTCTTGCATTCTCCCTCTCTCCACCACCCAGCTGGTTCTGTTGACCACAGGATGTCCTGTTGATGCCCACCCGAAACCCACATAGTCCAGTTGGAATGGCACCCTGACCTGTCTCTCATGAGATATGCTGAGATCTCAGCCCAGGAGGTGATAGGCTGCTCCCTCTTCGGAGGGGGGGCTTCGTCGGTGGGGGGGGGGGCTTCGAATCCTTCAGTGGGCGATCCCATATTACCAACTGCAAGCAGTGGTGATAGCCGTCAAGGCACTTATGCCATACACACATCTCTCACTCTTTCGAGCTCAAGAGCTTTAATCTAATTTAATTTAATTTAAGATTAGTGAGAGATCTCTCTTGAGATCTCTCACTCTTCGAGACGTTCGAAGGAGACGTTCGAGCTCGAGCTCGAGAGAGACAGAGACAGAGAGAGACAGAGAGAGAGACAGAGAGAGAGATAGAGAGAGAGAGAGAGAGAGAGAGAGAGAGAGAGAGAGAGAGAGAGAGAGAGAGAGAGAGAGAGAGAGGAGAGAGAGAGAGAGAGAGAGAGAGAGAGAGAGAGAGAGAGAGAGAGAGAGAGAGAGAGAGAGAGAGAGAGAGAGAGAGAGAGAGAGAGAGAGAGAGAGAGAGAGAGAGAGAGAGGGAGAGAGGGAGGGAGGGAGAGAGAGAGAGAGAGAGAGAGAGAGAGGAGAGAGAGAGAGAGAGAGAGAGAGAGAGAGAGAGAGAGAGAGAGAGAGAGAGAGAGAGAGAGAGACTGAGACAGAGAGAGAGAGAGAGAGAGAGAGAGAGAGAGAGAGAGAGAGAGAGAGAGAGAGAGAGAGAGAGAGAGAGAGAGAGAGAGAGAGAGAGAGAGAGAGAGAGAGACAGAGAGACAGAGAGACAGAGAGAAAGAGAGAGAGAGAGAGAGAGAGAGAGAGAGAGAGAGAAAGACAGAGACAGAGAGAGAGAGAGGTAAAACTTAACGGCTGCCTCTCGAGTCCTGTACTGTGGACGGCAGCTACTGCTGCTGTCAAACTGGTGCCATCCCCAGCTGCATACACAGCTAGGCCTCTGAATCGGGAGCAGCTTCTCTGGCTGGGGAGGCTAGGATCTCGATGTTTGCTTGCTCCCACTCTCCAACTTGCTTACTCTAAAAACTAAGGATTATCTGTCAGTCTATTTGAAAGAATGAGGCACTAAGCGATGTGGTGGAGTGGGAAGGTGTGCACGGGAAAGACAGTAAGTGTAGACAGGATTAAAAATAATCAAATAATAATAAGCAATTTTATGGCACCTTAAGAGAACATAAACCTCTTCCTGGACACTTTAGATATGCTGTAAAGGCAGCGTATCAATTGGTTAGCAATGGCATGCGTAGTGCCATCTCAGTGGGAGACTCTGGAGTAGTGATGTGAATGGAAAGCGATCATGCAAGGAATCACTGAAGTGCAATGTACATCGGGGCTCGGTGTATAGTCAGCTTCTTTTCACGGTTTATACTCTCCCTCTTGCAAATGCGATTGCCAGGCACACTCTAGGCTTTTACTTCTATGCAGATGACACTCAGCTGTACCTTTGCTTTGATCTCTCCCAGCCCTCCAGCACGTCAAATTCTCTCAATTCCCTTACTACATGTAAAAACTTTCTTAAATTGAATGATGATAAAACCAACTTACTAGTTATGGGCAAATCAAGTGTGATTCAGAAATTGGGAAACTTAACGCTCAAAATCGGCTCTACCAACTTCTCTCCAGTAGCATCTGCACGAAATCTAGGTGTGCTGTTCCAAAGTCACCTTTCATTAGACGACCACACCTTCTCCACAGTCAAGTCAACGTACTTTGAGCTAGCTATGTAACATTGCATGATATTACTCACGATTCAATCGCGTTTCCCTTTGCAGCAAATGTAAAGCACCTAGGAAGAGATTGGGTTCTCTGATGGCGCTTTATCAAGTGCATTATTATTATTATTATTATTATTGCTAAAATTAGGGCTGGCTTAGACAGGGATACTATATGTAAATTAATCCGTGCATTTGTCACATCACGTCTTGATTTCTGTAACTCACTGCTTGCTGATCCACAGCTTGTGCAATCAGGTGCTTACAACTGGTGCAAAACTCTGCAAGGCTAAGCCTCGTTCGTACCACTTGCTTTTCCGAATAAAATCGCTTAGCTAAACCTCGTACGAGCTTCAAATCCACTAGAGACAGTGCATTTAGTTCGTATGCTTCCATAGCATGGAACTCACTCCCAACTGACGTCACGACATCGCTTGACTTGACATTTAAAAAAAAAGCTAAAAACGTATCTGTTTTATCACAGCATTTAGTTGGTCCTTATGATTCATCCTTTGTTTGCTTATGCCTGCTGACACTGTACATGACGCCACTAACCATATGCCCCTGTGCATGCCATCTCTAAACACGTTATTCTTGCTGACATTGAGCATGCTACCGCTAACCATTCGATCATGCCGCCTGTACAGGATGTGTGAAGAGCCAAGAAAGAGAATAAATTGGGCTCTAATAGCACTATAAAAATGTATTATTAATATTATTACGATTACTGAGTAATACTGGGAACGAGGTACTAGTAATACTAGGAGGCTCAAAGCAGCTGCAGTCCACTATGATCCATGTTTTCAGCTGCAGTAATTCAGGTGCAGTTTCGACCTTTTCTCAGTCAAAATTAAAGAGCTCCACAGCACACAACGACGCAGGGTGACTCAGTCTGGGCAGAGGCCAGCATTTGTATAATTGCGACAAAAGGATATACTCATGAATTGATCCAGAAGTTAAATCTGGCAATAAAAACCAATCATTTCAGTATGTCCACGATGCTCTGAGAGAATATGCGACTCGTGATTTGCTAAACCTCTAACGGGTTCTGTAAGTTTAGCACTTTTGGCCTCAGATGAAGCATTGACTCCATGAATGCCAAATGCTCCCCCATATTACTAGACTCGACAGAAGCTTTCCACAATCACTCGAGCACAATATAAACAATTGGCATCGGTTGAGCAGGCAGCTTGCTGGGCATGGTGGGAAGTGGTCGTGATGAGCCAAATTGCACAATGAGATAAAGAAAAAATTCTGATGCTGTTAGGCATAGATTGTGGCATGCAAGTTAAGTAATCAAATTTTGCAATCGTCAAGAGCTTCCTTTTGGGAGACAAAATACGTCGTCTCGGGAAAGCTGCTACCAAACGCAACAAAGGCGATATAATTGACCTACCTCGAGGTCTAAAAAATTAAGCTTGCATTTAATAAGAAGATGGTCATGTTCTCTTCTTAATCAAGACTCTCTAGTCTACCTCACACAAGTTAAGTTCTAGGCTGTGTCGTTTTAAATAGCACGGTCTATCTGCTAGCACAATGTCGCACAACTCTGTCAAAGTTCCTCTCTAGAACAATGCTCGGCAACGACGTGGAACTTTCGTCCACATGCTAATTGCTTGCTCTCCTAACCTTCCTCGCAAGATGCTTCAGCCACCACAGCACTCGACTATTCTATCGCTGCCATTCTGCTATTTTAGGCAGCAGTACGACTACACGAGCGCAATTGCAATTGCTCTCAGTCTCATGACAGCTAAAGGATTTTAACCTCTGCATAAACCATGGGGCGGTTAATTTGACGAGTACACGTCTAGCAGCTGCCTGCAGCCCCAGTGCCGTTGTATAGCTTCCGGTAGCGACTTGCTCCACAGAGGTAACTTAACTGACTGACTGAGCTCCCAAGTCGGCTCGAGTGACTGCCACCTGCTTTGCCTTGCAAAAAAATAATATGGCGGCTGACTTTTTTTCAAGGCCAGCTGCTCACAGGAAGCCAAGGAATGGACCTTAGGGAGCAGTGGGGCACCTTTTTGTTTTAGGTATGCCTGCATGTTTGTGGCCGTCTGCGACTCTTCGAGGCAAGAAAGATAGCCCCGGACTCATCAAAGCCTAGCCCAATAGACATTATGACCAGCGAAGGATTTATCATGGGAGATCACTCGCTTATGGTGCTCAGAAAAAAGCCATCCCAAAGAAGTACCGCATGCGTGCACTGTAATCACTTTCAAATTCTGTGCAGTCGCAAGTCATGCCAAAGCGGCAGTGCCTCAATGCAACCATTTCAGCTACAGGCCGGCGACGGTAATCTTGGTAATCTTGGTAATCGCACAGCTGGAGGAAAGGAAAGCTCAACTCAGCCTCTCTCTGGCTTCTCAGTCACGATTGGTGCTTTCTGCACTTTTATAGCTTCATTTACATGCTGAGTGGCAAGATTCGGTTATTAATGCAATAGTGCTTACGAGATCACGGTTTTGATGTCACTCGTGGGAGAAGAACTCGGATATATAACGAATGCGAATCGTGCACGGGTTATTTCTTCCACGGAGTAAATTTTGCTACCGCCGTCCTACAAGCAAGAATTGGGGTTACGCAATTAAGAAGGCTAGATGAACTAGGCAGCCGCAAAGTCGGCAGCTGTATAAGAATTTGAAGGCTCTATTCCATCCGTCGTCACGCTTGCTATATCTGATGGCAGCATTAAGTTGGCATTCAGATAAAAAAAATATAATTGTTACGGTCTTGCTCACAAGGCGGATGTGGGTATGCCAACGTGTGCGATCTGGTGCCGTTCTCTGATGCCACGCTTCAAGTCTGCCATAAGTGTCACACAGTAACTGCAAGCTGCCTCGTTATGATACTGGGTAAATCGACCCATTAAAAATCTTAATGTCCGTTAGATTCCACCTTAGACACTAGCTGCTGACCAAAGGGCAGTCCAACAAAAACTTCGACGACCGAATAATGATCGACCTCGGATCGACCTGTCAGGGTCAGGGGCTGCCAGGCAAACGAGCCACCTGACACGAGCCCATGACCTTCAATTCATACGCTTGGCTGCAGCCGGAGAAAGGAGACAGCGTCATGGCCCTCTCCTTGACATAATACCGGCTATGCCTGTGGAAGCGACAGAGAAGTAGTGGTGCGGTCAAGACTTTGACAGCAGCAGCAGCCTTGCTGAGTTCATGGTAGCAATATGGAACCGGTCCATAAACATGGAGGTCGGTTCCGGTGGTATGCCATGTCCCTGCTGGTCTTCAACATTTGCTGTGCAGTGCAGTGACTACTCGAACGCATTAAGAGTTGACTAGCTTAAACATGCCTGTTAGCGGGTCAGGCGCCTCGGGTAGTCTTTCAGGTGAAGCCGGCCAGTACAGCCCACCTCCCCTAAACTTTGACTGCTAGGCTCGGCCTGGCAGCAGCCACTCCATTCCTTTGGCCTCTAAGAGGATTCACTTTCACGAGCACATCAAGGCTGCTGCAATGTAGGCAAAAGAAGGTCTTTGTGCCCAGGCGAGGCGTGGCAGAGAGGACTGTGGCTTACCTTCTGGTGAATATTTGGTTGATTAGTCAGGCAGGAAGCGTACCTAATACTGCACCGAATTGGCTAACAGGTCATCTGCTGGCATGCAGAGGCCGCTGTGCATGGCTCCTTGGCTGGATGGTGGGCTCATCTCACTTGACTTGCTTGCTGCTACTGGGCCTGACGAGCTTATGGTAAAGCACTTGAACTCTCCTAGCAGGGCAGGCAACTCCTCCTTGTAAAGATAGCCGGCATAAGCGAGTGGGACTGCCTGGGCGCCAGTGGGCATTTGGAAGTGGGCGAATAGCACTCTAAGCTAATCTGTAACAGCTAATACACACTGGGTGCACTGCACAAACTGCAAAGCGCAGTCAGCCTTAAGACAGACATGATGCCTCAATGCCCCGACCTCGAGGTCCCAACAGTGCCGGAAGCTTCCCTGGTGACGAAATTGCATCTTTCGTACTTGACCTATTGATAGCTGAAATAGATGGGGTCTTTAATAAGAGTCAACAAGCAAGCCAGCGAAGTGAGAGAGACAGAGAGACCAAGACACGAGAGAGAGAGAGAGAGAGAGAGAGAGAGAGAGAGAGAAAACAAGAAAGGGAAGGAAGAGAGATATACACCCAAAGAACAACATACATACAAAGATATAAGGAGAGAGAGAGGGAGACAGTGAGACGTAGGGGTCTTGGGACGATGTCAGCTGCTGTTGTGCAAGAGACATGTTACAAAGATGCTATACAGGTATTGGTGACAGTAGTAACTAGCTTGAGTTTTGGATCGTATCAGCTGCACCCAGGTGGCACCAGCAAAACCTAACTTGCTGACAAGCTCCTAGTTGTGTGCATCTACACCAGGTTAGTAGAAACACAATGACGACGTATGGGACTTCAAAGAGCTCGCAGGTGCACGGCACCTGCTCTCACAGATGGTAGCTGCATGCACTGTAAGTTATACATCGCCTGCAGGAGCAATAATAGGGCGACGGTAAACTCAGCAGCAGCAGCAGCATAACTTACCACGGACACCGGACCCGAAGAAAGAAGCCAACGAAGCCATGGCAGCAGCCACAAGCAGCTGGCCGAGCATGGCTGACGCCAGGGCGATGACCAAGTGCAGTCTCAGCAGCGATTCACCAGCGATCTGCAGTTACCTCAGCAGCAGTACTCCCGTTCTGCAGGACTATACTACGGTAGAGTGGGTCTAGATGAGTTGGCGAATACACAGACGTACACACAGCAAAACCACAGCTGAGGGAAGTGGCTAGTCATTAGACCAGCTCAAGAATAATTGCCACCAGAGGCAACAGGTCAGAAGGAGAGGTCGAATTACAGCTGCAGTAGGGTGGGAGAGGTTAACCAAGCACCCTCGAATACAGTAAGGGGAGGAGCTGGGGCAGGGGCCGTAGGAGCAAGAACAGGAGAAGCCGGAGCAACAGGAGCAGGAGTAGAAGCAGGAGCAGGAGTAGAAGCAGGAGCAGGAGTAGAAGCAGGAGCAGGAGTAGAAGCAGGAGCAGGAGTAGAAGCAGGAGCAGGAGTAGAAGCAGGAGCAGGAGTAGAAGCAGGAGCAGGAGTAGAAGCAGGAGCAGGAGCAGGAGCAGGAGCAGGAGCAGGAGTAGAAGCAGGAGCAGGAGCAGGAGCAGGAGCAGGAGCAGGAGTAGAAGCAGGAGCAGGAGTAGAAGCAGGAGCAGGAGCAGAAGCAGGAGCAGGAGTAGGAGCAGGAGCAGGAGCAGCAAGGGCAGCAGAGAAACGGGCTGCAGCCTCGGCGAGGTGACTGTCGAGGTGAAGGTGGCGGCAGCTGCAGCTGCAGCTGCCAATTCCCAACTCTTTCCCAGCTGCAGCAGACTGGCTCAGAATAAAACCAGGGACCAAGAGCAGCCCAGCATTCAACTATAATACGTGTAGACTATACAGGCAGTCTCAACGACCTATGGTTTTTGTGTGTGCCTTCAGACAGGCATTCGAATAGCCTCACGAACGTGCCTGCCCTACTGCCTGGCAGAATGATGCTGTAGCAGCGAGTCTCGGCCATTGAGACACTTAAAGTGAACATAAGGATTTTGGGCAAATCATTTCTGCTGTACTGCCGTTATTTGCAATTGACTGACTTGCCTATTCTGTGCCGTATGGAGATACCACATACCGGCCCTAGAATACAGTCTTCTCACGGGCGGGCTCTGGTCGTTCATGAGAAAAGCTCAGGCAGCGAGAAGAAAAAACACATACAGAGAGGACAGAGACAGAGAGAGAGGGAGGGAGAGAGAGAGAGAGAGAGAGAGAGAGAGAGAGAGAGAGGGGGCGGAAAGAGAGAGATAGAGAGAGAGAGAGAGAGAGAGAGAGAGAGAGAGAGAGAGAGAGAGAGAGAGAGAGAGAGG
Organism: Cristatella mucedo; assembly: GCA_009760855.2. Lineage (NCBI taxonomy): Eukaryota > Metazoa > Bryozoa > Phylactolaemata > Cristatellidae > Cristatella > Cristatella mucedo. Next base: position 2,406,952 of record WPIO01000046.1, on the reverse strand, counting down.
AGAGAGTGAGAGAGGAGTGGAGTGCTGAGGAGGGCTTCAGGCTCCCCCAGAGGATGATCCAAAAGTAATATGAAAATGGATCCTTTAATGTCTGCGACTCTAGAGGCTTCTCAGACATTTGAATTCGTTTTTCTACTAGGGGGACTGTCATTACTTTTAGAGGGGGCTGATAAGGCTGGTTGGGGCACTGGTTAAGTCAATTTCTTGAGGGGGTCTAAGATTTGTTTTAGAGGATGCGATCATATTCTTAAATGGGCTAAAAGAGTAATTCCTACTAGACAGGTATAATAGAACCTGGCAGTGCCTTTGGTATAAAGCAGGGTCTCTCAAAATGGAGGTCTAAAACGTGTTCACTGTAGTGAGTCCTTGACTTGAGCCACTTACAAGGAGGATCCAGAAGGATCTAATGTTCCAGATTTCTTTGCAGGAGGAGGACCTTAAAAAAGCTCTTTTGCTAGTCGAGTGCAACTGCCACTGCTTCTCTCGAGGTAGTCAACATATTTCCTTTCCAATGGGTCTAAATTACGGCTGTACCAAACATTCTCTTTGTATTTGATATTTTATTTAAATATTTTACTTTGGGGCCAAATAGTTATTCGGTATTTGGCCAAGTAGTGGCGATTGGACCGAAAAAGAATGGTGGTCACATGGCGTCTGGTTTAACCGGAGGAACTCTTTCATTAACTTGACATCTGTGTAAGGGTGAACAATTACTTGCATTTTACTGCTAATTTTTAGCGTATCGATTAAATTTACTCAACTAAAATTTTTTTTCTTACACTTTAAATTTAGAATGTTGCCGGTATACCTATTCTGTATACTATTTATATTCGGCCAAATATTGAAAATCAACTATTCGGTGCAGCTCTAGTATAAATAAGCCTGCTCGGCAGCCATTGCCTGAGCTGGACTGCGGCCCCTGCATCAAGCTCTCCAAAATGGCCCTATGCCCTTACTTCTGAGTGGCGTTCTACGGCGCTGACCAGCAGTCTCTCAAATGAGTAAGGTGTCAACAATGCTTTTTAGATGCACCACATCCGGCTGTTAAATTTGAGCCTCCTCCTGTGGATTCAGGCAGTGTATCCGAGAGTGGGCTACAATACCAAAAGAATAATTCGGGAGGCATTTCTGGAGTCACCCTTTGAGAAATCCAGTTCAGAGTCGATCTTTAGAATGAGGTTGATGAAAGCTGTCACGGAGTCCTCCGGCTAGGGAGTTGCCAATTATCCACAGCTTCACAAAGCGGCAAACAGGCATCACCTTACCTATACTAAACACAATAAGTCACTTAGGAATACTGCCATTCAGGTTTTTAGCCCTTAGTTGCTCTTGCCTGACAAGACAGCATGGCAGGTTAGATGATGCCCTTTCCTCTAAGCATCGACCAAGCCACCACCAAGTAGCAAGTAGTCACAACCACGAACTCCAATTAGCAGCTGCTGGTTTAAATAAGACATGCTGTGGAGACCGTGAGTCGACGATAGCAATCACCTTCGTGTAACAGCCTTGTTGAAATAACGAAACTGTACCTACAGGATACTTGAGGGTAAGACCACTTGGCTAGTTCAAATAAGCCGGGCAAATTTTGAAAGAAAGTGCAGCACGCCTTTGCTTCGGTAGGTGGAAATATATCGGATGGCGTCACACCTCCTGCCGGTCTTACTCAAGGTTTAATCCCCAACGGAAAAATTTCTGGCTACAGGCCTGAAACTGCCACTGTTTCAGTTGGGTCAGCTCAAATCCCACAAACCACCAAGGGGCATTATCCTGAAAGCTTCGTCAGACTTGTATGAGCAGCAGCTGCCATCCATAGCCTCAACCCTGGCCAGAATAGCCAAGGATGCTTGCTGTGGAATTGCAGACAGTCACCGTTAGGCACGATAATGACAATTCTCTAGCTGTTACTTGCCTGCTACAGTGCTGGTAATTATTCTAAGAGACAAAGAAACACGTCTTCAAAAAAAGGCAAATGCCGGTATGCAAATCTGTCAAGAAATGCAGACCCCAAAAAGACAATCAGGTCGGCTGTCATACTGTTCCCGTGCTTGCCGTGAGAGCCACGCACGTGTCGGCACACCACCGATTTGTGAACGTGAAGTTATGATCATAGTTCACTTTGCAGGATTACTTTGATTCACTCCACAAGTAAAACTAGCCTCCAGACTGGTACCTATGTTACAGTTGCTGAGTTCTACAGGTTGCTCTTAGGGTACTATACTAACGACCTAATAGCATTCTCCTCATCATTATTATTATTATTATTATTAGGAGTGCTATGCAAATATCTTATCATGATTAGTATTGGCAGTTCTTTAAGTCAAACTTTCACTCTTCCCGTGCAACGACCTGTGTTGCACTGCTCAGTGGCAGGCCTGTGCTTAGGAAACACTACTGGTGAGGGATTGCAGAAGGGCCACCACAAGGAAGACACCGGCACCCCCATATGTAGTCGCTCAAAATGAGAATTTCCGGTGAACAGCCAGCCCGATTTAAATATATCTGTTTGAACTTTACTATTCCAGCAACTTCTGTAGCTGGGCACACGACATGTCAAGTTCATATAGGAACAACCTTTGCTGTCTGCTCACAAAGCTGGCATTAAGTTTTCCGACCAAACTCATCCGTGTCAAGACTGACTTTAAGCACGGCCTATCACCATCAGACATCGACAGCACCTTCAGCTCGCATCGATCAAACCGGGCGAGCAGACACAAGCGTCCGTGCACGAGCTCGTTCGTGCACACTCGTGTCCGTGCACAGTCGCCTGCAACATTCAACGGCAGACTCTATTGCCAGCAACGATCCGACTTAAGATGCAACCTCGAAGTGCTTCCGTTACTTGCAATGATGACTGTGCATCTTTCCACCAGCTATTGACAAGCTGTCGATGCTTGTATGATGTATGTCGAAATCGACATACATCATATGATGTATGTCGAAATCGACATAGACGAGCAAGAAACTTTCGTCCGTGACCCATACGCTCTCACGGACAGAGCGAGAAGCAGCTCGACTGGGCTCGAAAGCTGGAAATTGACCTGAAATCTGTGGGCACCCATGCCAATCCACCAGGCTGGTACCCAGCCTGGTCCTGTCTGTCTCCCGGTGCAACGAGACAGGGTTAGCAGGCAGGCTGAATGAGAGGAAGCCATCACTCGCGATGCTTGCCTATAAGATAGGGACAGCCTACCACGGTGGCTGTCTAAAAATCTTGCTAGCTCCATCACGGTTCCATCAAGGCCGATTTACAGTCATTCCATTTTTCTGGGCTACTGAAAAAAGCCACTCCCCAAACAGGCTCGGCATCGTGCCACTCATTTTTCTGAGTCAAATCATCTCGCTACAGTTCTTACGACCTCAAATCCTTTGGAGACTAAGCGTTTAGTTGGTATGCTCTGACATCCCTTGACTTGACATTTAAAAGAAGCTAAAAGCATATCTGCGTTCTCAACAAGTTCTCTGAGACTGCTATGCAAATGTATTTTTATTCTTACATAGCCAGTATACCTAGTATACCTACCGAAAGTCGCTTAGGCTTTATTTGTGCTACAGAGAGCATTCTCTAGCTTAGCATCCAATTAGTCTGTGTAGCTTTATGTAATTGCAGACCGACATGCATACTATACATGACAAATTCATGCACATATAGTAAGTACACATGCACACACCAGATAGCAAAAGCTGTCAAAACCATAATGGGGGAGGAGTCTTGGTCAAAATGACTCTGCACTCACTACACTTTCGTTAGGAAAAAGGCAGGGAGCCGACGTTGTCTAGGGGAATGAGTCCGGGTCACCGGCTCCGAATACGATCTTCACAGCTGCTTGCCAAAAAAAGTATTAGCTGACTAAACAGCTTCGTTTTTACAGTGGCAAAAGAGCCTTAAGGCCAATCGCCACGGCTTGCAGTTGGCAATAAAGGATCGCCATTACGTGATTCAAACCCACGACCCGGGTCGGGAAGAGCGAGCACCTACTGGGCTATCACGGCCCAACTCCAAGGACACCACCAGACTCAATGGGCTGCAATGCCCCTCCCCCCCCCCGATGTGAACATTAAAAAATGAATCTATTCATGTGCCATGTGTTACCAATGCCTAGCACACTGGACGTGCCATTGTATCGTGCTTAAACGATACAAGCGTCCCGAAACAGGGGACTGACATTTCTTCAGGATTTTGAACAGCACAACCTCTTTAAACTGGGTCGTGTTTACTGCCAGTTGGCTCAAGTATAGACAATAACTTAGCTGTGACTTCTATGCAGTGCAGGAGGCACACCGGAAAAACTATTCGGACGGAAAAAGTACCCCAATACCCGGAGGAAATACCGAATTCATTGTTGTTGAACATTTATATCATCGGTGGCCTGAGGATGGTAGGGCATAATAAATACACGGTCGTACCTGCATTTAGCTAGTTTGCCCCTAGAATAGGCTGTCTGGGCCAGCAAGACCCAGTTTACGGGTCTTGCTCGTGGCATTTGTAAAGGCTGGTCCTTTTTTCCTACAGTAGTGAAGGCGGAAGGACTCGTGCCCACACTGCTAGCCCACTAAAATTACAGCAACCGAGTAACGAGCCCAAATCCAAGACTAGAACCTGTGCATGGAGGGGGCCGCTTGATGTGCCTTATTTGTAAGAAAACTAAAGCATCCCAATCCGCTCCACAGCCGTCGACATCCAGATCCCAGTCCCTGCCAGGGGCTGAGCCGCTGTTCATCTCAGTTGGGCATCGGATTACAAATAAACCGGGCCAGTCGCAAGAGCATTGTCTGCTTCTGCTATGCGGCCCAAATGAATGGCTGCGAGAACCGAGGACCAACAGCGCGAGCCACTTTATTGAGTCTGCTAACCGCCTGATTGGCCCACGACAGGTGCTCAGCAAGCTCGCAGCCGTGCAAATCTCTTTTCTGCAGCGTCCAAAGCAATCTCACAAAGCAAATTAAGGAGCCATCTAGCTCGTCCCACAAAGGAAGTCGTTATCGACGGACAGATGTTAGCAATGGCAAGCCTCGCTCAGGCTCTCATTTTTATGCAACCGATCAAGTGCAACGAACAGCTCCCGACTAAATCGCTACCTCAGTCGTGCCCCACCACCCCCACCCCACCACCGCTTCGGCCATTCGCAAATACTCTTGGAATCTCGAAGAGCGATTTCTCGAAAAGAAGAGAGAATTCTCGAAATGTCTCGGAATCTCAGGAAGAGCGCTGACACTCATTCAAAGAATGCCTGCTCGTGGCGGCCGTGAGCTACAACTATCTACAACTAGCTCGGTAACTAAGTTTCTGTTGCCTGTGTAGGTACTAAAACGGACGACGGGTTATTATTTTGGCAAACTGTCAAGACCGAAAGGCATTCGCTGTAGATCTTGAATAAAAAACTGTCCAAACAAATAAAGCAATTTGAGTTCGTCACCAGACAGCCTGCATGCTCTGCATTTTCAACATAACGATCTTATTAACAGCAATGGTAGAATCACTAATACTGCTATAAGGACCGTGATTATGATTGCTATTACTTTAGCAAACCACTTGAAAGTCAATTGATTTTGCATACCAAAAAAGTCAGTTCTCTAACATCAGAGTTTCAATTTTAGCACGAGTTCGCTTGGAAGTCTGCCAAAATTAATATGAATACTCTTTTTTTTCGGTCACTGCTCTAGCCCAAGTTGTTAGAAGTCCGGCAGTCATAAAGCCATGTTTAGGGGGAGGAGAGAGAAGGCCTGTTGGAGTACAAACATGAATTCAGATGAACAAGCCGTAGTTTTAGCAAAAAATCAAATATTCTTTAGTCGTGGAACAGCTGGCATAACAGACCGTCACCAGCGACCAGCAAAAAACAAGGAGGAGTCCTCAAAGGTATAAGTAGGATATTGTGATCGATAGTGTCGATTGCAGCTGATATATTGAGCAGGGCCAGGATTGTGACATTCCCATTATGTTTGCAGCACAGGATGTCGTTGGTTACACGGAGGACAGCATTTTCAGTGGAGCAGTGTTGCTTGAATCCTGACGGAAATTTTTCTGACAATGTATTCTTTTTAATAGCAACATGTGCCATGGGCACAACGCAGTATTCATCGTTTCGCATGGGTCAGCAGCTCCTGACACTAGCCTACGAGAAGCTGGCTTGAATTTCGGCGGTGGGAAATAAGAAAACATGCCAAGAACATAAGCATGTCTAGCCAGGACTAAGAGAAAGGGTTGTTTTGACACTTGAAGTAGTAAATAAGTGTCTCTGACAGATTCAAAACCATTGCTGTATCTTGTCAAGCCTTGCTTAATCTTCCCTTTGACAGGAATGCTGATGCTTGGCATCGTGGGGCTGAAGTGCTTAAAATATACACTGATTGCCTGTCGAAATAGCTTCGAATGATGGTCTCAATACAGCTTCGAGGACGTGTAATGGCAAATTTTAAATAAAAGTTTGGCCTCCTCCACAGAATGGGTGAAAGGCCTCAAAATGCCAAATGTTTGCTGGATCGATTTTGGCCAAGGTGGTGCATCGCCAAAAATAATCAAAGGCTGTGAACCATTATAGTAGTAAAACATTCAGTCTGAGCACAAAGCATATATTAATTAGAATATTAAATTGAATGTCGTTAAAGTGCAAGCCACAACAGAGCTTATTTCCTTTACAACAGCTGACAGCTCTGTTGGCTTTTTTTAGTGCTTTGGCTAAGTACTTTCCTTTTAGTAAATCGCCTTCTCCTGGCCTGCTCAAATTCATTCATGATTCGGCAACAAAAAAAGAGCAACTATTACCCATCCAGACGGTCCAAAACAGCAATTGCTTTACTAGCAATGCTGAAACTGATGATACTGCAACCTTTGGCTCAAGCCAATAGTTTAGTAGTAAAAAAGACATCTCTTTCTTGCAGATTTGCTCACATTTAGTCTGTGAAATATTAGCTTCATCTCTAGATATGAGGCTAATCTAGAAAATAAAAATAACAATAACAATAATAAAATATCTGTATAGCACCAGGAGGGAGCCAAATCTCTTTCTGGGCACTTAAAATATGCTTGAGAGCATTTCAATGTTTAGTTTTTTGTTATCCTACACTTTGGTAATCACATTTCCAACTGAAGTTGTCATACTAGGCCTTCGTCCTATACCCGTAATGCACACATACAATTCTCCAAGCAAGGTTTGGCTGCTTACAAAGTAAAAAAAATCAATAACTTCGAATAGAATCTATTTTATTTTAAACAGAGTAGCTGCTGCTTCAAAGTTTTCAATTTCTTTAACAGCATTTATGGTTAAAAATAATACATAGTAGTGCATCAAGCCACAGGACACAAATTGTGTGATTTTTGAAGGGTTGGCCACATAGCTCTGATTGGCGGGTCCCCGCTTCAGACACATTGGAAAAACATTTTGCCACAAACTTTCAGTTACAATTTATGAGTTTTACTTGTACCTATAGCTTATTTGGATGTGTTAGAGGTAGGCATTTGGGCATTCATCCTTGTGAGCAAGCTTTCAAGCCCAGCCTGGGATGAGTTTATAGGACCAAATGAGTCTTCTTGAGTGAAACAGCAATAGTTTTGAGAAGCTCCCAGAGATAGGCAGTGAGATACAGTTACATGCACAACACATCAAAAGAATCTATATTTAACAGGGTGATAAACTCTGCCGACTGGTCACATATTTAATGCTGCTGTTGGTTTATCGTTAGATTGCCAAAGCAATTTCATAAAAATAAAAATGAACTCGAGAGAAAAGTGTTACTTCTCTGTACATCAAGTGCTCTTGATGACGGCTGCACTTATTCGGGCACGATGCTGTTCACAAGCGACACTGGTTGTGAATCTTAACTTATTTTGACTTAATAATAATAATAAATAAATTTGTGTAGCACCCTCAGAGAACTGAATCTCTATCTGGGCGCTTTACAGATGCTGTAAAGAAAGCATGAACAAACGATTAGCGGTAACATTCGCAATGTTATTAAGTATGACATTGTTAGATATGACATGCACAGGGTCAACGTATAGACATGTATGTGATAAAAGCACAGGGTCAACATGTAGATATGGTTAGTAGCAGCAGGGACAGACTCAGCACCCATAAGTACACGAAGGATGAATCACAAGGACCCGCTAAATGTTGTTTAAACAGCAGTGTTTTATGCGCTAAATTAGTGAGACTTGGCAAAAATGACTAAATAATTCGTAAAAGATCAAGCCAGTTGAGTTCTCTGTGAAATATTCACGTGAATCTTGAATTATGCAAAGCTTATTCGCTGTTAAATCTTCTGAGGAGAAATATGCGTAACATTAGAATTGCGCCTATGTTGGCAATTTCTGGAAATCAAGAGAAATCAGTCAACCTGTTATTCGTTCTCCACGGAACCTTTATGCAGTCACTGACGGTAGCCAGAGGCGGGATTACCTGGACTTCTTCATGATCGAGAACCTCACATACTAAAGCATTATACTGCATGAAGTTTACAAGTGCTATCACAGACAGCATTCAAACGGCTAAGCCGCCTCAAGCCACCAGACTCTGTCGGCCACAGTGTTCAGACCAAAGTCGCAGCTAACCGATGCTATTGTACGAAAAATTAGCGAAACTAGTAACCCGAGCATAGGCCGTAACCATTTCAAAGACTTGGCAGATCTCCTAGCAAGCCAAACGGGTTCAGTACCTGATGTGTAATCTACCGAATGAGGAGTACCGACGTGACATTGACCCCCCCTCGGCGCTGTCGTGCAGCCGCTCTTTTTCTCGCAACGTCAAATCTCTGCACAGTCGACAGCTAGCCAATGAGTCCAAGGCTGCTGCCTGCTACGTCTAGCTATCGACACCATAGACAGTAGCAGCCGCGTCATGTGACCATCCATTCCCGCCCGCTCAGGAATTACAGCAGTTTGTTGATCTGCGCTGACGCTTTACTCTTTCTTCTTCTACGTGGAGCTACCGACTCTATCGCTAGCGAAGCTGTGCGTACTCAACCTATGCGATTCTTCAGCTAATACGGAGTCGTTTGTTCGCACAGCGATATCCGATCTGCTATGGGCTCACTGCTCGTGGCAGGCTGTTCAACATCGTCGCTAGCGTACGTTTATATTTACATTAAATAAAACAATTCTTTTTTTAGCTATCTTTTCCATTTAGACTTTTCCGCCTAATAAATTAACACTAAATCGTAAACGCTAATACCTAAACTCTAAACACAAAAACTCATACCCGAAAAACACAAAATCCAACCAGAATACACAAAACGTTAAACTCTAAATACCACGAAAATCATAAAACTCAAGTTAAAATATATCTAAAAACGTGCTTATTTAACGTAAATATAAACATACATACATACGCTGGTGACCGTGCTGAAGAGCCTGCTACGCGAACTGTGTCCATCGCAGATCTGACGTTGTATGAACAAACGACGCCGTATTAGCTGGATTCTTAGCCGCTCCGTCGCGTCGCATAAGCTTACCGTTCGCTCGCTCATCGGATTACGCACCCTATTAAAGTTCGCCGCTGGCTCTACTGTACTAGTAAACTGCACGGAAGTTTCTACCGTGGGCGCTCGTTCTTTGCTTTGTTTTTTTTTTATCAGGATCTGCGAATGGTTCGCAACACTTTGTCATACCGGCAGGCTGCAAATTAGGATAACCTGGATACCAAGACACCGATAAAACGCAACATGCAATAGTATTTCTTAAGATATCGCTCGACAGATCTGTCGGCCTTAGTTTCGTCGTGACTCTCCGTAGCTTTCGCCGAATTATTGGTGTCTTTGCATCGAAGCATTGAAGTTTGAGTGATAGGATGCGAGTGTCTCCTTCCTTAAAGTATGCCGCTCTATGTCAGGTCAGCACAAATTTAGCAGTTCGCTAATATAAAAATCATTTCAAGAGACGCTGTAGCATTAGTCAGACTCTTTAATCACAGTGCCGTAAATTGATTCATATGAAAATTTGATTTAATTGCACTAGACTGCAACTTCCTCCTGCCACGCCCACAGGAGAGTATGAATCATGTGCAGCTTAGCAATTTTTCATACCACTTGCACTCACATTTCATAGAACTGTATGGAGCCACTACTTTTTACTCGTTACTTTCTACTACCAATGTTTGGATATTCTACTTTGAATGGCCAGTCATCATCCAGTTGGCTTTTCACTGAACTTTACTCAAACGTCCACTTGCGTTTAATGGACATTAATCCTGCTCCTTTTCGACTCTCAGTTCTATCAGTGGTGGCTTAGGAGTGAAGAGTGCGGGCAATACCTGGCGACTCGCTCCAAAAATGCAAGCAGCTACCGCATTGTTATAACGGCCAGGATCGGCCACGTTAATTCTTTTGCGCATTTGTACATCTCTAAATGTCAAAATATTTCCCAAGGTATAAAAGAGTTTCTCTGGAATTAAGATTTTGCTTTTGCCAAGACTATATTTCATTTTATTTGGCTGAAGCTCATTGAATTCGTGCATCTGGAGTATATATTTTTTCGTTTCAAGCCGATTCACCATCTTTTTTCTGAATTCAAGGGCGACAGGCGAACGAAGCTTCATTCGAGGACGATAGATTCCATACTCAAAAAGACAAATCAAAATTCAAGAACTCGAAAAGCAGAGCGTCAGCGCTAGCAAAATTCATGTCGTACTGCTTGGGCTCATTTATTTCCTAAGAAATAGGTGCATCCGCTTTATATATTCAAGCAATCGTTGTGCTTAATGTGCCGAAGAAAGAGGCTCGAGGCGAGATACGCATGAAGCAAAAGATTGAGTCGCAGTCGCAGGTCTAATTATGTCAGACAAGCGCCTACCCGTGCATGTTTGCGAGCACACGATATTCGATTTTAAAATTAGAGACCGCACGTACAAGTGCACAAAGCTGCACAAAGGCCGCAATACGTACCAAAGGAAAGATCGTCGTTAAGACTGACTGCCTCGGTTTCTACACTGTGCAATAATATTCAAATGATCACTGATGCAGATATAGTTAACTTCAAAGACTTCCTTCGAGTTTACACCCAGAAGCTTAAAAAAGCCAGGGCTTCTTTTTTCACTCAAAAACTGAATTCCTGCCAGTCAGACTCAAAACAGATTTAGAAGACAGTAAACAATCTACTGGCCAATGCTGAGAGTCTGACTCCCTAGATATTAACGGCTCAGCAAAAACGTTTTCAGCCTTCTTTACTGGAAAAATTGTGCACATTCGTGCCTCCATAAAGCCCCCTCCGAGTAGTGTAATTGTGATATCACAACCTATGACCTTCCTTTAAAGGTTTTCCAAGGTTTCTGCATGCGATGTGGCTACCTTAATAAGGTCTAGTAAAAATAGCTAGTCTCCTGAAGACCCTATACCAGCATCTCTGTGGGCGGTCTTTACCGGCAGACCAGCTTAGCCCTGCCATAACCGAGATTTCTTATGCTTCTTTGGAAAAAGGGTTCGTAGCCAAGTCCTTCAAATCGGCAATCGTTAGACCCATACTTAAAAAGCCTGGATTAGATATCGAGGTCCTTGAACTATCGCCCGGTTTCCATTCTTCCTTTTGTGTCAAAGATTCTAGAAAAAATGTCGCTAAGCAGCTGGTTGCACATATTGAAAAGAATGAAATGTCAGAAGCATTTCAATCGGGGTTCAAGAGGCAGCACTCCACTAACACTGCTCCCCTCTGTGTTAACAATGATATTCTATGTGGCAACGATGATGGTATGTCACTGCTCTAGCTCTGCTAGATCTATCAGCTGCCTTCGACACAATTGATCACGATGTGCTACTTAAAGTATTGAGAAAAACGATCGGTCTGGCCGACGAGGCACTGGCATGGTTTGAATCGTACTTGTCTGACCACGTTTCAATCCGTGTCGTGTGGGGGTGGGTCAGGTCTTACACACGAGACCGGTCACCTGTGGAGTCCATCAAGGGTCTGTCCTCGGTCCCCTGCTGTTCTTCATTTATACACTCAACCTATGGGAAAAGTGATTAAGGCCCATGGAATAGGATGTCACTTTTACGCTGACGATACTCAGCTGTATTTGTCATTCAAACCGTCGGAATCTGCGAGAAACTGAATGCTTGCATTGCTGACATTTGATCCTGGATGTCGGAAATTTCTTGAAACTAAATGACGATACAACCGAGCTGCTACTCATAGGATACCCTAAGCGTGCGGCTGGATTAAAAGGCTCTGCTCTTCTAATGTGATGCTATTGTGCGACCATCCCCAGGTGCTCGAAATTTAGGTGCCGTTTTTGACAGCTGCCTAAATTTTGAAAGCTTCATTCAGAGACTGCTTCTACAACTAGCCATCACGTCAGATCCCTATGTAAGATTAGGAGCTATCTTCCCCAGTGGCTTGCAATAAATTTAACTAGCTCCTTAGTTCTGTCTCGGCCTGATTATTGCAATTCCCTTTTGGCTGGGCTATGAAAAAAAGCAACTAGGCCACTGCAGCTGACTATGAATATGGCTGCAAGGCTAGCCTTAAAGTCTCAGAGGTTTGAGCACGTGTCTCATTTGCTAAAAGAGCTAGGATGGCTGCCAGTTGATCAACGGATACAGAGCAAAGTTCTTACGCTGACCCACAAGGCCCGCCATGGCTTGGCTCCTCAATACCCAGCTGAACTGCTACACCAGTTTCAGCCTCTTCATGCCCTCAGGTCCTGTATGGACGATAAATTTGCTGTTCCATTCCTCCACTTAGAGACCATTGGCGACAGAAGCTTGAGCTCTGCAGGTCCTAGGCTGTGGAACTGGCTTCCCCAATTCTTAGGCAACGACAACTACTCTCCAACTGCCGACAATGGCTCAACGTTTTCAGCGGTCCTGAGCTGCTACTTCCATGCTACTCACTACTTCAACTGCTCTCCTGACTCTGCTATGCTTCCCACTTTCTCTTTGTTGAGTGAGATGACGTCTGTTGGCTATTGAATGCGTAGCGAAAGCCGCTTAGGCTGTGAGTGTGCTATACAAAAATCTCCTGCGTAGTACCCACATGGTCTTTATGGCTTTGTGGAGTTAGAGGCGGAGATACACATACATCACGTCCAAAGATCCACTCGGGAAGATGCAGTCTCACTGAGTCGAGTGAAGCGAGCACAAGCAAGCAACACACACACACACACACACACACACACACACACACACACACACACACACACACACATACGCACGTGCACGCACACACACGTGCACGCACACGCACGCACGCGAGCGAGCGAACACACACACGCACACACACGAGCGACCGTTGGTCGAATTGTCATTTTTTTAACATCAGTTGACGACGACGCGCAGAAATCAGGTCTAATGCATTTTTAAGGGTAAACGCCAATTTAAAAAAAATGCACGTTGCGAGCCAGTTACGCTGAGTGCAAGCAAGACAGCGCGTGTTAGCAACCATTGCGAGGAAAGTGCGTCAGTACCCAAGAGTGGTTAACATTCGCAACTAATTAGCAGCCTACAGGTAGCCCTCAATGAGTAGCTTGCAATACATACTCGCGGACTATCTTCGCTGATCTCTAGGAAGGCGACAAAGTCTAGGATCTCTAGGAGAATCGATCTCTAGGAGGAGGTCTCTAGGAGGAGGCGGCGCAGTCTACCAGTGAAAAATCCACCAGTGAAAGGCACCTATCCGCGAAGCATCGCCGTGAAAGGCGATTCAAATATTTATGACCGCGCGTGCAGGCGCGAAAAAGCTCAGCTGCAATGCGACTTCGGTCGGCAGACGCTAAGACGCTAAGACTGACCTTTCCTATTCCTGACGTTCCTGACGTTCTTACTTTTTAGCTCTTCCTCCGAGAGATGATCTCCTGCATATAAATACGTAGTCAAATCACGCGCCTATAAAAAGTGTGCTCATAACTATTTCATAATTTTCAATACGCAATGCAACGTTCACTTTCAACTATGCGATTGCGAAAATATACAAATTAGTTAATGGTCTCGCTTGTTTTTGACGCGACACTTATCACAGGTGTACCTTCGTAGTTGTACTGTAAATATCTATATGCTTGTTCAAATCAACCAAGATTTCTTCAGAGAAGCTTTGAGATGCAAGCCCAAACCAAAAGCGTCCTTCAACTTTGTGCATCATTTGCTCAACCTACGTAGTTTTGAATGCGACGTCCGTAAGTGAGTTCAACCCATTTGCAAAAGCGAGATGACACCACCGCGCGTGCGTTGCGTCCTTTGCACTTTATATGCAGGTATTTTAGCTGATTTAACAGGCTCATTTGTACAGCGGCAGGAGAGCCTTAACAGCTATCATCACTACTTGCAGTTGTATATTAAGGATAACCCACTGCAGTATTCGAACTCACGACCTCGGCCGTGAAGAGCAAGAATTTTACTTCGCGGCCCCAAAGTCTAAAGTCCTTTCTAGGCACTTAGCATTCGCAGCAAGGGAGGGTGTCGCTTGGTTAGTAATGACGTGCACGGAGTCATCACCTGTAAGCCTATAAAGGACACTTTTGAACCCAGCAAATGCTTCTGATGGAGGACCATCTCTGAGCTTTTTGCTTCTTAGCGAATGTCATCAAATCCGTCGGGGTGTCGCGACGTCCTTCAGGCCAGAGTTCATGCCTTCGGGAGCGTGCGAATTGCTCACTCTCGCCTCCCGACTCCGAGCGCGCTGCACACGTTCCTTGTCCGTTGCATAACTCTTTCCCGAAAACCGAAGTTCTTGCGAACATTGTATACGTAAACCAATACGGCTATGACCCGTTTAGAACTTACCTGTCTGTTGTTTGACCGTAGCGCGTAAAAAAATTACGTGCCTACGGACATCTAAACGCTTATCGCTTCGGGCTGCTGGGTCTGCCACTCCGGCGGCTGCGTTAGATACGCCGATGTCTTGTAACCTGCATATTAGTTATGATAGTGCGCAATTATTATCGCTTCGTTATTGTAGTTCAAATGCATTCCTATATGTCATTGCTGTTGCTAAGATCCGTGAGTTATGCATTAACAAAAGAAAAGCACCGCGGAGCCGCTGCGAGGTGCCGGGGCCGCGAGCTGAGATCGCACTCGTTTGGCATTCCTGGCATTGTCGCGAACCGCTCAGCGCGTTCTCCTTCAAGCGTTAGTGTGAATCTCTTTAACTTAGTGGTCATCTGGATTTTTTTAAACTCCGGCGGCCTAACTTAACCCCTGCCTTTGGAATCCTCTCTCAAAGTGCAATAAACACCTACTAATGTGCGACCTTATTTCTGAAAAAGGTTTCGATCTGCACGCCTTGACTGAAACTTGGGCACTATCGATAAACTGCCAGACAATTAAAGACGCTACTCCGGCTGGCTTCTCCTTCTTTCAAACCCCTTGATCAATCAAAAC
The DNA here is from genome assembly GCA_009760855.2 of Cristatella mucedo. Classification (NCBI taxonomy): domain Eukaryota; kingdom Metazoa; phylum Bryozoa; class Phylactolaemata; family Cristatellidae; genus Cristatella; species Cristatella mucedo. The sequence continues at coordinate 2,391,655 of WPIO01000046.1, read as the reverse complement.
CGGTGGTGGAGTCGCTATTATCACACGCTACAACTTCGACATTGATCTCCACCACATCGATTTCGCTCACCTCCAGCACGTCGAGTTCGCTCAGCTTCTCCCTTGCTGCATGTATTGATGACATGCACACACGGACATGCCAGCAAACTTTCTTAAATTGAATGATAACAATAATAATATTAATACACTTGATAAAGAACCATCAGAGAACTCAATCTCTTTCTAAGCTCTTTCTTGCTGCAAAGGAAACACGATCGAATGGTGAGTGGTTGCTTGATAAACAACATGAATAGCATGGTTAGGATGACAGGCACAGGGTCAGCGTGCAAGTGTGGTTAGTGGTAGCATGCAACAGTACCATTAAACCAACTTACCAGTTATGGACAAACCAAGTGCGATTTAGAAATTGGGAAGGCCTAACGCTCACAGTCGGCCCTGCCTGCATATCGTCTGTTGAATCTGTTTGAAGTCTAGTGTCATGTTACAAAGTGACCTTTCATTAGACGACCACATCAGCTCCAAAGTTAAGTCTGCATATTTTCAGCTACATAACACCGTTAAGATTTTGGCTTGTTTAGACATGAATCCAAATCCTTTGGAGACCGTGCCTTCAGTGTGTACGCTCTCAAAGCCTGGAACTCACTTCCGACTTGGGTCACGACATCTTCTGACTTGACCACATTTAAAAAGAAACTAAAAACGCATCTATGAATCACAGCATTTAGTTGGTCCATGCGATTGGACCTTTTTGTGTTAATTTTGTTCACACGTTGCATGCTGCCACTAACCACACTTGCATGTTGCCCCTGTGCATGTCGCCACTAACCGCGTTATTCTTGTTGTTCATTGATTCATTGAGCATGATACTACTCACCATTCGATCGTGCTTCCGTTGCAACAAATTTAAAATGCCTAGAAAGCGATCGAGTTCTTTAAGGGCGATATATCAAGTGTATGATCGAGTTGCTTTGGTCGAGCGGTTAAGGGTTAAGGTGCTCGCCCCAACTAAGGTCTGGCTGAGGTCGTGGGCTCGAGCCTCGAGGCATATGCGAAGCGCCTGAATGGAGATTAAATTCTCTTGGGGTGCAATACTAATGAATTATATTTTTTTATATTATTACTGGCACAGGATCCAAAGGATTTGAGGTTCGTTCGAGGCATATCTACACAATTCGAATCGTGTGGTACAATGCTTAGCCTGATTGGGAAATTCCTCTGGTCGGTATACCGATCCAAGAGATTGGACGCACGTAAACGTGAGTGACAAAACCTTGATGCCGATTCACTTCTTTATGGGGAACCAGTCTAGGTCGGAGAGAAGTGAAGTAATATGGCTGTCATGTCTTTCACAGCAGACAAGACCGGCTGCAGAGTTTAGCACTAATTTTAAGCGCCTTATTGCACACTGTGGAGTATCTGCAAGCAGTGAGTTAAATTAGTCAAGACAGGATGTCACAAATACAGGTACTAACTTGAATGCGGCAAGCTTTTCAAAGCAAACCCAAATTTTCGCACTTACGTGTAGCTGAAAGTTGACAGATTGTATTGTGGAGCTAGTCTGCGATTGTCCAGTGAAAGTTTACTTTGGAGCATGACATCTAGCCACATTGCAAGCAGATAGTGTGCTGAATGACGATACACAGTAGACTTGCTGGCAGCGCCCGTTTTGAGCGAAAAGTATTCCTATAAAATCAGCTAGCCTTTACTATACTCCAACTTTAGCCTTGAATGGGCCTGACCAAAAGTCAACAAAACCGTGATGTCGAATAATATTTTTTCATGTCCCTGGCATAGAGTGCCTACAGGAGACGCTCTATCTTCCGAATTTTAAAAATTTACTTGAACAAACTTACTCGTCGGCTGCTGATCGGAATTAGTGTAGACACAGTGTCCTATTTTAAGTACACTCAGACAAGTAAATGACTATTGTTCACTGGAAATGTCCATGGTAATGCCAACACACGTTCATTTATAATTAATTTGTATAGTACCATAAGAAAACTTATTCTCTATCCAGGCACTTCACATATGCCGCAGGGCTCGAGCTCACAACCTCGGTCGACGAAATCGATTATCTTGAGCTCTAGGCCAAGCGCGGATGCTTTAATAACTATCAGTTACTAACTGGAGGCGTGGTTGCCGACACTATAATAGGAAGCTTTTGCTACATTCTTAAAATACATGGCTGTTCTTACCGTACTGTGCTGAAAGGCTATAGCAGCTAGGAGCGATGCAGCCTGGATGTCCTTAGAGTCGGTAGATAACACCTGTTTGTCAGCTTATATAGCTGAATATTTTGTTGGCTGAATCCGCTTCATAGCCAATGTGCATATAAGACAGCGAGTGATCTCACCTTGACCTTCACTGGGTGAACATGACAGTCTATTTTTGGAGCCACGGACCACTACTGATTGGCTGGATGTCACGTGTACTTGGGCCAATTGAATCCAGCCAAGGCCGCATCAGCTACGTCTGATCAGCGAGCGACCATGTAGGGAACGCAATAGTATTAAGATTAGTATGCATGGCGGCTTGCTCAACCAATAGTAATCCTTTAGGACTACTATATATTGGACCTGTCTAGCTTATTCTTTGTCTGTATTTGCTACGATCTGCGTTCTGTCGGTCGGCTGCTGCGTTATAAAACGCCGAAATTTTCTCAACCGTTGACTGGTGAATGGCTTCACGGCAGCACTGCGTCTCACATATTTGAGCTTTTCGAACTCAGGAGACTTTGATGGCTTCAATCTCTCTCTCTCTCTCTCTCTCTCTCTCTCTCTCTCTCTCTCTCTCTCTCTCTCTCTCTCTCTCTCTCTCTCTCTCTCTCTCTCTCTCTAATTGAATGTGCACATTCAGTAGCCGACAGACGTTGTCTTACGGAACACAGAAAACGTGAGGAGCCTAGTTGAGTCAGGAGAGCAGTCGAGGAAATGAGTGGCATGGAAGTAGCAGCTGCGGACGGCTGGAAAGGATGTGCCGCAGTCGGTAGCAGGTAGAGAGTAGACGTCGCTTGCGAAAGAATTGTGGAAGCGAATTCCACAGATCAAAAGCTTTTGTTTGTGAGAGGTTTTCAAGCGTCGGAGCGGAACAGCTAATTTATTGTCCATGGAGGACCTGAGGGCACGAAGAGCCTGAGGCTAGCACACGGCAATTACAGCAGTTCATCCAGGTATGAAGGAGCTAAACCACGGCTTGCCTCGTGGGTCAGAGTAAGAACACTTCTCGGTATCCATTGATCGATCGAGAGTCGTCCTTCTGCTAAGGACACACATGGCTGAACCTCTTGGATTGGTTGACCGAAACCGCAGTCATTTTTATCAAAAAATATAAATATAATTCATTTGTATAGCGCCCCAAGAGAACTTAATCTCTATTCAGGCGCTTCACATATGCCTCGGGGCTCGAGCCCACGACCTCAGTCAGACCTTGGTCGGGGCGAGCACCTCAGCCCGCCAGACCAAACCAGCTCGACGGGGTTATGCAGGGATTAATGCCTTTTTTCAGTAGTTTTTCTCGGTCAAAGCTGAATTACAGTAGTGCAGCCCATACAGAGCCAGAGAGCTAGTAAGTTCTTCTTCGGCCATTCACCATTGCAACAGTACCTAAAGAAAAAGATGGTACCTAAAAGAAGCCTGTAACTATCCGTCACTGTCGAATTGACTTCTCTGTCCACCGGATGCGCTCGTTACCTTAAGGTACGAGCGCTCTTTGTTGCCGCCGCGTTCTAATACTGCCGGCCTATCGTGCGTGCATTGGCGCCGCATCTAAAATCGCTGGCCGCGATTCAAATGCTCGTGGCTTCAGCGGCATTTGTTGCTCGTCGGCAAAGACTAAATCGGCTAATGGCCATACTAATCGGCAACAACTAGCACCATTACGAGCGCTGCGTTCGCGAGCCAGTCCGGTTCACAGGTGGAAGCCGCTACATCCCGTTTGTAACCCAACCTAGCGGCACGAGGCTCCTGGTCACTGAGGTTTAGGCTATGCGAGCGTCCACGCGGTCGGCCGCCGACGTTATCGTAGCTCGACGCAAGCTGGCCAATGTCGCTCGGAATCGGAAGAAGACGACGACACCGAATTTGATGCATGGCCGCTGTCATAGGACGCAGCTGAAAAGGAGGCTACAGTCTCGTCTGACCGAAGGGGGACCGGGGCTGGGCAAAGCTGCCCCAAATCAAAATTGCACTGCCCTTAGGTCTTCGCCCAGGAGGTAGGGAGCTCGCTCTTCGCCACCCGGATCGTGGGTTCGAGTCCTGCAGTGGGCAATCCTGTATTGCCCACTGCAAGCCGTGGCGATAGCCGTTAAAAGGCTCGTCTGCTGCTATACAAATGAAGCTGTCGAATCAGCTAACAGCGAATCGAGCCCTCTTTACCAAAAATGCTCTTCCTTAGCCCCTCGGAGGCCCGTTAACCCTTGCAGCCGAGCTGGCTGCAAGGCTTTCCGAGAGAGAGAGGTTCCGAGGGTTTAGAGAACCTTCGTGGTGGCTTAGTGGCTTCTACGGCTCACCAATGAATGTCGAGTGCAGATTCGACGTATTTCTCCAGAGGCGGTCCGCCATTGTTGCTTAGACGGACTAATGAGGCCGCTAGCAGACACTGCATCTTATTATTCCAAGCGATCTCTTGCGGGATCTTGAGCCTCTTGGCCGGAGGCTTCTGGAGCTCTCCGATTAAAGAAATGATAGAAAATTTAAAACTTAAAATTACCTTATTTTTACGAGTATGAGTCGCACCCAAGTATAAGTTGCAACCTAAATTTATGGAATTTTTTAAAAACAGCTTTATTGAAAAGTATTATTACTGAATGTGTAGCTCATTTTATATTAATGTAAGTTTGCTTTAATCATCAAACTAGCAAGAAACTCGTCATCAGTATCACTGCTAAATTCTTATTAGTCTTCTGCAACATTGTCACTTACTGATTCGTCACTTTCTCCACAGATTGCATCATTTTCAGCTCCATCCAGCTTTTTTGAAATTCCTGTCTTCTTGAACGACTTCACAGTGACTTCTGTCTTGATGCTCGCCCAAGCACGTAACACCCACATCACAAACGCGTCTGATACTGGGCTCTTCTAGTTCTTCCTGCTGCTCTCAAATATTGACTGGCAGTGTATAAGTCGCAGGTTTATTTTTTCAAAACAATTAGAAAAAAGTGCGACTTATACCCGTACAAATAGGTATCTCCGTAGGTTGTCAAAATGTGACGACCGTACGGCTACCAGCCACAGTGAGTCATCTAAGCGCGCGAACATTCAGCCAGGTCCGTCCTGGTTGCTCTAGCTCGTGCAGAAAAGAGTGCAGCGACGCCGGAAGTGCGGCGTCCATTGAGCCTTTCGTCCCCCCCCCTTCTCTGCCACTCACGGAAAGCCCCGCAGTCGCTCCAGCGCTGCTGTCGTGGCTCCGAGGAGATAGGGCTATCGTGCTTCTGTAGGAATTCGTAGCGGCTCCAGACGCTTGGCGGTCGTCGCGCCCTCAGTCGTTGCCTAGACTGGGGGTATTTCTCCAGAGGGCGCCACCGACTCTCTCCCTACGGATTTGGCAGGAAAAGGCCGCGAGCGCGACTCGCCTTCATCGTGTACGTTCCGTTTCGATCGTTGATTTGTCAAAGGAGGTCGTATTTTTAGCGTTGCAAACTCGGCGACTCCCGGGTTTGGGCCGGTCCGTAGCGGCGCGCCAGATTTTCCCAGCCTTTCAAAGGAAGCATCCGCATGGCACGCCTCTGCACGAGGCTACGGGTCTTTCAAAAAAATTTTAACAGTAAAACTAACAGTTAAGCGAATAGCTAAAGCAACGTTGAGATTCTATATAAAGAGTTTTTTATATGTGCTAAAGTGCGTTCCGATCAGCCGGTCCTTGACCTTGCGCTCAATGTCCCAAGGTCAAGGTTCACTTTCCCATACCGACATTGTGGCTACGCCCTTGCTAAGAAGGCTAAAGCTCCATCCCGTAGTTTTGGCTAAAGGAGTGGTCCGCACTGATAGAGCCGTTCAAGCCCACCTTTGCCGATAGCATTCCCTTTAGCTCTCCACCCCATTCGGAAGTCCGCAGCCCGTCCGAGGTGGCCACCAGACTTCTAGGAAGGGGCTACCGGGTTTAAGGTCACGGTTTCGTAAGCTTTTCAGGCAGCGCGCCTCCCATGCTCAGCTTCGCGATCTGTCTGGGGGGGGGGCGAAAGCTGGTCAAGAGGGATGCTTCAAAGGTAGAATCCTTTGGGCTGATGAATTGCTGGAAAATTCATCTTAAAAAAAATAGCTCGGCAGGCTGCTAAATAGCGACTATTTTCGGATAGCAGTCGCAGCTAGTAAATAAAAATAAACAAATCCTAGCTGATTAAACAGCCTCTTTTTATATAGCGACAGAAGAGCCTTTACGGCTATCACCACCACTTGCAGTGGCGATAAAGAACCGCCCACCTAGTCACCTAAGAATACTAGCTACGTCGCTGCTGGTTACTCTAACGTTAGACGGCAATCGGGCCAAATGAGCCAAATATTTATTAAGCCATTACCCCCACACCTCAAAAAAGCCCGATTGGGTCCACCAGGCTACGCCAGACGCTTGTCTGGCGTTCAGCGAGCGGATTCGACGTATTTCTCCGAAGGGAATTTACCAGGATTTTTATGCGTCAATTAAGTGCGCTGAAGCGGCTCGCTTGAATGGTCCGCGAGCCTGCTCGGGTTCGATTTTCGAGAGGGCTATGCATTTTCAACGGTTCAATCGCATGCTTTTGGAGGTGCTAAAACAGTGATCCTCTTTAGATGCGTCTAGACCTAAAGAGGCGTGTCTAAAAAGTATTGCTCGGTAAAAAGAGAATCGACTTCAGGCACTCCCGTGTTTGCGTACGCGCATCTGTTTTGACTTTGCGAGCCTTGCAAGCTAAGCTTCAGGCTCTCCAAATGCGATTAGCGGTACATTTTTTTAGCGACGTTGTTGAGAGGCTTCCGGATGGCTCTGTCGGGTGTCCAAGGAAAGTTTTTTATTCAAAAATACTGTACGATCATAATAGTAATAATAATACATTTGATGTAGCGTCCTCAGATAATTCAATCTCTTTCTAGGCACTTTACATTTGCTAAAACGATCAGTGGAAAGCATGATGTTGCATGTTCTTAGAGAGAGAGAGAGAGAGAGAGAGAGAGAGAGAGAGAGAGAGAGAGAGAGAGAGAGAGAGAGAGGAGAGAGAGAGAAATACAATATCAGGCTCTAATGATAAGGAGTTCAGCAACAGAGTGTCATCAAGGTTATTTCCAGTTAGCTGACAGCCCAGCTTGTTCTTAAAAACTTAGTTATTGGAAAACAGCTGCTCGCACGAATAAGTGCTGCTAAACATTGTTATCACACGCTGGGCAAGGGCTAATAACACTGGAAACTGAGCATATGGCAGCAGACGGTAGAAGTTAATGAGAGTAGTGCAAGAAGGTAAACTTTTACAAGAGAGCGTCCGAAGCCTGCTGCTCAATCAACTCTAATCGCACATCAAAGGGGGCGTCGTCATAGGGAAAGTCTTTTTTTAATTCCCTTTTGGCTGGGCTATCGAAAAAGCAACTAGGTCACTGCAGATGGCTATGAATATGGCTGCAAGGGTAGTATGCAAATCCCAGAGGTTTAATCATGTGTCTCTTTTGCTAAAAGAGCTAGGATGGCCGCCGGTTGATCAACGGATACAGAGCCAAGTTCTTACACTGACCCAACAGGCACGCCACGGCTTGGTTCCTCCATACCTAGCTGAACTGCTGCACCAGTTTCAACCTCGTTTCAACCTAAAAAATAAACACTAGCAACTGACGCACCGATGCATACGGCGATTGTAGCGGTAGATAATTTATCATCCTTCCCAGATCAAGCGCTTCTGCTTCATATAAGCGCCTGACATCAGTTCTAAAAATAAACTCGGGCCACAGCTTGAGCTGCAACCAGCAGTAATGATAGGAACAAAATCGCGACAATTCAATTGGGCCTCCGGATCTAACTATGTAGAACGAGGTGGCGTTAGGCCGGACAGGAGTAATTGCTAGGGCGTATCTGGCCTAAATAAATACCAGTTGATTTAACAGCTTCATTTGTATAGCGGCAGTGTAGCCTTACCGCCTATGACCACAGCTTGCAGTTGGCAATACACGGTCGCCTGCTGCAGGATTCGAACCCACGACCTCGGTAGGGAAGAGCAAGCACCTTACCCCGTGTGCTATCACAGCCCTACAGGGAGGAGTATACCGATCTCTGGTTTGAAATAGCACTAGGCGTCGACATATCTATTTTGCAGAAAAGCTCAAGTTTATTCTCTAGCAAACTAGAATGCTTTGCTCTTTTAATATGTCGTTCTGTTGTGCGATCGGCATCGTACACTCGGAAGTTAGGTGTCGTCTTTGACAACTGGCTTAATTTTGAAAGTTTCATCGAGAAGCCTCCACAGATAGCTATCACGTCCGATCCCTATCTAAGTTTGGGGACTGCCAGCAGCGGTGGCTTGCAAAAAATTCAACTATCTTCCTCAGTCTGTCTCAGGTAGATTATTGGAATTCCTCATCGGCTGGGCTACCAAAAAAGCCACTAGGCTACTGCTGCTGGTGATAAATATGACTGCAAGGCTAGTTAAAAAATCCAAGTGCTTTGATCGCAGTGTCTCTCTTTTGCTAAAGGAGCTTTGATGGCTTCTAGTTGATCAAAGGATACAGAGTGAAGTCCTTACGCTGACCCACAAGGCCAAGGCCACGGCTTGGCTCCTCCTCGGTCCCACGATTCTTACGCAACGAACAACTACTCTCCTCCTGCCGACTATGGCTCATCCTTTTCAGCAGTCCTGAACTGCTACTTCCATGCTACTCACCGCTTCAACTGCTCTCTTGATTCACCAATGCTTCTCACATTCTCTTTGCTGCGTGAGATGAAGTCTGTTGGCTACCGAATTCATACCGAAAGCCGCTTAGGCTGAGAGTTCGCAATACAAAACACTCCTGCGTCTCATCCATTCAGTCTCAGTAGGTTTGTTGAGTTACAGACGGAGATATATTACATTACATTTCTCCGAGGCCACGACCTCAGGAGGAGGGTTGACCTCCTCAATTCTCGCTGCACCCTTGCAGCAGTAGCTGCACTTTAAATCGTGTAGGCATTGCCTTCAGTCCTTCGTGGGACGTTGCAATACAATTGAGAAGCGCAGGACCATCGGCAGTTTTAACTGGTTCCGGCATCCTCGCGACCTGGAATCCTTTGCGGTGCCTGTTGTTCCTGAAGATTCTGGCTTTCGTCTGAAGTTAGCCGCCGGGCTACGTGTAGCTCATCTCGATTGGCCACGCATGTCAAAATCTCGCCAAAGCATAAAAACACTACCGAATGGAAAACGTCTCCCGAGTAAGAGCGTGAGTATAGGTTGTCGCATTTAACGCCTCATTTGCAACCGAGGGCCGAGGCGGGTCGCGGCGGCGCTGCGGCGGCGGCGATTACTCCGACTTGCAGTGGACAATGGAGCATTTACTACTTCCTGACTCGAATCAACAACATCAGTCCCGAAGAAGCCAGTGCCTGGCCTCTGGTCAGGCAAAGACTCAGGGACAAGACCGACGAAGAACTGCAAGAACGCAAGTACTTGTCTTTTGAAGGCACCGGATCCGTAGACGCCATTGAACGAATGCAGACGACCAAAATTAATGCGATCCTAAGGTGGGCAGCGGAAGGTTTAATGAGCCCCTGGATAGAAAATACGCTGCGAAGTATTAAATCTCGATGGACGCACAGAGGCTGTAAGTAAATTACGAGTAACGCGAAGCACTGCACATACGTGCTCAGGTTGTGGGCGTGCGGCAGCATATATCTGCGAGAGTAGCAGCCGGCCAAGCCCCGGAGCGGAGAATATAACTCCAATGGGAAATTTTCTTTTGAAGGAGCACGTTCTTTTCAGAGTACCCAAGGCAGTGCCCATTAGTGTGAATAGCCTCTACTGACTGACATCGCCGATCCAAGGTAGCTACGCATATAATAGGGCTAGTACATTTAGCCACCACGGAAAGACTAAGCAAGTTTCAATAAATTGGCAGGCGATTGAACATTGGAAGTAATGAGAATGAATGCAGGGCTAGCAGCTGGGGGAAATTGCACTAGCATAACGCTTCCCGCGCGCAGCAAACTGTTGACTCACCGCAGGCAAACAGTAAAACTACGCGTCCGCTTTGCCTGCTGTAAAATCGATATTCACTGTAGGTTGAACGCGGTCGGCGTAGCCAAGAGCTCCGAGAAATCTCCGCAGAGCAGACCACCGTAGCATGGTTTAGGCTCCATGCGAACTCTGACAGGAAAGTCGATAGAAGTCGAACAAAATGGACGAAATTACAAATTACCGGAAGAGCATCTTACAGGCGCTATGATTGTTTCCGAGCCCTGTTGAGACGTCTTGCGGCTGCGTGGCCTCAGACGCTCAAGCTTCAAGGCCGTTTCAAGCTTAAAGCTGCCAGCACGACCGGAAGAGCTGCCATACATCGGGCGGAGAGAGCGGCCCGAGCTCCAGCGGCACCACCGAGTGAGACGCCATCTGGTGCGGTAGCACCGGCGCCGAATGTATCACAATCCTGGGCGGAAAAACGCTACGCAACTCCAGCTGCTATAGTTTACTCGGTTAAGAAGCCTCGTATCTTTTACAGTGTGGCTCTACACCCTACGAACAAGTTCTAGACTGTGTCGCAGTGTACCGCCAGACTTGCAAACAGAGCCGCTAGCAGTGCATTCTTAGAAATGATCGAGCAGCTAAACAATTCCACGTTCGGTCCGGAAAATGGGCTAAATAATAGGGCCAAGGGTGCGTCTCATGCGGTTCCTGTCTGTCAAAAACAATAGTCGCGGTTTTTTGCTCTATTCTGAAGATGATCTCGATCTCAGAGTCAACCCAGCCTTTTATAATTTGTAGGGATTAATATGGAGACAATGATCGGCGAAAAATTTAATCGCGATAGTACAAAAATCGTGTATAATCTCGTGGCAATGACAAACTCGAAGCTTGTCGGCAAGAGTGACTGCGGCTAATGCAAATTGTGTCTGCGATCTACGCGTTCCCACTGACCACTTCTAAGAGACCTCGATATGTTTTACAAGAGATATCTGGTGACTTTACCATTCTATATTACCCGGTTGATACTGCGGGTGCCTGTCGCTGAAATCTCATATTTTAAAATTCTAGTTGGTACATAACTGCTTGGGTTTTGAATATAAGAGGAATCTATCCGGAAATTTCTATGCTCTGATTTTCAGCAAGAGCTATTACACCACAGCCGGATCTCTCCGACTCTGTACAAAGTCTAGAAGACTTTCAACTGGAAGTCGCTTGACTGGTAGTTTAAATTACGGCAAGAGTGACTTGAAAGTTTGGGAAAAGAAGTGTTACTCTGAAAATAGACAGACTAACCCTACACATTGGCTAGGCTAGAATATCCTAAGTAGCCTCAGCACAGAATCTGGGCGGCCTGTTTCAAAATGACCTGAAGCTAGATCCGTAGTCTAGTCTCCCTACTTTCAGCTACGTGCAGGCGACATTGCAATATTCGGGGGTGTTCAGATACAAGGCTATCAAATCAAAATTTGAGCGTGCATTCGTGTCTTCCTACCGAGACACTGGCATGGTTTTCTCATTGTGCAGATGGTGCAAAACTCGCTTGCTACGCTTGTCTGTTGCTAACGTCGTTTCTGCCAGACTGAACCACTTCTCTCCGACATCCTCTCGCTTAACCGTCAAGCAGCGCAACGAGTTCAATGGTCCATAAATCCCTTTTAGGCGTATTTTAAAACTACAGATCTTCGCCGAGACATCATACCCCGTGTCTCAGCGAGTCTCTCCGCAATAACAGCCCGAGCAGAACGCATTATCTTCTGCAGACTCAAAGTTCGCGAAAGTGTCGCTAAATTAATACCAAGAGACACTCTTTCGCTTACTTAAGCGAGGCTGGGAAGGATAAGGTTGTAGGGTCATGGGCCTAAAAACTTGCAAACTCTTCCTCCTGTCTCAAGCTGACGTCGCACTAGACACACAAGCTAGTCAGAACTAACCCTGAGCGCCAGCAGGTGACCTTGCAGCAGACGTGCTCAGTTCGGCTTTCTGCGGGACGCGTTAGACGGCGCCACACTTTAATGCTAAATACCCGTACCTATTCGTTGGCAGAGCTCTTTGCACTCCGGAGGCGGTTGGTTCGAACCAGCAGAACTCTGGTTGGTTCGGAACAGCGGAACCGGCGGAACTTTCGGACTCTGCGCTCTTGGCGGCTCGGTGGCGGCCACATTGCTCCTAACTGCAGGTGCGCTCGGCAAAAACCGAGAGGGCGGTGCGAGTGAATAGCCTCGCTCGGTAGCTGAGCCGGGCCTAGGCCCGAGCACGTGGAGCCAACCGACCCATTGCCCCCCACCACCCCCACTTGGAGGGTTCTCGCGAAAATCGATATCTTCCCTCCTGCCGGCGGCGCACACTGGCAATTCCTAGCGAGCGGTTTAGGCAGCCATTCTAATGCTACTTCCTTCCTTCCTTCCTTGATTGCTGTCATTGATCCCGGCCGGGGATTTTCATTGCTTTTCTTTTTTGCGTTAGACGTTGAAGTCTGTTGCTTACACTTCTGTGTGCTCCACTTCTATTGTTCACCGGGCCCCCTTGTACTTGGAATGAACTGCGGATATTTGTAGCGCCGCCTTGGTATTCGTCCGCCGTCGTGGAGCCACCGACGGAGACTCTATATGAGCGAGCGAGCGGCGTCGTCGAGATTGTGCACAGTCAAAAGTTGTCCCGAGAGTTTCAGATGTCGAGCTTCGATGTGCAGCTGCTAGTGGATGCACTGTGTCACGGTGTTCGGACGCAAGATGACGAGCGCAGTAAGCAAGCAACCACGCGAGAATTTAATTTACATCAAACGGATGCCTAATTTTTTTCTAAAAGTCAATTTGGAATCGATTCCAAGTGCACAATCAGTGCCCGGCATCCAACTTCTTCGGGAAGACGAGAAATGCGAGGCCAGGGGCTTCATCTGGCCCAACAGAGCGGACCAGCATCGCGACGATCGCCTCGCGGACGGACAGTCCAGCGCCTGCCAAAGCTGCAGAGCAGAGCAGAGCCATGCAGCGGCGTCGAGCCGGAGGCCCGACGTCCTCGACGTCTGAAGTACGCAATAGACGCTGCAAATACCCTCTGCAAACCTACGAATTGGGGTTACTACGACGGCAAGACCGTTTTCCTCGACGAGTCTGAGCGACACAGAGCGTGCCCGACTGACCGTTTTCGTAGCTGAAGACATTAACTCGGTAATTAATCAACTCTCTCCCGCAATGACTGCCGCGCGAATACATGTAACGAGGCGTGGAATCGCGGAACGGCCTATCTAGATTAGGCAGATTTGAACTTTTAGCAGGCAGCTGCATTTCCTTGGGAAGCCGTCCAGCAATCACGAGCTCCAGCGGCGATCGATAGTGGCCTCACCTCAACGTTCCTCCTTTTCTACAGCGTCGGCTGCTACGACTGAGCGTTCGCCGTACGGCGACTGACCATCAGATGGACCAGTCCGCGAAACGTTTGATGGGAATATCCCTCTCTCTCTCAGCGATGGCGCTTATGATGCCGAGGTTGATCGCTTGGTGCAGCCACCTTATCTGTTCAGACAGGGTCAAATTCGGCCGCTAGCTAGTGTCTTTCGCGAGCTCCAAAACTGCCTAAGTAGCCCACCCACACTCCGACCTGCAACGGTTCCCTGTCGAGAACTGTACCGGCTTCACTGTCCCGTTACAAACATCATGTCTATTTATTCTCGCGCTCCAGCTCACCTCAATGGAATACCTACTCGTCAACCTTCCTTCCGCTCGCATCACGTGCTTCTCTGACTCAGGCGATTTAACTGCGCCTCCTACCGTCCTCAATTTTTTGGAGACTTTGCCTTCTGCTCCTATACTCCCCAAGCCTTTAAGTATTCAGCGCTAATGCTCCAAAAGCCTTGAAATCTCTACCAATCGATAGCACGATATCCGCTGCTATTTAAAACGAAGCTCTAAACTCACATTTTTTTTACCGAATTCGCTTTGTGAACGATTGGAATTGTTCATTGTTCGCTATTGATCTCGCTGAAGTTGTGTGCATTATTATAACTAACCATTTCTTTCCAGCCTATGTGAATTGCATAGAACAAGATTTAGTTTTCTCAGCAATCTTAGCAATTATATGCAATCGCAGTGTTCATATTATTACCACCTGATATGACACGGAAGTATTCCGGTGTTACGATGAAAGCACGGCTCGCTCCGGTGGCCAACTAGTTAGTGTCGCGGTTTTTATAGGTCAACGTTCAATTACCGCCGGCTGTAGAATTGTTCGCTATCAATTAGCGAAAGTAAAATTAAATAGAGTGCTTATTTAACAGACTCGATTGCACTGTGGCAGGAGAGCCTTAGCGACTTTCACCTAGCTTGCAGTAGGCGATACAGATTTACCTGCTGCTGGACTCAAACCCTCAATATGGGCCAGGTGGTGCTGCATCATTACCGAGCTGTTCACAATACCGTTGCGACACTTGGCTTGCAACAACATAGTGTGTTAAAACGTACCGTTAGCAGATTAAAAGTCGGATAATAGAACCATACAAGGCCAAGAAGTATGATACTCATTGCACGCACAAACAAACACGTACACCAGTACACATACACACACGCGCGCGCACAGATACAGAGCAAAGTTCTCAGGCTGACCAACAAGGCCCACCACGGCTTGGCTCCTTCATACCTAGCTGAACTGCTGCACCAGTTTCAGCCTCGTCGTGCCCTCAGGTCCTGTGTGGACGATAAATTAGCTGTTCTATTCCTCCACTTAAAGACCATTGGTGACAGAAGCTTGAGCTCTGCAGGTCCTAGATTGTGGAACTCGCTTCCACAATTCTTGCGCAACGTCAACTACTCTCCTGCTGCCGACTATGACACATCCTTTTCAGTGGTCCTGAGCTGCTACTTGCATGCTACTCACTACCTCAACTGCTCTCCTGACTCTGCTATGCTTCCCACTTTCTCTTCGTTGCGTGAGACGAAGTCTGTTGGCTACCGAATGCGTACCGAAAGCCGCTTAGGCTGTGAGTGCGCTATACAAAACACTCCGGCGTAACACCCACATAGTCGTTATGACTTCGTGGAGTTACAGACGGAGAGACATGACATTACATTAATAGAGCAGAGGGCAACAAAGGCTGTGTACTGTATTGGACACGAGTCGACTGAACAGAACGACCCAACTTATTCACGCGCGGCATGCCTCTACCACCCCCCCCCCGCCCGCGATCGTGTGAGGCTAAGGTTAAGCGTGTGAGGCTAAGGTTAAGCGATGCTATTGTTGATGAAGATCCACTCAATAAATAGTTTTACTCGCGTTTTTGGCAGCTTGAAGGCACTTGTATCCTTTTTTAATTGCAAATCTGCCGCTCATTGAACTGCCGAGGCATTCCTCCTCACTCTGCATTCTGCCGAGTCCAGCCTGTCCGCCTGCTACTGCCATTATCTGCCGTTCTCTGGGTGCCGTTATCTAGGGTTCTATCTGGGTTATGTGTTATATGTAACACGAAGCCACAACGCTGCTGATTGGTCGAGGAAGTGTTCAATTCTCAAGCCAGTCTGGTTTTTGGAGCCCATGGGCTTGAATGCCATTCCGGGTGTAACTGATGATTGAAAGCTCAGGCTTCCAGTTCAGCGTTGACTGCAGTGAAGAGATCGCATCTCGACAGCTCAATCGGTGGAGCACTCGCCACGCGAGGACGCCGCAGGTCGCTGGATCGTAGGTGCTCGAAGGCCCAATATGTTTGTTCTCTATACCGGGACCGGTGGCGGTTTCAGTCACTTTTTATTTTCACTTGATTGCAACTCTCGTAAGCGCAGAGAGCTCAACTCGCGTGTGGACGGAGCACAGGCTTCGAGAAGCAAACGAGCTTCTTGTCGCATCTTGTTAAATCTCGTCCGGTCAGGGGTAAGGGGTCGTGGTGCTAGGCTCACGTGAGTTCCAGGCTTTGGGAGTATACGACCTAAACGCACCCTCTCAGCTGAACTTGAAGTTGGTTAGCGGGGCAGTTAAGCGACTCAAGTCAGAAGAGCGGGTACTTCTATACCAAGCCTGCTTGGGGACTACTTCCGGAAGACCTGCGAATTGCGAGTTGCAAAAGTCTACACCAGACGTCATAAATGCATAGCCATAGCAGCAGTTTCCATTTCAGGTACGCCCAGCCGAGATCTCGTTCGTTTTATCGAGTGAAAAGGGCCGGAAGTCAAAAGTTAATCTAGATGACACTAATGCGGTAGCTTGCGAAAGCGCCGGACGCGTCTACATTCCAGACGCATCTACATTCCAGCGTCTACATTCTACGTCGTCATTCCAGAACCGAACATTTCGCCTGCTAGGTTGAGTCGCGCCCAGGTTCTTTCCGCCGCTGTGGCTGTCATAGTTCCGAAATTCTTCGTCACTTCCGCACTTGTCCGCGCCGAGTTTTTGGGCAAGGTCAAGCTAAGCTGGCCAAGCAAAAACTAAGCGCAGTGAGCCATGCCCTCCGACCAAGCATTCATTCTCTCAGCTCATTGCGAGAGATGGCGAGACGTAGGGAATTCGTCGCCCAGTCGAGGATTTCCTTGTCTCACTCGTCCGATTGTTCGTTCAGACATTCGTTGGCGATCTTTTGGACATATTCCCTCGATGGTCAAGTGGAAAAGATGGTCGCAAAAAGCTACGGTTCGCAAATGGTGTCTCACTGGCATCGAGGCAGTAGCTTGCAGTTTGCAGGGAAAAGGAAGAGGGGGCGCGGCTCACGCCGACTCGGTCAAACGCTCGCTGGCGGCGGCGGCGGCGGCGGCGGCGCTCGTTCGGCTGCCCAGCTCTTGATGAATCGGCGGCGACGGTCGCGCTCGGCCAAGCTGCGACTCACCCGCCGCTTCGGCGAGGCTTCCGGCGAGGCTCAGCGCACCGGCGACGGCTGCACCGATGGGATGCATCGGCCGGGCCATGGCCGCCCAGACTTGTGCCGTCTGCTGGCGGCTTGGACTAACATTGAAGTTCACCTCAGGTTACGTTGCCGCGCCGACCGTTTTCTTTCTCGTGTCGGTTTCCGGAGTCAGTGCCAGTGGCAAGCAGTCGCTAGAAACGTGGTGTGCGGCGTCCGCGTCCTGACGGAACTCGTGCACAATCGCAGCGCTCGTCGCGGCGCTATAGTCGCAGCGGCCGCGCGACAAATACTGGCGACGCCCGAAAGCGTGCGGCGTGGCTAGCGACTTGCGGACGCTGCAACGATGCATCGCTCGGGCACGCCTGCAGTAGCGGAACGCGTTGGTGACAAAGAGCGCCCCCTACTCAACGTAGCAAAAGTCCGCGTCCATAGCGTAGACAAGTCTATGAGGCAGCTGCGGAAGGCTGCAGGCGTTCAACAGCGGCCACGATGTACGCGAACGGCTCCGAGGCCTAGAGCTTAAATGAGCTCAAATGCCAATGCCGAGTCCCGAGGTCGCAGCTGCCGGCCTGGCTTGCGTCGTTGGCTTTCATGCGACGTCGGTCGCGGATTGTCGCACAATTCGGATCCTTATCGTTACAATTCGGGAGCAGCGAATAACGATCGTCGGTCTTAATCTGGCTGGCGCTGAGCTCGCGCCGCCATTTCGCAGTCAAGGAAGCGGTGCTTCAGTGCAGCTGAAGCGGGCGGCGCTCGAAATACGAGGGTGCGCAACGTCGTCGCGCGGAGGATGGATGGTCCGGTGGGGATGGGGGCTGGGGACCTCCTCCGAGCGGTAGTCGGCGAGTAAGCGAGACGCGCGAGCCCTCCCGCAGCGTCTGCAAGCATTCATCTTCGCCCTCTGCCGACGAATGAGCGCGATCTCGGTCAGCTCCGGCGTCCGCGTCCCGGCGGAGGCCGGTCTCGGTGCTGCTGCGCATTTTACCGCAAGAGCATCGCGTCGCCTCCCGCGACGAGAGGCTGCCGACCCCGCGATGTCCGTCGGCCTCGCTTCTGCGTAGCGACTCACGCATTCAGACGGGCGTCCAGGGGGCGGCAGTAGCCGCCGGTTCGATCGATCGGGACGCCGGCGCGGCCGAGTGTGAGGAGCGAGCGGCTGGACTCGTGGCCATCGTCGTCGGACCGAAACTCACCGGCTCGCCGCCGCCGCCGCACACGGTCCGAAGCAGAAGACTGGACGACCAGCGCTCGCCTTCCGCGCTTTCGCGTGTTCGCCGGCGGCGCCTGTTCTTCGCGTTTAAAAAAAATAATAGATTTCCGTCCCCCAACTGCAGCTTAGTTTCTAGCTTACTTTTACAGCGCCGGCGCGGGCGCGTATGACTGAGCTAGCGAGCGAGCGTTACTGGCCGGAGTACCCAGCCCTGAGACTCGATGGGACGGCACCGCCCCGAAGAAGATAATTGCTTCGTTGTACGGCGAGAGATGGGGGTGGGATGGGATCGATAGCACGACCCCCGTGACTTTCGGCAGCGCCGGCCGACGACGTCGCGCACCGCTCTTCCTCACCAGCACGCGAGCGAGAGCGGCCAAGGTCGGCGGCGGCAGGACCGGACCAATCCATCCCGTCGTCCCCTTGAGCGCGTGCGGGATCGCGGCGACGGCGTCCTTTGAGCGCCGCCTCTAGCTGCTCGCCATCGCGCCCGCCTGCCCGGCGTGCGGCGGTGCGAGCTGCCGGCGACAAGTGTACGCACAGGTATTACGAGCGCGCCGAACATAATAGCGAGTTTGTTTTGCCCCTTGTCTCAATGATGCGCCATTGTGACACCCGGCCGTCCGCGCGGTGCGACGGACGGCGGCGCCCGACGCCCGCCCGCCCGTCCGTCCGATACGTCGCCGCGCGGGCGCTCGCTCGCTCGCCTCGCGACGGCCGCCTTCTGCCGCGGTTCGACCGTCGGGCTGTTGTGTGAATTCGCCCGCCGTCGCGCGCGCGCGCGCGTGCCGCCGCGCAGAACGGAGCCTTGTTTGCGTCGCCGCCGTCGCTGCATCTTCACTCCGCGACTCGGACGCGATTTAGCCACTCGGCCGAGGCGACGGCAGAGGACGCTGCGGAAGCGAGCACTTCGGAATCTATGGGTCCAAGTTGGCTTCTCGCGGCCACGACAGGTGAGTGGGCGCCCGCGCCGATCGCGACGCTTTCGCGCGCCTGAAGCGACTGGCCGGCGGCGCGCACCAGAGCCGCGCCATGCTCCGATGCCGGCCAGCCGCGGCGGCGGCGGAGTGACTAGGCGCCCTCTCACTTTTTCGGGCAGGAGACTCCGTCCGGCAGCTCTGTCCGGACTCGTCCTTGGCTCCCAGCCCCAGTCGTGCACGGGCGGCGAACGGCAGAGCCGCGGCTACGGCGGCGCGAAGCCGCCAGGGAAAGGCGGGCTGGAGCTCGGCCGCTCCGGCTGTCTGCGAGTGCTGGTCCGTAGCTGCCATCTCTCGGCTGGCCGGCCGGCCGAGAGATTTCAACGTTGCATCTACCGGTTAGGGCGCGATTCGCCTATTCCGGCGAGGGGTCCGTCGCGAAAACAGGAAAGGAGTTCGCGAAGTCCGAGGGCCAACGGTTACATGTCTTTTTTTCGTGAAGGGCATCCACTCAGTAGTCTGCAGTAGCGGCGGGTCATAGGTTGAGGCCTCCATCGGAGCCTAAAACCTGTCTGCACAGCAGCAGCTACTCGGCTGCTGCTGCTGCTAGGTGACACGATGGCTACCGTTACTGAAGCTCCGGACAGCATAAGAGCAGTAGCCGGTTCACTTTCCTCGTTAGGAATTCGTGACATCAGCCAGCGTAGTCGCCTTGGCTGCAGGGCTCCAGGCTACTGACGAACTCGCCGGGGTATAGCGTCTCAATTTTTGCGGTCAATCTCGCTGGCTGCAGCCCCT
The DNA here is from genome assembly GCA_009760855.2 of Cristatella mucedo. Taxonomy (NCBI): domain Eukaryota; kingdom Metazoa; phylum Bryozoa; class Phylactolaemata; family Cristatellidae; genus Cristatella; species Cristatella mucedo. The sequence goes on along the minus strand of WPIO01000046.1, from coordinate 2,371,808 downwards.
CTGCTGCTCGTACCTCTCTGCCGCACTCGGATTAGCGACCGGAAGAACCGGAGCTCGCAGCTCTTACATCCCTGCCCCTCGAGCGCTCGTACATCCCTGCCCCTCGAGCGGACTACGTCATCTGTATGTTTGTATTGTGTACTTTCATTTCGCCCACTCGGCCAAAGAGCGGCAATGAGAGACGGTCGCGAGACGGTAATCCAGCAGCCGATCTCCTCGTCAAAGGCGGCCAAGGGGCAGAATGGGCTACCTGCTGTTGGGGCGGGCCCCGGGGGGGGGGCAGGGCAGTGGGGGGCCATACTCCAATTCATTAATCGTGCCTACAGCCCCGAATGCCATGCCGGCTTAGTAGGAATTTTGTGACCTACTTGTATTGTACGACCAACTTGAACGTAACGAAACCAGTCGGCCTGGTGGTATACCTGCTGCGGCGACGGCAGATCCATCCACCCACCCAGCCTGCCTGCACCTCGCTTCTGCTCGGCTTCGGCCCGGCCCCGCCGGCCGGCGGATGAGCCCGTTGCCTCCAAAGTCAAGTCGGCCTAATTGCAGCTGTTGAACGGGACAAAAATTAATGGCTGCTAGGACGTGAGCGCGACAGCCAAACTAGTTCGCGATTTCTTTGCTTTTGTGACGCGGCGTCTGGATTACTGCATTTGTTGCCTTCGTTCATAACTCCCGACCCGCCGCGAGCCCTTTATCGCGAGAAACTGGTGCAAAACTAGGAAGCTCGTCCGGTGGTTCGTCAATCGCATAGCTGCCGCATCGTGCACACCGTCGGAATCTGGTGCAGCAACTAGCGAATTTGATGCTTGCCTTGCCGACGTTCGATCCTGGATGCCAGGAAATTTCTTGAAATAAGCGATGACAAAACTAAACTGCTGCTCTTAGGACATCCTAAGCGTGTGACTGGACTAGAAGACTTTGCTCTTCTAACAAGTGATGCTGTCGTGCGACCATCGCCATGTGCTCGGAATTAAGGTGTCATCTTCGACAACTGCCTAAATTTTAAAAGGCTCGTAAAGAAGACTGCTTCCAGAGCTAGCCATCACATCCGATCCCTGTCTAAGATTAGGAACTGTCTTCCGTGGTTGCTTGCAAAAACATTTAACTAGCTCGTTAGTTCTGTCTCGGTTAGATTATTGTAATTCCCTTTTGGCTTGGCTACCGAAAAAGTCACTTAGCCACTGCAGCTGGCTATGAATATGGCTGCGAGGCTGGTTTGCATATCACAGAGGTTTGACTATGTGTCTCCTTTGCTAAAAGAGCTAGGATGGCTGCCCGTTGATTAATGGATACAGAGCCTAGTTCTTACGCTCACCCACATGGCCCGCAACGGCTTGGCTCTTCCACACTTAGCTGAACTGCTGCACCAGTTTCAGTCTCCTCGTGCCCTCAGGTCATCTATGAACAATAAAGTAGCTCTTTTATTCCTTCGCTTAAAGACCGTTGGCATTGAAAGCTTTTGCTCTGCAGGTCCTAGACTGTGGAACTCGCTTCCACAATTCTCATGCAACAACTGCTCTCCTGCAGCCGACTACGGCACATCTTTTCCAACCGTCTCGAGCTGCTAATTCCAGGTGACTCACTACCTCAACTTCTCTGCTCTGCTTCCCACTTTCTCTTTGTTGCGTGAGATGAAGTCTGTTGGCTACCGAATTCGTACCGAAAGCCGCTTAGGCTGTGAGTAAGCTACACAAAACTTTCCTGCGTAAGAATCACATAGTCTTTGTGGCTTTGTGGAGTTACAGACGGAGATAAATTACACTGCATCACTTCTGTCAGAGCTTCACTGGCTCCCTATCAAGCATAGAATCGACTTAAAGTTTCAGGTGCCTTCACTCGCTTGCATTGGCCAACCTATCCGACTTCCTTGCTTCTCCTTCAGTCATATGCTCCCACTATCCCACGACCCGCTCCTCGGCTTCTAGGTGCTTTGCCGTTCTTCAAAGTTAAGTGAAATATTTTTGCAGATATGGCTTTCACCTCGAATGCACCAAAAGTCAGGAACTAGCTTTCGCCTTATCTCACTACCTGAATTGACTTAACATCGTTTAAGTCTCAGCTAAAGACGCACCTGTACCGTTCAGCTTTACGTGTCGGTGAACGTGCTGAACGTTTGGTTCCTGCATGTTACCTTGTATTATTCAGGTCATGTGACTAACGGTTCTACTAACCCGCAGGCCTAAATGCACAATAATTGGTGTTATTATTGCTAATATTATTTTGTGCTATTATTTCAAAGTGAAGCCAACTAGTAGTTTATTTAGGGCAGCAAGATTTATACACGAGGATTGGCTACAAATATTCAGAGGACCGTTATTAACTTCAAAGTGTCTTGAGAGCTTCAAAGTATTAGAGGCATTTCGAAGCCAATTCGACTAGAGATCGTGGTGAATGACTTCAAACGCCTGCCAGTGCTGAAGATGCTTTAGAGTCCGACCAAACTAGGAGCTGGGTAATGATTTTTTTAAAGCGTTCGTAAAAAATTATTCAATCAGAGGTAGCAGAGGCGCCTGAGGATGGCGGAGGATGTTCCGTTCAAAGGAGGCGGATACAAGCTTATGCACTGCCAGGCTTGATGGGTTCAGGACGCCAAAGCTACTAATAATTAGCTCTGCTTCCAAGGAGAAGTTTGTCCAGCATGTCGTTATCCTCGGGGCATATAATAACTGCCGGCACAGTTTGAGGCTCAAACTGTTAATCTTGGAGCAGCTGCAGGCAAGACGATGTGCTTAATCAATCCTATAAAGTTCAGGCAGCGTTTTAATTCAGGCTCGATGCCTCTATCTTCACAGGGGCTTTTAATGGCATCAAGCGCGTCCTTACTCCTCCGCGTGGTTATATCTGCTTTTTTCTTATCACACTTTTACTAAAAACCGAGCTCCCTCCTTTAACTTAGCTTGTCCGGAGACTTTAATGGAAGAAGTGTAGCTCCTTCATTTGGTTCTAGTAGTAAATAGCTTGCAGGTCATCCCTGACCTGACCGAGGCTTGTTGTTTGAGCTGATTAAGCTTTCAGCCGATCGTCTGGAGACTCATTTGCCCCGATGAGCTCTACTAGGCCAAGCGTGCGCTCTGCAATTCACGTGAGCTCCAGGGACAGAAAACGTTTGATAATTTTTGAAACTTTTAAAAACACAGCAGAATTTGTTGTAGCAGTCCGGCGTATTGCGAAAACTTGACCAATGACAATATGTTCTCGATAATTTACCACCGATCAAGATTATGGGTCTCTCATTTGGGAGACGTATGTATAAAGGAACCTCGGCCGACCCCACAGCCTGGCTATACAGCACTAAGTACTGTCTTTCCCATTGAAATTCCCGTGGCCGGAACGTATGGTTCTGCATCAAAGTTATCCCAATGCTTTATCACTCGAAAAGAAACACTCGAATTATGCCCGGTCTTCGTATTGAATCTAGATGACTTTTAAAAACAGCAGAAAGTTGTATATCGTTTGCCGACATTTCTTCATCAAATTTAGTTTTGTTTGCTGCCTATACTCTAAAGAGCCACTAAGCCATCAAGTGCATCATTGTAGTCTTAGCCTGCAAGTAAGGTGCTCAACATTCACGAACCAGGAAGTGGGTTCAAGACCTGAGGAAAGCAATCTTTTACGGCCCACCGAAAGCCGGGGTGACAGCTACTAGACCTCTTCTGGCGCTATATTAAATGAGACTGTTGACTCAGCTACCCTTTACTTGATGGTTTAAAAAAATGGCTCAAGCTTCTTAGCACACTTTGGGGATGGCATTATTCTGTCATGAGACTTATAGGCCATCTAACAGCACTACGGTATTGCTGATCGTGGCGAACTGCTCAGGCCCAGGAGCCGAAGAACCCCAGGCTGGTAAAGCCTGGGGAGCGATTTTCACCCTGCATAAACTCGCCAGTCGTGTCAGTTTGGGTCACAATAAAAGCCAACGGTCTTTGCACCGATCAGCAGTCTTGGCCGGCTCTTGTCAACATTTTCACTCTCAATCGGTTGTTGCTTTGAGTGGAGCTGTCTCTTTATCCACGTGCGAAACGGATTCTACATTTCTCTATTATTAGCATATTTTAATTTCTTGACAAGTGGTCCGGTGTAGGCGATGCAAAAGAGCAAGAGCTGCAGCCTACCTCAGCTAGCTGCTTAAAACTGTACTCCGGATGAGGCTTGAAATACTAGACGACGATCCTATTTGGTAGAGTTGATTGTTAACTCTCGCAAGACATACTGCACCTCTGCCTTCATTCTCCTTGTCGATGGCATTTGAGACCATCGAAGGTGCCTTTGACGGCCGAGTCACATATGAAGCGCTTGGGTATATATTAAATTACTCTAGGGCACTATACAAATGAATAATATATATATATATATATATATATATATATATATATATATATATACACACATACACACACATACACACACACACACACACACACACATATATATATATATATATATATATATATATATATATATATATACACATACACACACACATACATATGCTACCTGTCGGCAGTGGTGAGGCCCTTCGTGGTCGGGGCTCTCGGCAGCTGGTGGCCAAACAATGAAGCTTGCCTGGCCGAACTTGGCATCCCACGCTCGAAGAGGACGGTTTTGAGGCGGCACTGCGTCTCCGACGCCATTGCCGGCTCGAAAGCAGTGTGGTCCCGGTTCCTGAACCGGATGGCCCGGGTAGCACGCTCGACCCCGGCAGGACAGGGCACCGCCAGCTAATGTATGTATACTAGTTAAAAAGCTGTGTCTCAATAATACATATATATATATATATATATATACATATATATATATATATATATATATATATATATATATATATATATATATATATATATATATATACTCAAACGCAAAAGTATTTGCGATGGTGAATAGGTACTACCACCAAGCCACTGTCCCGTCAGTTGATTGACTCGCTCTTCGTTGAACAGCACTGAAAACATGCGAACGAGGTGTTGTAATATTTTCTATTATCAGAACTAAAGTTGTACATGCACTAACGGTTACTCACTTAAATAGGAGGTCGGATCACCCTTATTCTTTATGTCTTCATGTATTTGTCATGGCATTGACTCAGTCAGCTTTCGGCAACACATCCGGAGTAATGCAGTCCCACAGATGCTTAAGCGGACCAAAAAGCTGCTGGGGGGGGGGTTGACGAGATGCTGTTCCCAGCTCTAACTTAGAGCTCCAACCTGTCCCAAGATCCTCAATAAGGTTGAGATCGGGTGACTGGCTAGGCCAACTAAGGACTCAGACGCCTGAATCGGCAAAGAATTGCTTCATTGCACTTTCAGCATACTTGGTATCATTATCCATTGCCAAACGTAGTCCTCTCCCACAAAAGAGTTTTGGCACAGGGCATACCAACATTTTCGACAATGTCCATGAACACGTTTCTGTCCACAATTCGGTCGATTCGGTGTCGAGTTCCTATGTGGGAAGCCAAAAATCGAGACCAAACGATCACACTTCATGCTCCTTACTTGAGCGTAGATTGCAAGCTGTCCGGGTGGTACTGTTTGCCTTTTCTTCGTGTTATGTTTGTGCGGGCAGTCGGCACAGATCAAGACGGCTCAGGCAGATGCCGTTTATTTTGGAAACATGGAACCGGGCCGCACGGCCAGCACACAGCTGCTGCAAGTGGGTCTGCTGTTCTCACCCCAGCGGCTTCCGCCGGACTGCTCAGCTGTCACGGTACAGCAGACCCAACACTTCGATTGACCAAAGTCCTACGCTTGCCATCTCCGTGGACCGCGAGAATTTACTTTGACCGGTCCATAGATTACTGCTTCAGTCGGCAGCTATAAAGTGGGCGTTTCGGGCCCACTGCAGACGGTAATTTCGTTGTCATTCGTTAATTAACGGCTTGCGTTCACTAACTCTTCTGTAAATGCCGTGCTCCTCCTGAAGCCTCCCACGGACCATATTAACACTTACAGCCTTGCCGGTGGCCTCTTCTAAGGTCTTGGGAGAGAGGAGAGAGAGAGAGGAGAGAGAGAGGAGAGAGAGAGGAGAGAGAGAGGAGAGAGAGAGGAGAGAGAGAGAGAGAGAGAGAGAGAGAGAGAGAGAGAGAGAGAGAGAGAGAGAGAGAGAGAGAGAGAGAGGAGAGCTCGAATTGGTGCCTTCCTTCGACCCAGTGCAGCCAGTTTTAGCAGACGGTCGTCTTTTTTGTCGTCGAACATTAGCGGCCGGAGAATGGTAAGACGTCCATTCTACCACTCCGAAAATACTTTAGGTTATATCTGACCGATCCTTCAGACTTAAGCCAAGCTTCCGGGCTACCTTCACGTTGCTACGAGCCATCTTGTGATAGGTGACGATTTGGCCTTCGATTTCACCATGTAGCTCCTTTGTCTTTCTCACAGCAGATAAGAACCGTAAGAGCAGCTCAATAGGAGCAGTGCGTCCAGGAAGTGCATAAGTAACTCCTTTACTACGCACAAGTGAATGCGCAGAAAAATTATTAGCCGTTTGGACTTCGAGTACAATAATTTAACTTAAAGTCAAAACTCAAGTCACGTCATTTTTAAAGGCAATATAGCGTTCCAGACCGCATGGTTGTTTTTGTTTCTAACAGTTATCGTAGACACGGCCATCAACATTGGGTCCGTTTTTTATGTAAAAAAGTAGGTTTGTTTCAAAGCCGGCCCACACCGGTGGGGACCTCCGAGAGTGAGTAGTTACTAAGTAGACGGTGTCTAATGGACCTCGTAAATACTTTTGTTGCAGACGAGTTTGTACCCGAGTTCACGAGTGCTAGCCTATTCCCACAAGGGCCTCCCTACTATTTATGTCCGTTCTTGGTCGTTACCCGGGCTCTCCGGCAACAGCGGTTCACGGGTGATCGATCGGGTATACAACACTTTATATAATACACACGCATGCGCTATACAAGGGGGAAACTAGACAATTCTTCAGGGGAGGGTCCTAGACAAAGTACCCTATAGGGGCGCAAGACGACGAAGAAAACGCGAACACGCGTGTTAGTTGGCCAGTCGGCTTCCGCAGTCCCGCCATTGTACCGACTCCGAATCCAACAGTACGAGCGTACACCGTAAAAGATCCGGCTAGCTGAGTAACTGCTTCGCTAGTCGGAGTCGACGTCCACCACAGTCGAGAGCTTCCGTCGAAAGACGCCAACACACGGGGGTCACGAACACGCTACACGGGAAACGCGGAATATACAAGTCACAACAACGAGTGTGCTATCCAGCTCCGCTCGGGCCTTAAGCACTTGTTGCCTTGCGTGCGTGGCCGCATCGCCGGAGCACGCCTGCAACCATCCAGGTGCATAACTCGGCGAGACCGGGAGCCACCAAAACGGCGTCTTATTCGGCCAGCTCCTACCCAAGAGCCCCGGTGACCCCTGTCCTGCAGACATTAGAGCCAGGATATCGGCCAACTTACTGCAGCTAAGCGACTATAGAAGCGAACTGATCCTGATTGAAAATGGCAAGCGGGAGATAGAATGAGGAATTTTAAGTCTCTAGTCAGCAGACCTCTATCCGAGTAGATGAACTGGCTCATACCGAGTTTTTTCAGTACCTTTTTTACGGCATTCCTTCTTTGGAAATATGTTTACTTACCATGCAATGATTAGCTACCTAAGGCTCTTATTAACTCTATGGTTGTCTCTAGGCTTGCATATTATTAATAAAATGATAATAACAAAATAACCAACCTATAATTTATATATACACGAAACCATTCCATAAAAAGAAGTCGCTTTAGATTCAGTAGTGAGAGTAGATCAATAGAAGAGAGCCCACGAAATTGATCAGGGTAAAGATAGCCTGCCAAATTCGCAGGTATGAGTCCACACACAAAGGCACACTCATATTCGAAATTCAAAAATTAGTGTACGATTTAATCGAATCCTAAGTTCTTGAGGTTTTGATGGCCAATGCACTTTATTAGGCGTCCGAAAATACGAATGGCTAATGTATCTCCGTCAGTAACTCCACAAAGTCATAAAGACCAGGTGGGTGTTACGCAGGAGAGTTTTGTATAGCGCACTCACAGCCTAAGCAGCTTTCGGTACGCATTCGGTAGCCAACAGACTTCGTCTCACGCAACAAAGAGAAAGTGGGAAGCATAGCAGAGTTAGGAGAGCAGTTGAGGTAGTGAGTAGCATAGAAGTAGCAGTTCAGGACCGCTGAAAAAGATGTGCCATAGTCGGCAGTTGGAGAGTAGATGTCGTTGCGTAAGAATTGTGGAAGCGAGTTCCACAGTCTAGGACCTGCAGAGCTAAAGCTTCTGTCGCCAACTGTCTTTAAGCGGAGGAATGGGACAGCTAATTTATTGTCCACACAGGACCAGAGGGCGCGAACAGGCTGAAACTGATGCAGCAGTTCAGCTAGGTATGAAGGAGCCAAGCCGTGGCAGGCCTTGTGGGTCAGCGTAAGAACTTTGCTCTGTATACTACTTGCAAATCGAAGTGCATGGAAACACAGCTCAAGGTGCAAGGAAGTGGTATATGTCTAAAAGTGTACGAAAGTGAAAATTGTCAAGCTCAATTAAAGTAATTTTACAACGTTATTCCTCTATTTTTTCAAGGGATCGATAGAAAGGATTCAACACTGTCATGTAAAGCATATGCTTAGTAAGCATATGCTTGACATGACTAAACGTATACTTACTAAGCATATACAATATAAGCATATGCTTACCAAGGCGGATCCTCAGTTTTGATAGGAATATATTCCGACCGAAAAGAAATCAGTCTATCCAAAGTATGAGCCATTGTCGCAGACAACATCGTGAGAAACAAATAATGGAGGACGCCAATAAGGATCTTGCTCTAGAAACTCGAAGTAATCAACTTTCATTAAACGCAGAAACTGCACAAGACCGAAGAGGAAGCTAGCTAGTGTCACGGGGAGATTCCATCAGAAGATCTTTCAGCTTCACAAATCCTGTTTAGATATCCCCTGATTTTTTACTGGTCAGTAATAGTCCTGCATTTCACCCCAAGGGAACTAATCTCTTTTTAGCAATGACGAATAGGCCAGAAAAAGGTGTGTTGACTTATTTGTGACAGTACAATACGAAACTGTAGTGTTGGACCGTTCGTCCGAACAAAGCAAATGCCGACACGAGTAGGCATATTTCTAGCTTTGCTTTAAAAGGCGTCATTTCAGAGGGGCGTCACGATATCAGTCTGCAGTGAGCTGCAGGCTTGAGATATATGGAAATCAAAGGCATGGTCTCCAAACAATTTGAGGTTGGTTGCAGGCACAACTAAGCTACCCGAGTCAGGAAGTAGCTCTGAATGGTGACCGAGGCAAGAGAATGAAGGGACCTGGAAGTAAGTTATCGTAAGTCGAGGCGTTGCTTGATGGGGAGCCAGTGCAGAGTGGCGATAAGTGGTGGACAGGCCTAACTGTCGAGTTGTGCACTATTGGGTCGGCGTGTTATTGTACCAGCAAAAAACCAGCAAGGAGACAGCTAGAAGTCTAGTTGAAAGGTCCTAAATGCTAGCACTAACTCTGCTGTCGTACGTAGTAGTGTGCAGCTGCATGTGAGCAGAGTTGACCATGGTGTCAACATGGTTGCTAATGTGGTCCTACGGCAAAAGTCGCTTGAAAATGCACACAGCAACCTCCTCAGGATCAGGAGGCTGGTTATTCGGTAATCAGCCACAGACCGACGTTGTACTCTTGGGTCGATGAGCCTGAGTACTCCTTACCCGAACGGGGCCGCCAGCGCTGGCTAGCACAATCTTCCGCCGCTCTGGACGAGCACCGCCTGGTCCGCTTGTTCATACAATGAGGCAGCAGAGAAACAATGCGAGCAGCAGACAGGCTGCGGCAGGCAGGGAAAACGAGCAGCAGACACTCGCGACCGAATAGGGGATTAGCTTATAATAAGATAATGGTAATAGTAAGCACAATACAATAAGCCATAATAAGCCATAATAAGCCCCCCCTAAAACGACGACTCGAAGCAACTCTGCACACTGCAGTGGCTGCTTTGTTGCACCGGTTGGCAACGTCGAGCAATCAATCATTCTGCTCCGCCTGGCTCCCGGTGAGCTCGAAGCCGCGAATTCGCCAGCGTCAGCAGCAGCCACAGGTGGCATTCAAGTGAGACAAATTGCCACGGCAACGGCCTCCACGAGTACTTTCGGCGAACCATGTAGATCCTTTCAAAATTATACATCCGTACGCTAAACGCCCCTGCAGGGGCGTGGAGTTTGCCGGGTGCACTCAGCAGTTGACCATTTTGCTGGCACAGCCGTGCCCGGGCTACTTGCACGAACGCTCGTGCTCAGAACCCGGCACCCGTGGCACGCCGACACTTGCATGCTGAAACACACACTCACGTGTTCTGTGGAAGGTCGGGTTTGTGCCGGTTTGCATGCAGTCGTCTTCGAGCCAAGCTCGATGCAGGCAATTCACCGCCCGAGCGCTACTGCAGTGGCGACTGGCTGCCAGCATCCAGTCCTCTGAGCTGCTCTCTGCTCCAACTCAACTCTCTGCTCCATAATAAAAAATAAAATATAATTCATTTGTATTTCGCCCTAAAATAGCATAGTCTCTATTCAGGGGCTTCGCATATGCCACAGGGCTGGAGCTCATGACCTCGACCAGAGCTTGGTCGGGCGATCGCATTAACCACTGAACCGAACGAGATCTGCAACTGCTACTCCGACTCTGGTCCAGCTCTCTGAGCCACTCGCTGCTCCAGCTGAGTGCCATCGGATTACGTTTCGGATGCCTTTTGGGTCTTCATTCTGGTCTCTGTCCAGGCTCGATTAATGAGTGAAGCTGATTGTCCATTAATTGCATACCGAGGTTTCGGGTCTACCACTTGGGTCGAAGCCATTAAATAGCAGCTGGCTCAGCTGCAAGAACATTGGCTGAACCTTGGCCTGTGCTCCTGTGCTCTTGTGGGCATGGCAGCAGGTGGCAGCAGGTGAGGTGTCGCGTTACCTTACTTTTGCTGCTGGCTATGCGGATACTTGGTCCGAGCCAGCCCACACTGCCGCAGCAGCAGCCCAGGCTGCAGTAGTCGCTGAGCCTAGCGAAGCGATCTCTCGGGGATCTCTGTCGAAGACGAAAGTCTTGAGGATGGAATGTGCAGCTGTGTGGTTCAAGAGCCTTCCCTTGTGGCTTGCAGTGTTGCTGGCATGGACCAGCGGCCATGTCGCGCAGCAGACTGTCAGCACGACGATACTCGATGGCAACTTAAAAGTCACGCTTGGAAATGTGTCGGCGATTACATTCAACTGTATAGTGCTGCCGGGGAACACTAGTGCTCTAATTTCGTGGAAATTTAATGGCCTCGTACTTGGTAAGTCACAGAGATGCTCGCGTGTGCCTTCGGCTTGATCCCAGCTTTGGTCTGCTGTCGGTCGATGATCGTGATACTGCTGGTGATGTGATGCCAGCACGATGCCACCAGCCATGCTGTGTTTGTGTCTGTGCGAAGCCTGTTGTTGAAAGTATATGCTAAGTACTAAACCCGCGTGCATCGTGCATTTGCTGTAATCCTAACTGAAAAGAAAACAAGCAAAATAGGCAGACTGAAAGAGAGAGAGAGAGAGAGAGAGAGACAGATCAAGACAGATCAAGACAAGTGGTCTGAGTGAGAGTGACTGCTGTGTCAGCTTCTAGTACATCAGGCCCACATGCATGCTGCTGTGTGGCATGCCTGAGTCAAATGTAAACCATCGGCATGTGCCAGCACTTGCATGGACATCATGGCCATCTCATCATCGTATACTAACACTTGTGTCGACACCATCTCTTTGTCTAACACTGACACTACATCGCAACATGCAGCCCTGCTTGTCTGCTAGCAGGTGTGTGGATGACTACGCCTAGCAGCTCACAATAACTTGGTTATGCAAACCGGTCTGGAGCAGTAGGAGGGTTTGAGATGTGGGAAGTTACTAACTGATAGTGTCCTTTAAATCGAAGCAGCAATAAAAAGCCGGAGAATGACAGATGCAGCTTGGGTACATTACTGCTGGTAGCTTTCTAGCGGACCGAGCCATTTTGAAACAGCAGCAAGACCATGGGACTTGTAGTTTGTTGCTAGTAGCCTCAGGCCTGGCTTTAAGCCGATGTCAGCACGGAAGCTTGCGTTGCCCGATGCACTGCGAGTGAGTCACGATCCACGTACGAAGCTGCAGTTCGAACATGGCCAGGCGAGAGCAAACGGTGCCAAATATGCTGGCAACTTGTTAGGCTGTAGCTAGTTCTGTCTGAGCACTTCGTTGCTAAAGCATGCTATCACCTGCTTGTCTCAGCTGGCCTACACTGGCCTTTACTGTCGGCTGGCAGGTGGCATCCCCGGACGTTTCATAATCCTTGTATCTTCTTAGCCCAGGTACAAGGTGTTCACACTTACTCGGACCCAGGTCGTGGGTTTAAGTCCCTCTGCAGGCAATCCTTTATCGTCAATTTCAAGGGGGGGAAGGGTTGTGATAGCCACAAAGGCTTGTCTGCTGCTATATACATGAGGCTGATTGATCAGCTGACCAATACTTTACTAGTATGACTCATCTTGTTGCAACCTCCAACTTGCACTAGCATAGCCTGGCTGAGGCTTCCTGCTTCACAGCTCAGGTTTTTTAACAGAGCTGTGCAGGCAGCCCACTAGCCCAGAAGAGCTTGATTGATTTGCTCACGAGAGTGGTTGAAAGAATCAGTGGTCATGATTAGCATTAACCAAACCCCCCTCCCCCTCCCATGTAAGTCTTCCTGCAAGTCGACGAAGGCTGCTGTCGAGACTGAGCCTGCTGGGGGCAGTGCCAGCACAGCAGCCTGCCTGCCTGCAGCCTGCCCGCCTGCAGCCTGCCCGCCTGCAGCCTGCCCGCCTGCAGCCTGCAGCCTGCAGCCTGCCCGCCCTCCCCGCCTGCAGCCTGCCCGCCTGCAGCCTGCCCGCCTGCAGCCTGCCCGCCTGCAGCCTGCCCGCCTGCAGCCTGCCCGCCTGCAGCCTGCCCGCCTGCAGCCTGCCCGCCTGCAGCCTGCCCGCCTGCAGCCTGCCCGCCTGCAGCCTGCCCGCCTGCAGCCTGCCTGCCCGCCTGCAGCCTGCCAGCCTGCCCGCCTGCAGCCTGCCCGCCTGCAGCCTGCCCGCCTGCAGCCTGCCCGCCTGCAGCCTGCCCGCCTGCAGCCTGCCCGCCTGCAGCCTGCCCGCCTGCCCGCCTGCAGCCTGCCCGCCTGCAGCCTGCCCGCCTGCAGCCTGCCCGCCTGCAGCCTGCCCGCCTGCAGCCTGCCCGCCTGCAGCCTGCCCGCCTGCAGCCTGCCCGCCTGCAGCCTGATGCTGGTGCTGCGGTTGCCGATATTAGGACTCAGTATGTATGTGGGGGAAGGGGGTGACCCCATTTTTGCTGCTCGAGGGTCCCAGTCGAAGTTAGCATCTCTTTAGCCTAGCTCTCTGTAGCCCAGCGAGCAGGCAGGCATACAAAAATTAACGTATTAGTCCTTCATCAACAGCACGTGTTCATGATCACTCATGAATAGCCGCCTGCCACTGCCACCGGGACCCGCCGATAGATGGAGCCGTGCACGAGCCGAGCTTGTGGCTTACTTCTGCCGTGTAAAAGCTAGAGCATCTGCGAAGCGTCTTGATGTGTGCTATTAGGAGCCAGTGCGATGGATGCAGGCAGAGTGCAGAGGACAACCGAGAGGGAGGAGAGCGAGTGAAGCCAAGCAGTGAGGATGAGGGCAGGAGAGGCAAGAAAAACAGGATGGAGCAAGGAGAAGGAGGAGGAATGCTGCTACTGGCTGCTCTCATTTAATGCCATGTAGTGCAATGCCAACATTTCCCTTGCCTGAGCACTTGACATTGCATGACCTCTCTGTGAATGTGGTATACCCCCTCTCTCTTGCCCAAGTGCTTGAAATTATTGCACGAGCCAGTCTAAGCTGAATAAGGTGAATGGTATTGTGCTTGAGACCACAAGCACGGCACGTGCTTGTCATACCAGTACTTAATGGGTGGTGCAGAGAGAATAGCCGAGCCCTACAGTTGGCCGGTAGGGAATTCTTCAGGAATAATAAGTGGCTGTTGTCTTTGCAAATGCTCCCATGCCCACATCATTATTTCGTAGCTTTCCTTGTACTTTCCTTGTATTCCCTTGGCTTTTGTCGTGCCATTAACGTGGCTTGTTGCATGTATCTTGAGCAGACAATGGGTACGACCGGGGCAGTTGGTCAAATGGATGCGTCTGTGTCGTCCTAGTAGCCCTATTAGACAGCTTTCTGTCAGCGTGGCTTCCCACTGGCAGTCAACCGGCAGTCTAAGGCACACACAAGCCCACTGGTACCCCCGTGAGCCCACTGGTACGTGTCTTGCCCTTGTGAAAACAGCTAGCTTCTCACGGCAGCTGCCGCTCTGTGCGCGAGATGTACCATGCGCAAGCTGCCGGAACGGTGGGACCATTTGTCACAGCAGGACACTCATCTGCTCTCTCTCTCTCTCTCTCTCTCTCTCTCTCTCTCTCTCTCTCTCTCTGTCTCTCTCTCTGTCTCTCTCTCTCTCTCTCTCTCTCTCTCTCTCTCTCTCTCTCTCTCTCTCTCTCTCTCCCCCTCTCTCTCTCTCTCTCTCTCTCTCTCTCTCTCTCTCTCTCTCTCTCTCTCTCTCTCTCTCTCTCTCTCTCTCTCTGCTCTCCCTCTCTCTCTCTCTATTCTCCATCTCTCTCATTTCTCTCTCTCTCTCTCTCTCTCTCTCTCTCTCTCTCTCTCTCTCTCTCTCTCTCTCTCTCTCTCTCTCTCTCTCTCTCTCTCTCTCTCTCTCTCTCTCTCTCTCTCTCTCTCTCTCTGTGTCTCTCTCTGTGTCTCTCTCTCTCTCTCTCTCTCTCTCTCTCTCTCTCTCTCTCTCTCTCTCTCTCTCTCTCTCTCTGTCTCTGTCTCTCTGTCTCTCTCTCTCTCTCTCTCTCTCTCTCTCTCTCTCTCTCCCTCTCTCTCTCTCTCTCTCTCTGTCTCTGCTCTCCGTCTTCGTCTCTCTCGTTTTTCTTTCCGTCCAAGCCATTCACACGCTGAGGCCTGTGCACAGCTTGTTCTGGTCTTTTGTTGGTTTTACATGCTCTTTGCATGCCGTCTCTCAGTGCGATCCGACATGCCTGCTCTCAATTCACACTAGTCTTTCAAATGCGTTCCGTGTACTTACGCTGGTTTGATGAATTAGAGATCTCAGTAGGCAAGCCCGACGGGAGTAAGCAATGGCAGAGAGTAATTACCTATATTTCTTGCATTATTGACAGTTGCTCAATGCATTCTGTCGCTAGAACTGCCGGAGGTCAGTCTAACTTAGTCATTAAATCCACTGTAGTCCCTGTGGCCATTACTATAGTGTGCTTATGGAAAGGGCACTCGGTACAGGCGACTTAGTAAGAGTTTTGCTAATACGTGACACGATGCTTGGCAATGCACATGACTTGTTTGCAGCGACCGAGGCCTGGCTGAAATCAGCTAGCTGCACTGCCATGACCGATGCCTCTGTGACAAGGTTCTCTGGCTTTCCTAGCCCTAGTTTACTGACAGCTGGAGGTGGAATAGTCTCAAGCCGTCTGCTGTCTCGTTGAAGCTGTTTCTGTTTTGACCCTGGGGTAAGCTGCTCGGCTGTAACGGCCAAGATCTTGGGTCGAACCCAGTGGCTAATCTATAGCACCCGGGTAGAGATCAAGTTCTTGTAAGGCGCTATACAAACGAGTTATACGTATCTCTGAATCCTTTGTACTGAGCTGAGTCTCTCAAGCAGCAAGTTGATAATTGCAGCAATTATCTATTGCCGGCCTCCCACGTACTAAGAATTGCTAATTGCAGCACTTATCTATTGCCGGCCTCTCATGTACTAAGAATTACTGCATTATTTTGGCTTCCATACTCCATCCGACCTTTCCTCACTGGAGTAATGCTATAACACTATGCAAGACAACATCTGGATGATTTAGCTCTTCTGACTAAGTGCAATTGATTCCCTTGTGTCCATTAGTTTACGTCATACCTCAAGCTAGTTAGATTCAGGCATCAAGCACTTGCAGTTTGACGACTTCTTCCCGTTTAAGAGTTTCCTTCTGACGACCGAATCCGAATTTGCCGTCATGATTGATCCCAGTTGAAGATTTGTGACCAACTACCTTGGTGACTGGCCAAAGATCTTACTATATCCCTGGTTCTGTCTACACTGGACCACTGCAATTCAGTTTTGGCTGGGCCACCAAAAAAACCCACAAGCTTATAGCTATTGCTGAATATGGCTTCAAGCTTGGTCAACAATTGCAACAGTCAGCAACACGTATCACATTTGCTGAAGGACCGTGGTTTTAGTAAGATCTTTAGCCAGTCACTGCAAGAGATGATCCCTAAGTCAGGATTGGGATCGAACATGACTTGCTGCGGAAGCGGTCTTCCAAATGAAACTTTTAAATGCTAGGCAGTCGTCAAAGAAGACACCGAAATCACCATCACATGATAGCTTTAAAAACTACTGCATCACTAACTTGAAGAGTAAAGTCTAATCCAAGTCTCAGCCATACACTTAGCTACGTTAGAGCAAAATTTCTTATTACAGTAGTACGTTTAGTTGCATTAGTAGTTTCCGTTGGCAAAGCAGACGTGTTAAGGAATTTCCTGGATTTAAAGAGCCACTTAGCAGGCCGAATGTAGCACCGACTTAAGTGGCATGATGGCGATACCCCTCATTGCAGACCTGCTCAGTCCCGAGTTACAGTTGTAGGTATCACCAAACGAGAGCCACACGCCTAATTCGATAATATTTTGTGAGCCATTTCAGTAGGCAGCCCTAAGCCTCTTGACGCTTTCTTAGGAGGTGATCTTCCAAATAAAGCTCTCAAACGTCTGCTGGTCATCAAAGAGGATGTCAACACTACGCACTCTCTGCGATAGTCCCACTAGAGTACCCTAACCAGAAGCACCAAGTCACTGATTTCAGTCATACACTCAAGTGTTTTTCATGAGGAGTTTTGTTCGATCGTCATTTGGTTTAAAGGCGTTGCCCGAAATCCATAACCTAGTGTCTGAAGGCAGTCGATTGGCATGTAAAGAATTTGCAGCTGACCTGAGGACTTAAACGTTAAATGCAGCTGGGTGTCGTCTGCATACAGTGCAACGGCTGATTCTTTCTCTGCCAGCAGTCAGTTTGATTGCAAGAGCTCGGAGCCGACCTTCTTGTGCCTGCCGATGCAGGTGAGGGACAACTAGTTTGCTCGCTTCCGGTCAGGCAGGTTTGGCAGTCGCGGGCAAAGCTTGCGTGGAGCCACCCTCTTTCGGCTGGAACGTTATTAGATCGATTGGATTACTCCACAATAGGACTTACTGCAAACGTGGATCGGAACATGAACATTTTACTCGAGTAACGACTTTGAAAGGATCTTTTTAATGTCGATGAGTTGAGTGTTTGGCTTGCAGTGGCTAGTGGCCAAAACCGGAGAGTGTTTCGGTGGGCTGCTGGAAGCCGAGGTCTCAGTCGAGACTCACGCTGCCGTTGCTCCGCGATGGTAAGTTGGCTCCTTGAATGCATCGGCCAGCCAACAATTTATCCAATGCCCGCTGCCCTGCTCTTGGGCAGTGGTTGGAGCACGCCGTGGGTGCTGCAGCCGGAGGCCATCTCCACTACTGCTCTTGCTGGCCGAGACAGACTCCGTGGGACTACCGAACGTTCGGGCTTGCTCGGGCTGCTGTTACACGTTTGGAACAGCTGCCCACCGCCGGAACGTAGGTTCATATGCAGAATATTTCAACACTCAAACTCAATTTCAACACTCACGGTGACAATGTGGTAAAGTTGAGACTGAAACCCACTCATGCCAGGTTTCCTTACCCACTCAGATCCGGCTTGGCATCTTCGGCTGAGGATGAGTCAGGGGTCAAGCTGGGCCTGCCACAGCTCGACTGAAGAGGAAGATGAGCTGAAACTGAATTGGAATTCCGACCGGACTGGGTGCCCACACTCGACTAGTCAGCAAGAAAGCCGATGCCGTGTTTATGTGACCTGTAGCTCCTCAGATCGTGCCAAGAGGATTCGCCGGCTCGGGCGATCACAGCCTTGATTTACTTGCCTCACCTTGCCTCACCTT
This sequence comes from Cristatella mucedo, assembly GCA_009760855.2. Lineage (NCBI taxonomy): Eukaryota > Metazoa > Bryozoa > Phylactolaemata > Cristatellidae > Cristatella > Cristatella mucedo. Next base: position 2,353,741 of record WPIO01000046.1, on the reverse strand, counting down.
GCCTTGCCTTCACGGGCCCTGCTCCATTAGCTGAGGTGGCCCTCTGCAGCTGCAAGCAGGCTTTTGGTATCTGCCTGGTGTGCACTACTCCTGCATCGATAACAGAGCCATGTGCGTATCTATATGTAAGAACTGACAATTTCACCTCGCTCTTCCAAAACCTGCAGGTGAATCCAAAGCTTCAAGGTGATGATGATTATGTATCTCGGCCTATGATACTCCACAAAGCTCCAAAGACTGATTGGGTGCTATGCTGACGAGTCTTCTACAGCGCATTCAAAATCTAAGCAGCTTTCGATATGCATACATGAGAAAGTGAGAAGCAGAGCTGTGTCAGTAAGACATTCAAGGAAGTAACAAAGACGTTAACATGCACCAATGTCTACCGTAGGAGAGAAGATGTCGTTGCTTAAGAATTCTGGAAGCCAGCTCAGCTGAGAAACAACAGTTTCTGTTGCCACCACTCTTTAAGTAAAAGAATGGAACACCTAATTTATTGTCTCCGGATGACCTGTGGACACAAGGGGGCCACCACCTGGTGCAGCCGTTCAGCTAGCTTGCAGTGCCCTTGTGTAGTTCTGCTTTAGTTCTAATGTGAGCAACAAGTAGATAAAGCAATAGAGTTCTTATTTCAAGTTGCTTCAGTCACCGGAGTATTTTAAAACCTCAAGGGCCTTAGTGAATCACGGGGGGGGGGCGATCAGGTCACTTGATTCCAACTTATGGTAACGAGCTCATTCGTGGCACCAAGGAAGTTTCCTTTCCTACCGATCCACGACCCAACCAACAGTAAACAGAAAGAGCTGACACAGCAACCCCCCCCCCGAAGTCAGGCATCCTCTTCAGGTAAAAAGCAACCAACTCCTTGCACTCTCAGCTTACCACAAAGCTGTCAAAGCAGCAGTATTCAATTGTTGGCCTGCAGCTTGGTAACAGAAATGCACCTAGCATAGCGGCAGGATATTCAGTTTTTGTTGCCAACTACATTTCCCACTGTCGATGAGCTACTGCTGCTGCTCTTGCTGCTACTCAAGATCGTTCTGCCACAGGTGTGGGCCGATACTGGTCCAACGTGTACACGTCTAGAGACACACAATCGTTGGTCATCTACTATCTATTTGTGGCACCCTGACTTGCCACGAGTGCAGTATTCATAGTCAATTTGCCAATTTTTGATTTGACACAGTCGCATTGCCTGGATATTAAGCTAAGATGGGCCAGACCTTGACCGTGTTAGGGCAGCCGGTCAGTGGAGGCTTGAAGGGTGTGTCTGGTGGGCCAAGTTGCATGAGGCATTCCTTCAGATAGGTTGTGGGCACGAGAAGAAGGGGGGGGGGCAGGTGGCCTTGGTTCCTCCTTTTGTGGTCGACGATGGCAAAGCAGCATTTCTTAACGCCGTGAGCTTGTGCGACCTTGGCATCAAGTTTCGGAGATTGTTACATTGGCTCCATATGATTCTGATATCTCTTTCTCTGCCTTACAGTTGCTAAGATATAGGAGAGGGTCAATCTTTGTTCGGCTAAATATTTAGTTAGTTTAATATAAATAGTTTGGCTACCTTGGGAAATCCGTACAGAGCTGGAGGAGAGAGTAGAGTGAGAGCACCTCTGCTTGCTGCTCCAGATACAGATCGTGCGGCTGGATGGTACCGGATGCTGAGGTCCTTAATTGCCATGCAGGCTCACTGTGCAAAATGCTTTAACCAGATGATGCACCTGCTGCACTCCATCATCTCCATCTAGGAATACCTCCCGGGGGACCGGAGCTGAACCACTGATACTATTGGTGAGTGCAGCTAGTCGAACTCATGGCAGCCCGGCAGAGAATACCACGAATCAAGAATCAAGTGACTGAGTGAAAACAGACTCTTGGCACCGATAGGATGTCGAAAGTGTCTTCGAAAATTGTGACAGAATAGATCAATTGTGTGTGTCAATTGCTACAGCAAATTAGCAAGACTGGGAGAACTTCATGTAATGTAATGTATCTCCGTCTGTAGCTCTAAAGTCATAAAGACTATGTGGGTGTTACGCAGGAGAGTTTTGTATAGCGCACTCACAGCCTAAGCGGCTTTCGGTACGCATTCGGTAGCCAACAGACTTCGTCTCACGCAACAAAGAGAAAGTGGGAAGCATAGCAGAGTCAGGAGAGCAGTTGAGGTAGTGAGTAGCATAGAAGTAGCAGCTCAGGACCGCTGAAAAAGATGTGCCATAGTCGGCAGTAGGAGAGTAGATGTCGTTGCGTAAGAATTGTGGAAGCGAGTTCCACAGTCTAGGACCTGCAGAGCTAAAGCTTCTGTCGCCAACTGTCTTTAAGTGGTGGAATGGGACAGCTAATTTATTGTCCACACAGGACCTCAGGTCACGACGAGGCTGAAACTGATGCAGCAGTTCAGCTAGGTACGAAGGAGCCAAGCCGTGGCGGCCTTGTGGGTCAGCGTGAGAACTTTGTTCTGTCCTTGCAGTCCAGTTGGATTTGCTGTAAAACCCGGGTCCACCCTGCCCAGCCCAGTATCTAGACGAGTGACAACTATGAACTATGAATAGGATTAGCTGATTCGAAACATAAAAGGTGGCCAGCAGAGGCCAATGGCCATTTGCCAGCTGCTAGCCAAGGCTGTCTGCTCCGGTGGTATCGAAGTTACCGAATCAACCCATCAGTTCTTAACTTTTGTGGAGTGAAGCTCAACCGCGCAGTCCCACGGGGCGAAGGGCTTCAGGCTGACACCTGTGTGAGCTAAAGTGTAGTAGTGTAGTGTAGTTTATTAGATGCCTGCCACAGGTCAGTTTATGGAATGGTTATGCAGCTTTATTATACGATGAATGCCTCCAGAACAACGAGGGAAATACTAATTTAGAATCAGCAATCGCCCAGATGTGCCGGTTTGATAGCAGAGAATGTAGCTCATTGCAGCCAATAGCGATTGACTAGAAACAAAAAAACCAACCGCAACGTATTGGGCATACGCGTCCGGTGGTTAGTTGAGTCGTGTGCCCACAAGGCCTGCATTGTGTAGCTCATCCTTAGCTCCTTAGCTGAGAGGGCTAGTCCAGCTGCAGTTGAGTGAGACAGTCAGCTCATCAACCGGAGCTGAGTGGGGGAGTCACAGCTCCTTCAGTGCACTCTCGCACCAGCTGCACCTCGGCATCTAGTCATATAGTCATCCCTCGCACTTAATATCTTTTGGTGATAGAGGCTTCTGCTCGTGTGCACCAAAAGTCTGGAACTGGCTTCCTGCTACATCACTTTCTGCGATGACCTGGTATCTTTTAAGTCTTAGCTAAAGATGCATCTCTTCCAGTCATCTTTCCTTTCACATTAGTGAACTTGTCTGTTTTTTGCGTGTGTACCTATGCACCATCCAGTAGTGCCTGTTTCAGGTCTGCTAGAGGTCCTACTAGCCGGTGGCCACAAATGTCGTCATGTTTGCTTTGGCATGCGTGCCTAAGAATGATACTTGTATGCTTTAGCATGTTTGATACCGTGCATATGCAATCCTTGGGTATTGATTCTCTGCAGCTGGTTGTAAAACGCCTGGATAGAGATAATAATAATAATAATTATAATAATAATGCAATTGATAAAGCGCCCTCAGAACTTATCTCTCTCTAGGCGCTTTACATTTGCTGCAAAGGGAGATTATAAGTTTTCGTAGGGTGCTGTACGAACATTATTATTATCAATAATTATTATAATTATACAGCACTTATCTAGTATGCAACTTCCTAGAGTTTTCTGGATCTTATGTAGAGCTTATTTCCCTCCCTCCTCAAGAGCCTGACCTCTTGTCACAGTGGAATATGCCAAGTCTGCCCGCCCCTTGCACCCACCGACTTCGAGCCACCAGCTGCTGGCCTGACTGAATGATCTCTTATTCTAAAACTTTTGAATATAAGAGCCCCAGTCCTTGCTTGAGAGAACGCTTGCAAACACATTGAACAGACCTTGAAAATCCTTTGAAGTTCCATCCCGTGCTATTCCACTGGTATGAATCAGGATTTTGTAAGGTGACACTTTCGAAGTGACTCGTTTGTTGGACGTACTCCGGTCTCTCTCTGTCTCTAGCTTGGCTGCCCTTTATTTGTCAAAGGAAAAGCAGCCCAGAGTTGAGGCAATTGAGCGCTGACCACAAGTCAGCACAGGACGTCCCAGTGCGGCCATGATTGTGCGAGATCATGCTCGCACCGGGACGGTGGACGATGGCAGCATCACAGCCGACGCAGGCGTGAGCATACTAAAAGATGCTCGATTGAACTAGACCGAGATGCCGGGCTATTCAGTGGCCGAGTGAAGGCCTCGAGTTGTGCAGCTTTCGTTCTGCCGGCTTGCGTGAAGCTTGCCTTCGGTGCATGCGTGCGCAATCGATAGCCCGCTGCAGTGGCAGTCAAGCTGCCTTCGTTGTTGCAGCACCATCCAGCAAGTATACAATCACCACGAGTAGCAATAACAATTTTACCAGCTTGACCGTGAGCAGCATATCTGTGTCCGAGGACGGCACGTACAGCTGCATCGTCGTCGGCACGCTCGACTTCAAGGGCTCGACGTCGTCAGTGAACCTCGAGGTCCAAGGTATAGCAGCCTAGCGTGTGCACCCACCGAGAGAGCAGCAGCAGCAGCAGCAGCAGCAGCAGCAGCAGCTGCTGCTGCTGCTGCTGCTGCTGCTGCTGCTGCTGCTGCTGCTGCTGCTGCTGCTGCTGCTGCTGCTGCTGCTGCTGCTGCTGCAGCTGCTGCAGCAGCAGCAGCAGCAGCTGCTGCTGCTGCTGCAGCTGCTGCTGCTGCTGCTGCTGCTGCTGCTGCTGCTGCTGCTGCTGCTGCTGCTGCTGCTGCTGCTGCACTCTCGATCTCCCTCTCTCTCTGCGAGCTTAGCTGCCGAGATTTTTGTCGCCACCGCACGAGCCCCATGCAGAAGCAACCTTGACCTCGTTCGTGGAGCTCATGCGCGTGTGCACGTTTCTGCAGCACCGCCGCAGAGTGTCCACATCGTCGGCTACGAGAGCGCCCAGGCGGTCGTCGTAGTGGCCTACAGAGCCGACTTTGTGAATCTCACGTGCAGTGTGAGCGCTGCGAGGCCTGCTGCCGAGCTGCTCTGGTTCAAGGGCGGCGAGCAGCTCTCCACCTATGTCACTGCCGACAGCGTTAGCTTGGACGGCAACGGAAAGACGTTTACGACCATCAAGAACCTGTCCATACCTCAGCCGGGCCGGGAGCTGAATAAAGTTCCGTTCGCCTGCGTCGTCAAGCAGCCGGCACTGACCGCCCTCGGCCGGCAGATGAACGTCTCGCGCAACCTCAGCGTGTACTGTGAGTGGCGGTGTTTTTCCCTCGTCACTCGCGCGAAGCCAACTCCGTTTGGCGGATACGTGTCGTGAGGTCTTTTATCTTCTTTTGGTTGCCGAGCGATTGGCAAGCCGAGTGGGCAAGCTTAGCGGGAGCCCAGAGCCGTACGGATAGCAGTGAGGTAGCTGAGTGGGAGCAGAGAGCGGTGTCTTCGGTGGTGCAGGCTGGCAGATCAGTTTAGGCCGATTGAATGATTGGATTCGAACGACAGACCCCTCGCCCGCCAGCTCGCTGGCCGTCTGATGTGGAGGCAGTGAAATAAATAAATAAATAAAATTAATTTGTATAGCGCCTTTGGAGAACTTAATCTCCATTCATCCATTCCATTCATCATTCATCCATTCAGGCACCTCTCAGGTATGCCACGGGGGCCACGCATGCCACGGGGCTCGAGCCCATGACCTCGGCCTGACCTTGGTTGGGGTGAGCACCTTCGCCACTGGGCCAAGCCAGCTCAGTTAAAATCTTGGCAAGCATTAGGTTTCCGGAGGGAACCGGAAACTAGGGGTGCTCAGAAGGCAATAAGTTAGTGATGGAGAGCAGCAGTATCCAACTCCTGTGGGTGTGTGCGTGTGCGTGTGTAAAGTCCATGCCTAAAGTCCTGTATTGCTTGCTTGTAACACTCACACCACACCACACTCTTGTTGTGTGCCCACACATGCGTGTGCATGCATGCAAAGACTTACTCGTGCAGACACATGCAGGTTCTATGCTTCTTAATGCTAGTTAAGGTCGCCGGAAGGTAGGCATGTGCACGTGTCTGTCGCGTGCCACCGACCAATACGTCATGGCCCCAGACATGTACTCTCCTGTCCAGTGGTATTGGGGCAGTCTAAGCAATGTGACCAATGAGGGTCGTTCGTACGGCATTCAGGCAAAGACGATCCCATGGAGCATAGAACCTGTGCAGCCTACGGTAGTGGTATTTATTAAGTTCTTGGAAGTGGGTGAACCGGCAATGCTGAATTCGTGTTTTTAAGAAATACGCCCACCTCGGTTCTCGGTGACCACCAGCGATTATCAGATCGAGCCTCCTGCCTTGTTGCCTGCACTATACATAGTGGTCAGCGGCTAGCAACGATTGGAGTACAACCTTCAGCTGCTACATGTGTGGACAAGCTCTACGTTAGTCAAAATGACAGGCAGCCTTCCTCACCTTTCACATACTGCCACGTGTCTGCTTATCCTTATAGTAAGGCTGTCAATCTGAAGTTCTTGTCATGAATTTACGCTACGGGTTACTTGTCATGAATTTACGCTACGGGTCACTTCGACGTGGTAACTTACAAAACTTACATAACTTGCAAAATAACGGTTATTTTCCCCTCTCCCAGCATTTGTTGGCTGTTATGCCACAACCGAGCATGAAGCAACCCAAAAATCAGAAGCGTTCTCCAAAAAATGCTGCTCCAAGATCACAGAGTCGGCGCAGTTTATCATTGGCTATGCAAACGTAATTTGAACTGTCTCTTTTCTTAATTTCATGGGTTCGTGTGGTTCTATCTGCTCTGCCTTTAGCCTTGAGGACTGTGTGGTTGCTTAGCAGGTGAGTTTTCAGTAGTGAAGGTGCAGACTGCTTTCTGCGTGATGGGGCATCGTGTTGAGCACATCGTATGCAACAATGATTAAGTGAAGACCGTAGCAGAGCTCGGTGAAAATTGGATGGGGCAATTGGTGGTAGCAAGTAGCTGCAAACATTGCTGGAAGCATGGATTCGAGGCAAAAAGATGCCTTAGAATATGAAGCAGGAAAGCAGACAGTATTGCTGAACACGACTAGTGATGGTTGGGTTGCTTAGCCTGGGAGGTGCCGAGAAAAAGAATCTAAACATTCTTTAAGTTGGACAGGAATAAATCAGTGCCAAAAGTTTTATGGTGTGAGGAAGCAAAATACCACTGCATGCATTTTTGTATGTCTCTGTGGTTTGACAATAATAATAATAATGCACTTGATAAAGTGCCCTCAGAGAACTCAATCTCTTTCTAGGCGCTTTACATTTACTGCAAAGGCAAATGCAATTGAATGGTGAGTAATATTATGCTTGATCAACAAACAAAATGAATAACATGGTTAGGGGCAACATGCTCATGGTCAGCATGCAAATGTGGTTAGTGGCAGCATGCCTAGTGTCAGCATGCATAAGCACATGAAGGACGAATCACAGGGACCCACTAAATGGTGTCCTAAATAGGTGTTTTTAAGTTTTTTTTAATGTGGTCAAGTCAGGGGATGCTCTGACGCAAGTCGGGAGAGAGTTCCACGCTTTAGGAGCATACGAATTAAATGCACGGTCTCCAAAGGATTTGAGGTTTGTACGAGGTATTGGTAAACTGTTAGATTCCGAAAAGTGGGTGGTACGATGCCTGGCCTGGTGGGGGAGTAGATCTGAGAGATAGGCTGGAGCCAAAGAATGAAGGGACCTAAAAGTGAGCGACAAAACCTTGAAGTAAATCCGTTGCTTGACTGGTAGCCAGTGCAGGTCGGCGAGAAGTGGTATAATGTGGCAACTGCAATGTTCACGACAGGCAAGCCTAGCTGCAGAGTTTTGCACCAGCTGCAATCGCCTGATCGCACATGCCGGTAGGCCAGCGAGCAGTGAGTTGCAGAAGTCGAGACGGGATGTCACGAATGCATGGACCAACTGATTCCTCTCAACAGCTCCATTGGCAAAAGGAAAACCCGACTCAATTTGTTTGACTGAAGCCATTGTCGCACAGTCATTTTTAGGGTTAACTGAGACAGATCTGCTCATTATATGTGCAGACACTTACTTGACCTTATTAACCGTATGCAAAGCAGCTGCGCTTTCGATCCCAGTGTCTTGCTGTCGCGACACTCCGGATTTCTTGTGTTTCTTGTGCATTCTGTTGAATCTATAGCCAGCTTGTAGTTTGGACAGTAGATGCTTGATAAAGAATTTCCTGAAACCAGCAACACCTGCACCTGCCCGTTTCTGCTTTATTGTAGACCCTCCTGGTTCTCCTCAGATAACAGACTATCAGGATCGGATTATGCGACCGGGAGACACGTTGATGGCAACGTGCATTTCTTATGATGGAAATCCACAGCCATCCGTTCACTGGTACAAAAACGGTCTTCCGTTCTTTCTTACGTATATATCCAACGAGGATCGGCGGACTGTTACAAGTCAGCTGCTGACTACCGTGAATGCAACGGATAACGATGCCATATTTCGCTGTGAAGTAAAAAACGTTGCCATTGCAACCCCTCTTTACAACGAGATCAAGCTTAACGTCAAATGTAAGTTTCCGAAGCAGAGTGGGCACATTTTTGCATAGTCGATCCGAGGCGCTTGTGAATCGGACGTTTTCTGTCCCAAACATTGCTTAAGTGTGGTATGCTGCATCTTCGGTCAACTCGTGTGTCAAGAGGTGGCATCGAGGTCAACGACCCTGAACTGAGTCGCTTTTGAAATAGCCGCGATAAGCCGAGGCTCGGGATCAACACGATTTACGTTTATATACCAACAAGATTATTGTATGACGTATGACCTGGCCACTGCATAAGGCATGAGTCTGACCGCAGTCAATAGCTGAGCGTGAGCTGCCGTAAGCCTGTAAACGAGTCTGCTGGAAGCCACCTAACTGCTCAGTCAAAACAAAATCCACTGGAAGGCATGTTTCAAGGGCTTCCTGTGCAGCAGCAGCAGCAGTGGGTCAATGATTGCAATGAAGAGCATATACCGCCACCCGAAGAAGTATCACCGCACGGCTTACGGCTGGCTTTGGCGTTAGACCACCGAAACCGGCACTTTAGGCTAGTACAATTGATTACATTTATTTCTTGCACAGTGGCATTACCACTTGCAAGAGGAGAGAGTTACTCTGCCGATTAGGAAGGACACTTGTTGGCCAACCACCCACGGGATAGTTTGTTTTATGCATCAGCATATACATATTTGTGTAGTAGGAATAACTTTCTCTACTGTGCTAGTTACGGAGTGCATTGTACATTCCAAACCGGCCAGAATGCTTGCTTAGACCGGTCCCGGAAAGTTGTTGGTAATTATCTTGTGGTCACCAGCACCAATATTGGCATTCGTCTGCCAATCTACGTGCTGATGCAGTGAGAACTTATATGGAAAACTCCGAATGTTTAAATGGATAACGATACTATATTTATAATACATTTGTCATGAAATAAAAATACATTGGTTAGAGTGCCCTCAGAGAACTCAATCTCTTTCTAGGCACTTTACATTTTCTACAAAGGAGGCATAATAGTAATAAAAATAACAAGAATAAAAATCATACATTTGGTATAGCACCCTCAGAGAACTCAATCTCTTCCTAGGCACTTTACATTTGCTGCAAAGGAAGCACGTTGTGGTAGCATGCTGAATAAACAGCAAGAATAACATGGTTAGGGGTGACATGCACAGGATCAGCATGCAAGTATGGTTAGTGGCAGCATGAACAGTGTCAGCACACATGAGCACATGAAGGACGAATTACAGGAACCCACTAAATGCTGTCATAAATAGATGCGTTTTTTGTTTCTTTTTTAATGTGGTCAAGTCAGGAGATGTCGCGACGTAAGTCGGGAGTGAGCTCCAAACTTTGGGAGCATACGAACTAAAGGCACGGTCTCCAAAGGGTTTGAGGTTTGTACGAGGTATAAGGTAAACAGATAAATTCCGAAAAGTGGGTGGTGGGATGGTGCCTGGTGGGGCAGTAGATCAGATAGGTAGGCTGGAGCCAAAGAATGAAGGAACCTGAAAGGGAGAGACAAAACCTTGAAGCCGATCCGTTGCTTGACTGGGAGCCAGTGCAGGTCGGCAAGAAGTGGTGTGATGTGGCAACTGCAACGCTCATGACAGTCAAGCCTAGCTGCAGAGTTTTGCACCAGCTGCAAGCGTCTGAGTGCACAGGCTGGTAGACCAGCTAGCAGTGAGTTACAAAGGTCGAGACGGGATGCCACAAATACACGGACCAATTTCTATGTGGTATCCCTGTCTAAACAAACCCCAATTTTAGAAATTGTATGTAGCTAAAAGTGGGCAGACTTGACTGTGTAGCCGATGTGATCGTCTAATGAAAGGTCACTTTGGAACAGGACACCGAGATTTCGTGCAGATTAAACAGAGATATGCTGGCAGAGCCACTTTTGAGTGTCAGCATTTCCAATTTCTGAATCACACTTAGTTTGCCCATAACTAGTAAGTTTGTTTTACCATCATTCAATTTAAGAAAGTTTGCGGCCATCCAGTGCTGGTGTCCTCAATGCATGCAGCAAGGGAGTTGAGAGAATTCGACGTGCTCGAGGGCTGGGAGGGATCGAAGCAAAGGTACAACTGAGTTTCGTCTGCATAGAAGTGAACGCCTAGATTATGCTTTGTAATCACATCGGCAAGAGGCAGAGCATAAACTGCGAAAAGAACTGGAGCAAGCACAGATCCCTGAGATACTCCATATTTCAGAGGTTCTTCGTATGATCTTTGTCCATTGACATCAATACTCTGGAGTCTCCCACTGAGACAGAACCTGAACCATTGCAATGCAGTACCAGTGCTGCATGATAAGATTAGCATGAGCAGAGCTATGCCTTTAGATGTTGCTTCTGCTGATGCATTTTTGTTTTCCTATGCTATCTATTTGTGTTTAGAGGACTGTGCCGCTTGCAACCACATAGGATAGTTAAGCTGCTTGATTTTTTACTTGGTATTCGGGACTGTTTACCGATTACAACATGCAGAGGTTTTAAGTTTTTTAAAGTTTCTTTAAAGTTTCTCCAAAGTTGCTTTGCAAAGCGCCGAAGCAATTATTACCGGTGCACTTTCTAATTTGCAATGTGTGCCCGTTACTTGAGACATAGCAAGACCAGAACCCCTTGTCACATTTAAGTGGTTGCTCTAATTATGCAAAAGAGCTAAAAACTCACCTGTTCCACTTATCATTTGCCGGAAGTCCACTCGGTGTGTTGCTAACATAGTTGTTCTTACCAGAATTGTCCATGTTATCATAAATCCATTGATGTGCTTTCTTATACAGCTTACGCAAAGTACCCAACTAGGGATTTAATTCTCTTAGGGTCCTACAAAAGTCTTTTCATGTCAGTATTATTTTTGGAGTGAAAAGGGTACGATTTTGCATTGTAATTTGTATTCAGATTTGCCTTTGTATTACAGTTTTGTAGCAGGTGTACAGCTGCTTCATGAGCGGCTAGCCAATTAACAGGAATACGTGCTGTACTTGTACGTGCTGTGCGTGGGGAAGCACCTTTACAAATCGCCTGCCGACACCCTCGGGCTAGGCTGATGTGCCATTGCTGGCACGAGGGTTTTGCACAGGCGAGTCGATTGGCTGGTTTATTACGGGAGACCCGAAACCCCTAGCCGTCTTGTCCTTTAGGCAGGCTAGCTAATTTCGATGACCCCCGGCGACTTTTGTCAGCTGTACAAAGCATTTAAACCGGATGCACTGCTCAACTGGCTGCATATCCCCGTGCAAGGACGCAATTCAAGGTCGACGACTGGAGCTCAAAGACATCGATGCTCTGCTGCCAATGCTTCTTGTGCCGCACGAAGCAAGCTGGAGTAATCCAACTTTTAAGTTGTCATTGCATTAACTAGCTCTTCAGCTACGAAGTGATCTGGACCGTGCCCGACGAGGGTAATGTCAGGAAACAGGCGTTATCGCTCGTTACATATTATGAACTTTTACCGCATGCGAGCAGGTTTGCTTTATGGCGAAATTTGGTCTACCTCCATCCTCTGCAGCCACTGTGACATGTGCGTTTTCTAAATTGCGCACGAACTCTTCACTGCAGTTGCTCCGAGCTCCGTGGTCATTACTGGCAATACGAAGCTGAGAGCGGGGAAGGCGGTGACTCTAACTTGTACGTCGTCTAACAGCAACCCGGCAGCTGACATAACGTGGACCTCGCGGTCGCAGATCATCCCGAGTGCCTCCAGCCAGGATCCTTCGCCACTCGGAGGCTTCGTCACGACATCGAATATTACGGTGTCAGTCCAGGCCGACGACCAGGTTATGTATACGTGCACAGCCACCAACAACTTGCTCGGACAGTCAGCCTATACAACTGCTCTTCTTGAGGTGTTTTGTAAGTATTGGCATAGCCGTGTATAGATCGGGTGATTATTGGGTGTGCCTTGAGGCGTTCCGTTTTAAAAATAGATCGCCATAGACAGCTAGTGACATTGCAATAAGCTTACATGAAGTTTGATGAGCTGGCAAGAAAAGAGCGTTTTCTGAAATGAGTGTAAACTCAACCTACACATTTTTATTAGATTTTACATTCATTATTTTATTAAACAGAATATTTCAAAATTAACCACCTGCCAATGCACAACCAATATGCATCTTGGCCCACTAGTCACTCATAACTTAGTCATAGGTTGTCCCTGTAAATTTCAAAGATAAACATTGTAGCTCCTAACTTCATCTCAACGTTTGCCTTTGTCCGTGTGACTCTACCGAGTTTTCTAGCTGTCAATTAATGGAAAGCGCAGCTGCACAAGTAGCGGTACACACATTTTAATAACGTATTTGCTCTTGAGCTGTGTTCTGAAGTGCATATTATGAAGCGAAATATTTAGGACCAAATTCAGACACGTCAGCTAAACTAAAACCGTTCATAAGCAAAACAAAAAGGAAATTAAAGAATTGGATTAAAACAACGAGCAAAATAAAAGAACAATTTAAAGAATGACATATAATGATTCATGCTTAAGAGGGGTGGAATGGAATGAATGTTATTAGTAGCGAATTCACTTAGGATTAAAAAGTAGTTTCTCTTGCCTAAACCTGAGCATATACTCCATAGCAGCGAGCTGTGCCAGACAAATCCGTCCACTCAGTCCAATAAAAATGTTGGGCTTTTCATGAAGGTTTGACTTCGCTCGGAGCTGTGAGCACTCAATGGTGCGTATATTCGAGTTCCGACTGAGTTAAGCTATTTGCCCGTGCTTTGCAGATCCACCGAGCAAACCGGAAATTAAAGGCTACAATGAAACGGGCTTTATTCTCTATAAGACAGTGGTACGATTGACCTGCACCACAATTGGTGGTAGACCTGATCCTACACTAACTTGGTATAAAGGTATGCCAGTTTCATGCACGCGTGCTTTTGATTTTTAGACACGAGATGATATTTGCACTCCTCACCCTGTACTTCGGCTTGAAGCTGACTGCTGCATGCTGCGGGTTCCTTTGAATTGAATAATGCCAGCAGCTCCTGCAAACTAGAAACATTTTCTCAGTTACCCAGTTACAGCGTTACAGTTACATTGTCCACACATAGTTAGACCGAGCAGGAAACAGCAAATAGCAATTTTTATATAGGGATGGATGTAGTAGCATCTCTGCATAGCAACAAGACACAAACGGGAATCTGGCATTGGTGATTTTCTTCCGGCTCTTCATAATATCTATAGAATACGTGTTTGTTTAGTTTGGCAAGTTTGATGAGCTAGGCTGCAATGTTCCCCACACCTTCCCTACCTTATGTCGCATAACTACTCAATTTGTATTTCGTTATCGTATCAAATATAGCTGAATTGAGCACTGCCTCATACTTATTTTGCATACAACGTTCTCCACATCGCGGTATAGCCGATGTGACTCTATATATAAGGAACTAAAATCACCCTGTAATATGCAGATGCAGTCCATTGGTAGTCCTCAAAGCAGACTGCACTCTCTTGACTTTGTTAAGTTGTCAAATGGTAGCAGCTGCAGCTATAAAGAAATTCTTTAATTAGAGATCCGTGGTAGAGAAATGTGTCTTCAGATTCGTGAACCTTTGGTAACAGCTAAGGATGTGCGAATGATATGACGTGTGAGAGATGGGTGTATCGAGGTAAGCATGCGCAATGAATCTTAATGGATATATCAATGTGGCACTTGAGTCTATTGTATGTTAACCCTGGATCTTAGCCCAGGGGTAAGGTGCTTGCTCTTCACGGCCCTGGTCGTGGGTTTGAGTCCTTCAGTGGTTGATCCTTTATTGACCACGGCAAGTAGTAGTGATAGCCGTGAAGGCTCTTCTGTCGTCATGTAAACGAGGCTGTTAAATCAGCTTACCTTTTAGGGGGTCATTACTCAGTGTTACTGAGAGCTTTTTGGGTGCTTTTCCAATGAACAAAAGGCTCAAGCTTTACGATATTTTACTTTTCTTTAGAGCTCGATCTAATTAAAAAAGCTTTAGATTACGGGTGTGATAACGTATATCTTGCAATTATTTAGTGTGACTGGTGATCTAATCAGATGCTTTTGTATCACATCAGCACCATAAACAATCGCAGAGGATCCCACTAAGATAAACACCTAGAGGGCAGTGCTACTTGACATTATTTGTAAAATTGCTTTGAATATCACCTGTGCTGTTTGTCTATGACGTTAAATATCTTTCTGTAGGGATCGTGCAGCTGAATACTGCAAAGCCTCAGAAGCTACTGGGAAGTATCACAACAAGCGAGATTGAATTCATTGCTCAGCCAGATGATAACCTGGCACTCTATAGGTGCACTGCCAGCAATGAAGCAACAGACGTGCCTTTGGAGACTTCCATACAGCTCAAAGTGTTTTGTATGTTCATCGGTTTTGTGTAATATTGTAACTGCATGGCATATTGCACATGACACTAGAGAGTGATGAGAATCTGCCCCTCCTACTAATTAGTAAGAATATTTGAGTTATTGGGGTATCGAATGTCTAAGTGAAGGAGTGTATGGCTTATACATAACCATAGCCTTTCAGGTACTGTCAGCTCATTTGTGACAAACCACTGACAGGTTTTTAAGTGTTTTGCACGAATTAGACAACTCCAGCCAGTAGATCTCGTGGCCCTGTTCGATCCATTCATATGTCATGTCATATCGTGTTATACTGCAGCTAGGCAACACTGGTCGTCGATACTGTCATTCGGTTACACTTGAAAAACATAAAGGAGTGATGTAAGCAAAACTGCTCACTCCTATTAGTTTTATTATAGCATCCAGCCGTCAAAGTCAGAGGGTGTGCTACAATTATGTTACTGTAGTGTAGCTGTCTATGTATATGTAATGTACTGCATAATGTATTATGTGACCTACTGAACAGTTGAAGCTGTGTAGCTTGTGCTTAAAAAGCCAATAGGGTTTCCTTAACCGGTGCAATCGAGCAGCTAAAAATCAATGCTCAGCTCTCTCTGCAATTGTTACATTTCCGTGTCATGAGAATCTAACTCTTGATAATGGAGGCTAGCCCCAAAGCTTTGTTTGTCAAATAATTATGAATACTTGCCGTAAGGTTCACGCCCTTCAGTTAGTTACCTAGTTATGCAGGGAGAACTCTTCACAGGACTATGCACTACTTGGATAGTTTCTATGGGTCATTTACTAAATATGACAATAGTCCGAATGGCAGTTGGAGCTAGGATTATGTACATACAACGGTTTTATGATCTTCAGAAGGTTTTACAAGAGGTTATTATTCAATCGGGTGAGCTGGTGGTGGTGCCTGTAGGTGCATTGGCTGAAGGGGTAAGAACTGGCATATCCTCCAGTGGCAGGCCAGGGCAAGTAGGGAGAAGAGCTGTTCGGAAGCTTCTCATTCTCGGCCGCCTTGATGGGTACTAAACACTAGTGGATTAATGATGGCTTTCTAAAGTCTGATAATAATGATAATAGATTTGTTAAAGCGCCTTCAGAGAACTCTATCTCTTTCTAGGCGCTTTAAAATTGCTGCAAAGGAAGCACGATGATTGTGATATTATAACACGCTCAACTGCATCAAGCATAACCATATAAAAGGACAATTCGCATGAGCAAAGCTAATGCTGTGATGAACATTTGAGTGTTTACCTTTGCTTTCAACGTCAAGATGTGTTGATGTCATTCGTAGAGCTCCGAGCTGGCTGCAGGTATTCGAGGAATTGCAGGAATTCGAGGCTCGGTCCTCCGAATGACTTGAAGTTGGTTTGAAGCACGGCTAAACGACTAACGGAGAGTGGTGTGAGGGAAGCGCTGATGTGTGAGTATTGCAGCTATGTAGGCTGGAAGAGAATGAAGGCGAACAGAGAACTAAAACTGGGTGACAGGACCTTGAAGTCGATGCGTAGTTTGATGGGGAGCTAGCTCAGATCGGCGGTTCGTGGTGTAATGTGCAGTTTGTGGTATACACGGCAGGCGAATGTAATGCAAAGCTTTGCACCCACTAACAGGCTAACCTTGCTGAGGTGGGCTGCCCTTGCCATTAGTGCATCATAATTTGTGTGCTATTGCGTAGCTGAAGGTGGGCATACTTGGCTGCGATTGTTATGCATGGCATGATTGGCTTGAGCTTGGATTCTGCTGAGTAGTCTGGCAAAAGGTCGCTTTGGACCAAGGCATCTTAATTCCGTTCAGATGCTACAGGTTAGATACCAGCCGAGCCAATTATGAAGATAGCGTTTTCCACCACTAATTAGATCATTTAAGCAATGCAAGCAGACACTACCCTTCATTCTTGAAAATTGGTGTGATTACTGGGCGCTGAGTGTCGGCAGCCATGGTTGGCTCAATTATAGGGAGTAGACTAAGTTCGAAGTCGGTTTGATGATTAATTAGAGGTAGTGTAAGGCAAGCTGGTCTACTGGCCAGTCATTCGGCAGGTCAGTGACCTTCTTCCGACCTGCTTAAGTGCTATTATATGGTTGATATCGCATACCTGACGTTGGTCTGGTATGATACACAGACCAGCTGCAGCAGCAGAATTTTCCTGTTCAAGCTGCATTGTTAAGCTAAAGCAGATGCAATCACAACGACATATACAACGGTTGAAGAGAAAGTGCCATCAGCCAGGCGGAAGGCATCTTGGGGAAGCTACTTTAAAACCAACGAATCAGGCATCGCACAGTACACTGTCAATGCTGTTTGGAGCTATATTTAGTGCCAACTGTTTCACGATGGGTTTTTTCAGTCAACATAAGCACCATTGGCCTCTCCTAGCCCTTTCTTCTCCCTCATTATCTCTCACTCTCAAACCAGCATAGAGGCATATTTTGAGTTGCTGGTACATGTGGGAGAGATAATGCACTCGTGTGTGTGTGCGTGTGCATGCGTGTGTGTGTGTGTGTGTGTGTGTGTGTGTGTGTGTGTGTGTGTGTGTGTGTGTGTGTGCGTGTGTGTGCGTGCGTGTGTGTGTGTGCGTGTGTGCGTGTGTGTGTGTGTGTGTGTGTGTGTGTGTGTGCGTGTGTGTGTGCGTTGGAGAGAAAGAAGAATGGAGAATGTGTGTGCTAGAATATGTACACAGGCTGTGCGCAGATAGATAGCTGGATAGAAAGATTGATTGATTGATTTAGAGCAGTGGTGATAGCCGTAAAGGCTCTTGTGTGGCTATACAAGCAAGGCTGTTAAATCAACCAGTATTTAATTTACTTATTTAAAGAAAGAGACAAATGGAGAGAGTGTGTGTATATGTGAGTAAGAGTTAGAGAGCTAGTGCATCACGTTTCTATCTCTGTCGTTCTCTCTGTCTGTGTATTTGTCTGTCTGTCTGTCTCTCTCAACATTGCAAACATTCAGACCTGCTGAGACACCGATACTACATCTAAGTCGGTCTGTGCGTTTGTGACATATAGTCTTGACTTCTGAAACTCACTTGCTGAATGTTGGGTATTTTAGTTCCACCACAGAATGTCACCATAGCCGTTCAGCAGCTCCCTGTGAGAGAAGGTGTTCCTGTTTCGTTCATTTGTGACAGCGGAGCCAGTAATCCTGCACCGAGAATGTCGTGGATTCTGAGCTCAGGCAGCTTTGATGGCAATGGCAACGGCACTCGGGCAGCTGAGTACAATGGACTGAGCAGTATCAACTGGTAATATATGCATGTGGCATGCTGTTGAACCAGCTGCTGCATCTGCTGCTGTTGCTGCTGCACTGCCAGTGCTGCTGCCACTCCTATTGGTGCATCTGAAATGTAATGAAACTAGTATTTGGTATCCAATGAAAGGGGATTGGTCAAGTTGAACCGAGGTCGCTGCTACCTTATACAAGAAGAACGTTGTTTGAATATATATTTAAAAATGTTAAGGTTAATAGAAGACTCAATTCACATGGCTAAGTACCGAGGTGGTCCATGAGCTTGTAAGCATATCGCTTGACACAATCAGTGTTCATTTTCCGCAGTTTATATTAAATATGTGCACAGTACCGCTTGTGGGTTAGAATCCTGCTACAGACAATGCCACTCAAGGGGTGACAGCCACTACGGCTCATCTGCTGCTATTATAAATGTGGCTGTTGAATCACCTTTATTTTCGTCTACACACGCACACACACATTCGCGCATGCGTGCTCGCACATGCACACACACACACATACCATCACAGGGTCAGGCATACAAATGCTTGCACACACACACACACACACACACGTGCGCACAAGCACATGCCCAAATGAGCACGAATGTAATTCTCACACAAGTTTGCAGCTTTTGATATTTAAACATACGTCGAGGCCTTTCTAGACAAATGTCACCCTACATCTGCCGAACGTCGTGCAGTTGTTTTTCATCGGCATCTACGGCTAGACTGCATAGTTTGACTTGTCAATCTAGCCGTTTAGAGAGAGACCGGATGTGTGTACGGCAACCATGGGCTCGGCCACATTGCCACGGCCCATGACTAGTATTTGTTATGTAACTCAACATGCCCATATACAGAGAGACTGGCTCTAAGTACATCGTGTGATCGTAAGCTCTTCTTGTCACCTCTTCTGGCACCTGAATTTACTTCTTTAGTTTTAGCTCCCGTTTTTTAGCTCATGTCCTGGGGCATGCTGACCGGCAATGTGTGTGTGTGTGTGTGTGTGTGTGTGCGCGCGCGCGCGTGTGTGTGTGTGTGTGTGTGTGTGTGTGTGTGTGTGTGTGTGTGTGTGTGTGTGCGCGTATGGGCATGTGTGTATGCATATCCTTGTGTGTATGCATGTTTGGCTGTAAGGACGGTCACGAAGCCACATGAGAACACAGAGAGTGAGTAGTATTGTTGATGCTGCTTAGCTGCTTAAGCACACATATCGTCGCCAAGCTCGATCGTCGGCTGCATGAGTAGACCTGCATGCTGTGCGTATACAGGGGAACTGTCCACGTATAGGAGCTCAGTTGTGCTAAGTTGCACCAACCGCAGCATTACCGTGCCAGTGCCTTTGGAGGGGGCATATGTCAAGCCTATGCAAAGCCTTTGTGTGGCAGCAGAGAAGCAGTCAGTTGGGCAGTCGCGCCCTGGTCGAGGCCTGAAAGGGTTCAGGGCTGGGCGGCCTCCTCGGTGGGTGCCCAGCCCTGGGCCCCGCCAGCGTCTCGACTGAGTTTAAAGCATTCAACCAAAAGTGAATCGTGCACGCCTAGTAAGCAGCTGCATCAGTCTCGACAGATGGATCCTGACCTAACGTCAACCGGTCTAGATGGACTCCCGATAGCATTCATTTGCTTTAACTGAGCCGTTGCACCGGCCGAGTGATCAGCGACCGGCCACGCCGATCACGCCGCTCTGTACTGCCACCCGAAAACCGGTGCATGACGCAGGCCACCCCGCTGTGGCAGCAGAGTCCGCTGGTCTCGCAGAGCTTTGCACTGACTGCACGGTCAGAGCAGCAGCAGGAGCATATATATACTAGTATTCTTGTTTTTTCCACTGGCGGCAGGTACGTCATGACGCCAACCAAGGACGACGATGGAACCAAGATATCGTGCACTGCAAAGAACATGGAGATTGGAGAGTCGATGACAACGGGTCTCACCTTGGATGTGCATCGTGAGTAACCTTCTGCTTAGCCCTCGAAGAGCCCTGTTTCGGAAGGGCAGCCTTCGGCAGCGGCTGTGCCACAGCCCCCGCCTGGCCCGGCTCAGCCATTTAAGTGCTGGGCAACGTGGCTTCCTGGTCGGAGGATCAGTGACGCGAGCTAGCAAATCGAAATGCAATCATTCGGCCAGTGAAGTTGGTGAGCTGACTTTGTAAAAAGGCTAGCAAGCCTTTTCTGGCAGTATATAGAGTTCTTTTCTCCCATTGCTGCAGAATAAAGTAAGAGATAGCAATAATGATAGTGCATTCATACATCGCCCCAAGAGAGTTCAATCTCTTTCTAGGCTCAACACAGAGGAATAGTGTCAATTGGTTAGTGATAACAGCATGAGCACCAAGAAAGGTTCGTGTGGACGCAGCAGATGCCGTGAAGAACGGCGGGCACGTTTTAGCTTCTTCGACTTAATAAATATCGAGTAGGGCGAATGTCGTGATGTCGAGAGTTCCAGGCCCAACCAGGTGCATCAAAACTGAACACACAGTTTCTGAAAGATTTGAGGACGGCCAGCGGCGCATCTCAATGTCCTCACGCAGAGTCTTGGGTGGGGGGAGGAGGGGGAAGAGGAGGAGGCGGCTGCGGTCGGATGGAAAGGAAGCCTGGTAAGAAGGCGAGTAAGTGTTTGCTGTCGGGTGCAGCAGCCGGAGCGGCGAGCGACCCGAGGCGCCCAGGCAAGTGAGATTGTGCCAGGACCCAGAAGTCGATTGCCCGACTCAGCCGCGATGGCACACTAGGTAAGGCGCCTGCTCTGAACGACCTCGATACCGAGGTCGTGGGTTCGAATCCTGCGGTGGGCGATCCTTTATTGCCACTGCAAGCGGTGGCGATAGCCTTTAAGGCTCTTCTGCTGCTATACAAAAGGAGCTGTCAAAGCAGCCAATGTAATATTATATTATTATATAAGCCGGTCTCGCGAGTCTGAGCGAGACCCTCTGGCTGGGTGGGTGGCACAGCTGGCGCCTGGCTAAATAGGCCGGCTGGCGAGCAAGCGAGTGCCTTGCCTGCCGACCAAGGCCGAGTTCGCCCGTTCCGAACCGCCCTGCGCCGGTGTGCATTCCGTGAAGCTTCCGTCCGGAGCTGGTAATAATAATAATAATAATAATAATAATGCACTTGATAAAGCGTCATCAGAGAACTCAATCTCTCTCTAGGCGCTTTACATTTGCTGCAAAGGCAAATGCAATTGAATGGTGAGTAATATCATGCTTGATAAACAAACAAAATGAAAAACATGGTTAGGAGCGACATGCACAGGGTCAGCATGCAAGTGTGGTTAGTGGCAGCATGCACAGTGTCAGCACGAATAAGCACATCAAGGACGAATCACAGGGACCCTCTAAATGCTGTCCTAAATAAGTGTTTTTTTTTAAGTTCTATCTAAATGTGGTCAGGTCAGGGCATGTTCTGACGCAGGCAGGTCGGGAGGGAGTTCCAGGCTTTGGGAGCATACAAACTAAATGCACGATCTCCAAAGGATTTGAGGTGACCTTGAGTTCGAGTCTCCAAGGCCTCGAGTCTCGGGCCCCCTCGGCTCGCCGAGCTCGTTTTACAATCGCTCGTTTTGCAATCGCTGCTTTCTGCCCAGTCTGGTGGTTTGTACTGCTGAACAGCTCGCAAGCGGCAGGCAAGAACGTTACGGGGGAGATAACTGAACACTAAGTGGCGGCCAGCAGGCGCACGCCTAGCTTTGCAGGTCTCGACAGCAGCCAGAGAGCAGCTGCTGCGCGGTTGGCTCTTCAAGCCTGGCAGAGGCAGAGGCGCCTACCTGATGCGTACGATGCATTGCAGATAAACCGTACTTCCCAGCCAGCATATTTGCAAGCAAACTGGAAGTCGCCCTCGGAACGAACGTGTCTGCCAATTTCACGCCTGTCGCTAAGCCTCCGGCGACTGACTTCAAGTGGTTCAAGCTGTTCGACACGCCTACGCTGCTTGCAGCAGATGCTTCACCGGTTTTAGCCTTCGGTGGCTACCTTAACTTCATCAATGTCGCAAGAACCAATGCCGGCACATACCGTGTTAATGCCACGAATATGGAAGGCTCCAATTCATTCGATTTCCTACTCGACGTCAAGTGTAAGACCAAGCACGCTTCTGCGCTTGGCGAGTTTGTTTGGCCCATTTGCGGGCATGCAGTAGTGTCTGCTCACTTAGAATTCGGTCGGCATTCTGTCGAATTGCCTCGTTGCTGAGCTGTGGCAGCCGGGCCGGGCCGTTTAGCTAGTTAGCATGTGCTCTAAGCTCAACGTTTACACTGACTGACCTCTCGTCGGTGTGTGTCGGCTAGTTCTCATTTTCTCGACCTTGCATTGACCGGTTGATGTCGCTCGATTCCTGTCGGCAGATGCTGCCAGCATTACGAAGGCAGAGTGCACTGCAAACGCCGCCGGAGGCGCTGTGTGCGTCTGCACGGCCGACGCTAATCCGCAAGTGGACAACATGGTCGTTTGGAAAGGCAAGGACGGCTACAACATGACGGCCGGCAAATCACAGACTTATGCCGGTGGCAACGCAACCCTGACCATCTTTGACGTCAGAATGGAAGACATCGGCGATTTCCAGTGCATCGCGGACAACTCGCAAGGCCCGCCCGCCGTGCAGAATGTGACCCTGCTCGTGCCAAGTGAGCAATCATGCTACAATCGAGCTCCCTCCTCTCGCTTTGCAACTCAAGCCCCGCTGCCTGCCCTGCCCTGCCCTGCCCTGCCCTGCCCTGCCCTGCCCTGCCCTGCCCTGCCCTGCCCTGCCCTGCCCTGCCTGGGAGCGAACAGCCTCGCTTGGCAAGGGCGCCTTTTGGAGCCAGGCAGGCAGAATAAGTGCGTTTTCTGATGCACCCGTGTCTTTGGAGGTTTGCGGTTCAACTCGTGAGGAATCGTGACCCGACGAAATCTTCTTTCTTTCAAGCACTGCGGTATCTGTCCCTTGATGATGTTTAGAACTTATAAATCCTGCTGGCATTGCAGCTGCATATTTTAATCCTGCATATTTTAATCTGCATATTTTAATCCATATATTGCAGTTCTTCGGCTAGCTAAAATTCTGGAAATAACATACCGGTTTTTTGCCAGAGTTATTAAGAACATCTTTTGCAGAGGCTCTTTGTCCCTGGTCATTCTCTCTCTTAAGTTACATGATCGCAGCAGCTAGCTAAGGATCTTATTACTCCTCGGTTCTTGCCAGACTTCTAGAATGCCGTGACTCGATTTATATCGCAAGATAGCCAAAATTCCATACCCTCAGCAGTTGATACCAAATACGGCCATCAAATTGGTCCACAAATCCAAGAGCTTCGGTGCAGCAGTTCTCTTTTCCAAAAGCCAGGTAAAAGACTTGTATCCACTAATCCAGCTCCTGGTCGTGCAAGCCAAAATTATTGCTCTGTCTAGCTATGCAGTCCATGGCAAAGCTCCCTTCCCGTATGCAGACAGGAAGCGTGCGAAAAGAGCAACGTCAGCCTGTTCGTGCTCTCGGGCCTTCTCAAGAAGACTATTTAGCTCTCCTTCAGAGTAGCAGCATTCATGACTGCTGGCAATTACTTCTTCACAGCCTCTTTCTACCTGCCAAAGGCCTCTGTCCTCAGCTTTTGCCCACCAAGGCTTTATGCTCTCGCACTCACCGACTCTGGCGTTATCCTTTTATCGCAGGAGTCCTGTGCAGCTCCGCATTCGTCGCTGCTCACTTCCTCACATGCACTGCTGATTCGACGAAGCTTCTCGATTTTCCTCGTTTTTGCGCATGGGAAAAAGTGTTGACTTTCGACTGGTCTCCTGAAAGCTACCCGGGCTTCAAGGGCACTGCAGAAAGCTGCACCTAAGCATAGCATTCACTGAGTCCTCGTGACTATTTGTGAAAGAGTTACAGACACATCGTCTGTCGAAATGGATGCGATCGTACATTGCCCTCGGCTCAGGCTTCTGATGTCGCTGGTTCAACTCTCGTGGACGACTTTATATCTCCTTGGAGTTTGCATTGCCACGAATTTACGGCTCATGGATTCCACTTGATGTTTCTTTTTCATCCGAGATCTGCTTCGTCTCTGGTCGGCTGAACGTAGGGCTTTTGCAATTGTCTCGACTACTTTCACTGGGCAGGCTTACGTCGGCACAGTTTTGTTATCACGCGCCCTGGTTGGGTGCAGTCGAGACTGCTCCCTCTACTAAATCAATGCAAAATCGGCAACCTGCTGAGATCCGACGTTTTCTCCGCCGTTTTACTATCGCCGAGCTCAATCGTGACTTCGGCTCTTTGTGGTCTTCCTCATTCAAAGAGCAGCTGCACCGGAAGCTGAGGTGCAGCTCATGTACCATGTCTTTCGCTAGTCAGAGTAAGCCATTCGACCATTCTATCTGTCTGTCTGCCTGCCTGCACTTGACTGCCCCTTCCCACACACCCTGCAAAATTCCTCGGCTCTGACAGGGCCTCTGACTATGTGCGCAGCACCACCACCACGCCTCAGCTGCGATTCCCACCTGCCGTTGTCATTTACTTTGCTGCTAGCAGCTCCGTGTGCTTACTTACATGCCCGCTTACTCGTGCGTGCCGTGTAGGCAGCCAAGGGCGACGACGATTTGCTTGCAGTTCGTCCTGTCATATTGCGGGAGCAGCAATACGCCAAAGCAGCACTGACCTCCAACGGCTCGTCTGCAATCTATTGTTACATCACTTCCTATCCCCGGCCGACCGTCGAGTGGACTCACAACGAAGCAGCCGTAAACCTCTTATCGGGGAAATTTTCGTCGACCGTGAAAGAATGGGGTTCCAAGTTCACCTTTCGCGCAGAGCTAATGCTAAAGGGAGGCAATCAGTCGGATTTCGGCAGCTACGCTTGTCTGGCATCGACCGACAGAGGAAGTGACACGTGGTCTGTTAATCTCGAAGGCACCAGTAAGTGCTTAGATAACATGCCCCGTTTGTTAGTGCTTCGAAAGGGCGTTTAAGTACATATTTTTACGGTGCCTACTGGAACCTGCTTTCCTTCACGCCTCGTCTTACACGAAGCAGAGAAAAAACGCAGCGCAGTACTTTATGCTTGAGGTGACACTGTGCCTACGGTTGCATTTCCTGCTGCTGCTGGTAGTGGATGCCAGCGTATCCGAAATTTTGCAATCAAAAGCGACTCTCGGCACCGGGACTTGCTGCTAGATCTGGCGCTTGGGTGCTCCCACTGGGGTACAGCCAAAGTGGCGCTTTCGGGCATGAGCTCTCGAGCTCTCTTGCTTTAGCGTCTGCTAAGAGGTGATGACACTCTAGCTAAGGCGGTTGCTTTTCACGACCTCGGGACCGAGGTCGCGGGTTCGAATCATGCAGTTAGGGATCCTTTGTAACCGCTTCACGCGGTGGCGATAGAGGCTCTTCTGTCGCTGTACAAAAGAGGCTGTAAAATCAGCTAGTATTTTTATTTTAGTCTACTAATCGTCTATGTTGGGTGGTATGCCATCATTGCCTGAAATAGGAGAACCAGTAGTTTTAAGGGAGATTTTTAAATGTGAACGTGCAGAAGTGAGCCTAGCAGCAAGTTGTATGCGCTGCTTTACGAATATATGCAGGTACAAAAGGAGGCCTCGATAGCTACGCCTGCCTGCTTTTGTGTCTTTTCGCGGTGTGGCACTTTTGCCACTGCTAAAACTTTGCCTTTGATCTCGGCTTTACGGTCTGAAACGTTGGGTGTGGAATCTTTTTCCACTACAAGGTTTCCATCAGCAGTACTGTCCTACCTCTGGATCCTGAAGTGGCATACTGGCAATATCTATAAAACAGTAAAAAAATTGCCCTTGCAGTCATGTTGATGTAGTGCACTCGATATTCACCGATGCCTTTAAGCAGTTTGGGAACTCAGCCGAAGCATATTCCCAGTTCTGATGAGTTACTGCCCGCAGCAGCTTCTTCTTCTCGGTTTTCTCCTCAGCCGTCGGATGGTCCATGGATCATGATGGTCCATGGATCATCATGATGGTCCATGGATCATGATGGTCCATGGATCATGATGGTCCATGGACCATCATCCATCAGACTCGGCAGTCGGATCCATAGGAAATGCAAAGTCAGCAGTTCAAAGGTTCAGCATTCGACTTCGAGTTCCAACAGACGAGGCTCGGCAGACGTAGCGA